>CM035411.1:141639032-142084032 GCA_020310875.1 Ceratopteris richardii | reverse complement strand
TGGGTAGAGTTATGAAAGTTATAAAGGCTATCGTCTCTATCATCCACAAACTAAATGCATTTTGGTTAGCCATGATGTTGTTTTTGTGGAAGATGCTATTCAGCCTTTACTTTCATATACGAAAGAGACATCTGTTAGCTCCAAAGACATGTATGATACTTTGCTGCCTCTTTTTATAGGTGGACAGTCTAGTGCTTCTCCTAATAAGGCAACCTCTCAACCTTTATAAGTTTCATGTGATGATGTAGATCATCTATTTTTGATGCAGATTTACGTGATGCACTTGTTGATGAAAGAGTTGATATTGAGGAGGCAAAAACTATGCCAAAATGGTTGAAGTAGACTTTGCATGACAACAAATTAGATGCAACTCTATCATACCGTACTTGTTTAGGCTCTCATAGTGCCTCTTTTGCATTAGATTGCTATGCTATGGCTGCCTCTAGTCTGTGTGATGAGAATGAACCTGTTTCATTTGATGATGCATAAAATTCTGAACATTGGATGGCTGCAATGCAATCTGAATATGATACTATCATGAAAAATGGTACCTGGTCTTTATATGACTTGCCTCTTGGAAAGAAGGCCATTGGCACTAAGTTGGTATACAAGTTGAAGCATAAACCTGATGGAACAATTGAAAAGTATAAGGGTAGGCTTGTTACAAAGGGTTATGCAAAGGAAAGAGGCATTGACTTTGATGAAATCTTTGCATCTACATGCCGAATGACTACTGTTTATAGCATCTACACACTTGTAGCTCATCGTGGTTGGAATGTACATTAGTTGGACATTAAAACAACATTTCTGAATGGTGACTTGCATGAAGAAGTGTATGTTTTTCAACCTTGTGGCATTGTGCACAAAGGGCATGAAAACCAGATGTGTAGGTTAAAGAAGGCATTATATGGTTTAAAGCAAGCACCACGTGCTTGGTATGAAAAGATACATGCCTATTTGATTGCACATGCTTTTGAGAACAATCCAAATGAAATCACCTTATATGTTAAGCATGCTAATGATCTAGTTCTGATCATTGTTGTGTATGTTGATGACATGCTGCTCACTCGTCCTCATGAGAAGCATATTGCTGATTTTAAGGCTGATTTTCATGCCTCATTTGAGATGTTTGATTTGGGGCATTTGCATCATTATTTGGGCATTGAGTTTATGCACATTGATGGTGGAATGTCTTTGTGTCAAACGAAATATATTGACACATTATTGAAGCGTTTTGGCCTTGAAGACTATAAACCTATTTCCACTCCTAGGGAGATAGGTTTACAATTGAGTCTTCATGATGCTAAAGATGCATTTGATGTTGTTATCTATTAGCAAGCTGTTGGATGCTTGATTTACTTATGCATTACTCGGCCATATTTCAGTTTGCTGTCTCACAGATGAGCAGGTTTATGCACTGCTCAGGTGTCAAGCATTGACAGGCGGTTAAGTGCATCTTTTGCTACTTGAGTGGTACCCGGCTACTTGGGTTGGTTTATCCCAAGGGGGGATCACTACCACCAGATTTGCATGCTTTTTCTAACTTTGATTGGGCTGGTTGCTATGATACTCATGTGTCCACTAGTGGTTTTTGCTTCATGCTTGGTAGCTAATGCATATCTTGGCTGAGTAAGAAGCAACATACTATGGCCACTTCTAGTTGTGAGGCTGAGTATAGGGCAGCTTTCACAGCGACTGTTGATTGTGTGTGGCTCAGATGCCTTATGAGTGATTTGGGTGTTGGTCACTCTTTTGCCACCACCATCTTCACTTGACAGTGAGAGCGCATTGGCAGTTGCAAGGAACCTTGTGTTCCTCTCGCATTAAGCACATTGAGGTGCATTATCATTATTTCAGGGAGAGGTTCTCTATTGGAAAGATCAGCTTGGCATATGTTCCCACACAGCATTGTAGACCTTTTCACGAAGGCTCTGCCTAGGGAGAAGTTTGAAGCTTTCCGCAAAGGTTTGGGCTTACTTCCTTTTGTGTATTGATTCCATATAGCTTGGCACTTCCTTATACATGAGTGCCAACTCCTTGTTCACCGCATCACTCCCAGGGGGATTTATTGATATATTTAAGTATTGATGTGTGTGAACACACTAGGACCGCCAGGGTAGTTTTTTCCCTCTTTAGGAGGTTTTTTTTCCCTTAGCTTGTATATACGCCTACCCTAACGGGTCACTTATCTTTGTTCATTCTGGTGGTAATACATTTAGTATTGTGTGTTGTGCTCCAAGCTTCTTCTTCTTCCTTGTGTTGTTCGCGTGCTTCCGCAGACGTCAAACTCCAACAGAATTATCTCATATTCAAGCCTTTTTTGTGCTAAAAAGGGCATATATAATGTATTTGAATTCTATGTATCAAAACTCATGAGATGAGAGACTCCTCTAGCCCTTGAGAGTGTGGTAGATCGAGCATCATATACCATTGTCAAATGTTGAAGGGGGCCCTCCCTTTCCACTTATTCTTTTGTGGATAGAACTTAGGGAAGAGCATACATCCATTGATTCATGCTAGGATAACTTTGTTTGGAGCTTGAAAAATCCCACACAAGATGTAGATAGGTGTAGAGAAAGCCATATCTATCACATGAGAGCATACATATATTCATCTAAAGGAAGAAGAGGTGAAGACTATCCCTTCCTTCCTGACATGGAGGTGTATGGACTTATCCTAAAAAAAGCTAAGAAGGTGCCTTCTTGAGTCATGTGGGCAGCCAAGATAGCACATGGGTAGGATATGGTGTGGAAGAAGCCAAGATGGGTGTGTATCAAGATAGATCTAACCTCTTGGGTCATCAACGAATGCACATGACCTATTGAAAAACAATCCTTTTTGCTACAAAGAGCAAAGAAAACAATTCATACATGGAAGCGTCGTAGCATCGCTTACACGACGGTCTATTGACGGAAAAAAATTAAAACGTTGGAGGCTCTTCGATCGGCATTTTCACACATCTGATCAAAGAGCTCTCCAACGTTCGCAATTGCGCTGCACTTATGAGCTGAAACAAGTATATGCAGATTTGTTGTTTTGCCTAAGCTCTCTCTTATTGTCTCCCTGTGTCTCTGTTTCTCTCTTTCTACATCTTTCTCTCTTTGAATTCTCTCTCTCTCTCTCTCTCTCCTTTCTCTCTTTATTGCAGGTTATTCAAGAAGCTAACCAAGCAAAAAGTATGGCTAACTACTGTAAGTACAATTTCTTGTTGGAGATAGATGTCTGCGGAAGCACACGAACAGCACAAGGAGGAAGAAGAAGCTTGGAGCACAAACACACAATCCTGAATGTATTACTAGAGAATGTACAAAGATAAGTAGCCCATTAGGGCAATAGGCGTATGTACAAGCCGTGGAAAACAAACCTCCTAAAGAGGGAAAAAAGTGCCCCGGCGGTCCTTGTTGGTGTAAATCAAGCCTTCACACTTGGCTTTGATTTGTATCTTGAAGACTCAACATAAAGCTTGGACCATGGAAGCCTAGCTTGAGCTAATTCATGAAGACATCACTTGGAGAATGAACCATAGAAACTCATGCTTATGAGTTTTCATTTTTTACTTAATTGTAAAAGTCATGGTGACTTGGAATATTTTGTAATCACACCTACTAGAGAAAGTCGTGGAAATTTGAATGGTTGTAATAGAGAGAATATCTCCCTAAGTTTAGTTGAGAGATTGAAGGGAGCCAAAACTAGAATTCAAAATTCAAACTCCTTCAAAATTCTTATAAAAAGCAATGTAAAAAGTCGTGGGTATGTGTCACTCTTCCCGAGGCATTTCTGAGAGAATTTTTGAGTGTGTATGAGCTACACCATAGCCTACACCTCTGAGTACCATTGAGCATCACATTACATGCCAATGGGAATGTAGAATCATTAGATTTAATCAATATACATATATTCATAGTCTCTGTTTTCTCTGTGTGACTACCTCCAACTCTGTCAACTTCCAAGAGGCATATCTCAAGATCTACTGAACCAAATTGGATGATTCAAAGTGCATTGGATTCAGCTCAAAGTTTACTATACACCTACAAAGTTTCAAGGCCATTGGATCTACCATCACAGAGAAATCTCAGTCGGGGTGCTCACTGGTCTGTGACTGTAAGTCTCCTAAAAAATCGGGGGTACACCTTATTTTGCTAAAGTGATTTCTCTGAGTTTGGTTTATCATTTTCTTTCATTCCACTTGCAAATGGAAGCTTACTAAGCTAATTGAATATCTCTAGAAGGAATTTTGCTAATTGTAACTACACTGGTCATACTGAGCATAACACTGAGCAGGTATCAAGACTAAAATAGAAACTTTTCAAGTCTTGTGATTTGCAAAGCAGTCTGTTTTGATCAAGTCATTACTCAAACCTTTTCCAAAGTACATATAGCATATTTTGGTGTTATTTGGAAGCTCAAGGAGTCTACTAAGCATATCTGAAGAGAAGAGAGGGTAGGTGTGAAGCAGGATTTGCAGCATCAACTCAACTTCTGAGTGCATCCAGCCATCACATCCAACAGTCCTAGAGTGTTCACACACATCACTACCTAAATATATCAACAAATCCCCCCTTGGGAGTGATGCGGTGAACAAGGAGCTGGCACTCATGTATAAGGAAGTGCCAAGCTATGTGGAAATCACTCCACAAAAGGAAGTAAGCCCAAAGCTTTGCGGAAAGCTTCAAACTTCTCCCTAGGTAGAGCCTTCGTGAAAAGGTCTGCAATGTTCTCCTGCGTGGGCACATATGCTAAGCTGATCTCCCCAGCAGAGAACCTCTCCCTGACATAGTGATAATGCACCTCAATGTGCTTAGTGCGAGCATGGAACACAGGGTTCCTCGCAACTGCTAATGCGCTCTGACTGTCAGTGAAGATGGTGGTGGCAGAAGACTGGCCAACACCCAAATCAGCCATAAGGCGTCTGAGCCACACACACTCAACAGTCGCTGTGAAAGCTGCCCTATACTCAACCTCACAACTGGAAGTGGCCATAGTAGGCTGCTTCTTGCTCAACCAAGATATACATGAGCTACCAAGCATGAAGCAAAAACCACTGGTGGACACACGAGTGTCATAGCAACCAGCCCAATCTGAGTCAGAAAAAGCATGCAAATCTGGCGGTAGTGATCCCCCCTTGGGATAAAACAACCCAAGTAGCCGAGTACCACTCAAGTAGCGAAAGATGCGCTTAACCGCTTTCCAATGCGTGACTCCTGGGCAATGCATAAACTTGCTCATCTGTGAGACAACAAACTGACTATCTGGCCGAGTAATGCATAAGTAAATCAAGCATCCAACAACCTGCTGATAGAGAACAGCATCAAATGCATCTCGAGCATCATGAAGACTCAATCATAAACCTGTCTCCATAGGAGTGGCAATAGGCTTACAATCTTCAAGGCCAAAATGCTGCAATAATGTGTCAATATATTTTGTTTGACACAAAGCCATTCCACCATCAACGTGCATAAACTGAATGCCCAAATAGTGATGCAAATGCCCCAAATCAGACATCTCAAATGAGGCATGAAAATCAGCCTTAAAAGCAGCAATATGTGTCTCAATAGGACCAGTGAGCAGCATGTCATCAACGTAGACAACAATGATTAGAAGCACATCATTAGCACGTTTAACATATAAGGTGCTTTCAGCTGGACTGTTCTCAAAACCATGTGCAATCAGATAGGCATGTATCTTCTCATACCAAGCACGTGGTGCTTGCTTTAAACCATATAATGCCTTCTTTAACCTGCAAACCTGGTTTTCATGCCCTTTTTGCACAAAGACACGGGGCTGAAAAACATAAACTTCTTCATGTAAGTCACCATTCAGAAATGCTGTTTTAATGTCCAACTGATGTACATTCCAACCATGATGGGCTGCAAGTGCACAAATGCTCCGAACAGTAGTCATACGGCATGTAGGTGCAAAGGTCTCATCAAAACCAATGCCTCTTTCCTGTGCATAACCCTTTGCAACAAGCCTAGCCTTATACCTATCAACTGTACCATCAGGTTTACGCTTCAGCTTGTATACCCACTTAGTGCCAATGGCCTTCTTTCCAGGAGGCAAGTCACATAAAGACCATGTACCATTCTTCATTATAGCATCATATTCAGATTGCATAGCAGCCATCCAATTTTTTGAATTTTGTGCTTCATCAAAAGAAACAGGCTCATTCTCATCACAGAGACTAGATGCAGCCATAGCATAGCAATCTGATGCAAAGGAGGCACTATGAGAGCGTGAACGAGTACGATATGACAAAGGTGCATCTAATTTGCTGTCACGCAAAGTCTGCACCAGCCATTTTGGCATAGTTTTTGCCTACTCAATATCAGCTCTCTCATCAACAAGTGCATCATGTAAATCTGCATCAGAAATGGAATGATCTGCATCATCATATGAAACTTGCAAAGGCTGAGAAGTTGCCTCATTAGGACCAGCACTAGCCTGTCCACCTGTAAAAAGAGGCATCAAAGTATGCTGCATTTTGCCCAGAATACAGCCTTCACAAACATGTTTTCCAGGTGCCTCAAGTTTGGGCAAAGAGGACACCATTTCAGATTTCTGCAGGCGTAACAAACTAGCAAAATTCAGATGACCAAAGCGTGCATGCCAAAGCTTTGCATCTGACATAGCCTGAGAATCATGAACTGCACATGCCGAATCATTCACAGATCTTTCATAGTCTATGAGCTTATATAGCCCACGACATAAAATGCGAGAAGCAATAATCACATCGCCATTTGAGAGATCATGGACTGTACACCTATCATCAACGAATTTCACAACCAAGCCAATCTTGGCTAATGCAGAAACTGATAACAGGTTCTTTTTGATCCCTGGCATAAATAAAGCATCTGACAAAGTGAAAGAACTACCATCAGCAGTAGTCAGAATGATCTTACCAACTCCCATAACAGGATAAGAGGAGTTATTGGCGCATGTGACAGTATTCCCTGTAGGGGCAAGCTCGAGTGAAGAGAAGAAACTGCGCTGTGAGGTAATATGTTTGGTCACCCCACTGTCAAAGTACCAAACATCTGAGTCTACTGCAGACATGCACTGATCATGAGAAGATGGGTCAAAACTGCAGACAGTAGTAAACGCCCATTCTTCTTCCTGCACAAGATTTGCAGACTCTGTTTTTGGTGTAGAGGCCTCTGCAACAACCATTCCAGCCTCTTTCTTCTTTGCCTCTTTAGCAGCCAGTTTTGGACAGTTCTTTATAATATGATCATTTCCTTTAAAGTACTTGCAGAACAATTTTTGCTTTTTTGATTTCTTCTCATCTTTATCCTGGTTCTTCGATTGTGCAGCATTTGCAGATTTTTGCTTACTAGTAGAAGAGCTCCATTTTCCTTTGCCCTTCTGACTAGCCAGGAAAGCTTGATCTGCAACACGTGTAATGGACCTGTTCTGCCTGGACTGATCTTCATGCAACACAACAGAGACTAATTCCTCAAATGACAAGGCATTCGGATTGCCTTTCATCATCAACTGAAGAGTAGAGGCAAAACTCTGATATGAATCAGGAAGACCATTCAGAACGGTCTGCACAAGTGAGCTATCTGGTATAACCTCATCAGCAGAAATCAATTGTTCCTTCAAGTCTTTGATCTTTGTAAGAAAACTGTCCATAGAATCACCTTCATTCATGTGCTCACTCTCCAACTGTTTTCGGAGGTAAGCAACACGAGCCTCATTCCTAGCCTGGTACAAAGTGGTAAGTGTATCCCAAGCATCCTTTGCTGTTCTGCAAGAGCGAATGTGAGGAATAATGGCACGTTTGACAGACAAAGCTATCAATGCATGTGCCTGGGCATCTCTGCCATCCCAACGAATTTGCTCTGCAGTAGGTGCAACAAAAACAGTAGCACGAACAGGAATCTGCGGAATATCATCTTCGACACCATCTTCATCAGCTCCAACACTTGTATTTGCAGTACCTGTCGTTACAGGTGTAACAGGACGTCTTTCAACACCCTACACAATGTTCCACAATCCTTTTGCAACCAGTACATGTCGCATCATATAAGCCCATAATGGGTAGTTGGTACCATCCAACTTATCCTCAACAGTCAACATATGGAATACATCACTGCTTTCAGCCATGGCCGGTGACTAAAATACCTTGATGCAGAAAATTGACTGTATCTCAAAAAGTTGAACAGAATTGCCCAGACGAGTTCTGCTAGACCTATAGCAGACTTCGAGACGCTTAAATTGGCGAACAGAAACTGGTATATACCTTTGGCACAAAAGGAAGAAATAGCCTGCACAAGCGCTGCGATAGTGCGTTCGGAGGCCGAAACGAGCTCAGATCACTCGGCACCACAAAGCGAAGCCGTTTTGATCTCGGAAACACCCTGAGTATGCTCACCAAATTTCGTGTGAATCTGAGACTGCAAACGGAGGAGTGTCGACGGCGCCCTAGAAGAAGCCACGACCTGCTCTGATACCAATTGTTGGAGATAGACGTCTGCGGAAGCACGCGAACAACACAAGGAGGAAGAAGAAGCTTGGAGCACAAACACACAATCCTGAATGTATTACTAGAGAATGTACAAAGATAAGTAGCCCATTAGGGCAATAGGCGTATGTACAAGCCGGGGAAAAAAAACCTCCTAAAGAGGGAAAAAAGTGCCCCGACGGTCCTAGAGTGTTCACACACATCACTACCTAAATATATCAACATTTCTATTCTTTGTATATCATTTGAATTGTGTTATTTTCATTAGATAGCATACTCACACTTATTGATATGCACTTATACACTTACACATGATGAAGATGCACTTTCACACATATACACATATACACATGCACATACACACACATATATACACATATATACATGTGCACATACACTTAGACATACACACATATACACATGCATATGCACAAGCATTTCTACAACCACATAAAAAGACTTACATGCATGCAACCACACACACATTAACATATACATAAATACATGTATATGCAAATCCACATGCATGCACATGGATGCAAATGGAAATGCATCCACATACACATGCATGTTTCATAGATATACACATGCATATACATACATTATACACATATATACACATATATATGCACATACGTACACACACATATACACATGCACACACACATGCACATACCTACATATACACATATACATGCACATACACACATATACACATAGAGTTACACATATACATGCACATACATGTACACACACAAACACATACTCATACACACATATACACTTACACATGCACATGCACATGCACATACATACATATACACACACATACACATGCACATACATACATATACACACACATACATATGCACTTACGTACACACATATGAATGAATTATATAATTAAAGTATTAAAAAACATGCTTAATATAAACAATAATAACAATCAATAGAACAAAACTCTTCATTACTTAATACCATACACACAATTTAAAACATAACTGAAATGAAAAATATATAGATAATATATATATATATATATATATATATATATATATCAATGTAAATACATGTAATCCAATGTCATAATCAACTAGAATCCTAATCATCATCATCATCATGATCATCATCATCATCAGCAGCATCATGATCATCCTGATCATCCTCATCCTCACCGTCATGATCACCCTGTGACGATCGAGATCGTCCCTCCTGTGTCTGTCTCTCCACCTCATCCATATCTGTCTCTCCATAATACTCCTGTATTACATATAACAAACATAAATATATAAAACAATTAAACCATTCATAAAAACAAAATAATTATATAAAATTTAATAATACTCACAAAGGCATCGGGATGATCTCGCATATACTCACTGAAATGCCGATATCCAAAATGTGTAGCATACTCGATCTCACGTTTCGTAGGATATCGGCCGTAATCCTTTCGTTGCATTGAAACAAATAAAAAAGATTAGTTGCTTGCATTTTAACTAAAATAAAAAATATACTCACAATAACACATATACTTACAAATGTAGCTACAAACCATTATGGCCCATTTGGCCTAGGTGCGATGTGTGGCCGGACTCCACTCTCTTCTTTGCAGCAGCCTGTTTATTTAAGAAGAAAAAATACATAAATTAAATTAAAAAATTACTAAAATATATAAAAATTATAAATATAAACTATTAATTTGTGTACCTTCTGCTGAGGAAATGACTCTTGAAGACGTAGCTGTCTACGAAAAAACTGTCACGTCTCAGGTGGTATCTTAGGTCGCTTCTTATTTTTGAAGGTTGACTGGTTTCGAGCTAAGTATAAAGGTAGTAATTCCACATTAAGAAAGGAATTATCTAGGTTTTGGGCCATTGATTCTTCCAAGGTAATGCGATCTACTAAAGAACCATATATTCTTCCTAGGCATATTGAACAAGCATTTTTTTATAAAAACCCAGATGCTCATCCTTGGTGGCAAGTCATTCATGTGCAACCTAGAGGTAGGTCATTGTTTGAACAGTTTATTGTTAGAGAGATCGAAGAAAGTCCTCTTGATGATTCACCATTAGATACTGATACATCAACATCTGAAAGAGAAATTAGAATCATTATATGTGATAATGATACTAATCTTTTTGATGAAGAGGATAATTCTCTACATGCTGATTCTACTGATGAGGAAAAGGAATTACCAAAAATAGATATTAATCCATCAATAGATGATGTGACTCATGAGAACATAGATTTAACAATAGAAGAAATAAATGAAATCAATAAGGATAATGAAGATGAGACTATATTGATGTCTTACCAAAATGATGAAAATAATGAAAACATATGAGCAGATTACATAGTAAATTCTACTCTAGTTATCAATCAATAACTTGAAGCTTCTGAATGGATATCAGATAATATATTTTTTATTAACTTGAATAACGATGAATCCTACTAGAGAGATGAAATCATGTTCTTTTAAGCTAGAACATGAAGCTTGGGGGTATGCCTAATTATTTTATATATAGCTTTATCTTCGAGGAGCAAATTTTTATCATGTATGTATGCATATGTGTGTGTATTCATGTGTATTATATGTATACATATGTTAGTATGCATATATATGTATTTCATGTATATGTATGTGTTTGCATGTGTGTGATATATGTATACATGTGTTAGTATGCATATGTGTATATATGCATATGCATTTATGTAAAATATTCATGTATTCATGTAATATATGTCAGTGTTATAATTGTGTACATGTATATATGTATATGTGTCTATGTGTAAATATGTACATGCAAATATGTATGCATGTATATATATGTTTATGTGTGCATGTAGGCATGTATATGTGATGTGTACATGTATATATGTATATGTGTCTATGTGTAAATGTGTACATGTAAATATGTATGCATGTATATATATATATTTATGTGTGCATTTAGGCATGTATGTGTGATGCATAATATATCTACTCCATTTTATATTTATGTATGTGTATCTACATGATGTGTATTTATCTTTATATATATTATGATCCTCGTTGATTTGAGTAGCTATATATAGAGGCATAAGGTTGGGAGGAGAGACATCTCTCTAGTAGGATGTCGGAGGAATAGATGCAATGTGTACATATACTTCAATCATATGGCTAAAAGGTTGAATTAGAGTTTCTAAATTAGGGGTTTTAAAACCCTAATATCGAAATTAGTGTTTTCGAATTAGGATTTTTGAAATAGGATTTATTTATTTATTTATGCGTATGCATGTGTTGTGTATGTATGTGTATCTATATGTGCATATGCATGTGTTGTGTGTGTGTGTATATATGCATGTGTATATGTATATATGCATGTAAATATGATTATATGAGTCTATGTGTGTGTACATATGATTATGCATGTGTATGTGTATGTGAGTATGTGTATGTGTATGTGAGTATGTGTATGTGTCTATGTGTATTCATTATATGTGTGTAACTGCATGCATCTGTATGTGTGTGTAAAAATGTGCATGTATGTGTGTGTATGTATAAATGTGCATGTATGTGTATATGTGTGTAAATGTGCATGTATGATGTATATGTGTGTGTATGCGTGTATTTGTACCTTTAGTCTCACTCTTTTCTCTCTCTCTCATATACATACATACATACATAAACACACATACTCATATCCACATATATATACATAAAAGCAGTGCATACCGTGCATTATCGCGACGATGAGCCATAAGTGTCCACATCTCTTTTAGACACCACTTATGTGACCATCCTGTCCCAAACTCTGTCTTAAGTGAACTAAGTACATATTTTTTATCCCTCTCATCATGCTCATTACAAAAAAGAAAAAAGTAAATAAAACATAAGCTATTTATTCAATTTATATGTAAAATTTATACTTACTTCCATGGTAAGTGGACAAGGTGCAGGTAAGAGTCGCATAATGCCCACATTCTTCTCTTGAGCTCCAATCCATTCCCTATGTACACAATGTTCCCCTCTGGCTCTATATCGCACGCTAGTCCTAAGGTGACTATGCATGTCCTCATAGGCAACTCTGCTTTGCTATCATGATCTGGAGGTTGTATAGGTGTCCTGAAAATAGATAGATAAAAATAAATAAAAATATGTGTTATAATATCATTAAAAAAGTTTATGAAAAAAACATACCTATGAGCAGATAGCTGTCTTCCTGCATGTGGAGCCGTAGAAGAGCCCTCCTCTGATTGCTTGGTAAGCATCTGGATGGTATAGTCCAGCTCATCATCAGACATCTCTGAGTAATCATGCATGATGGCCCCTAGAGTATCACACGGAACTCTTGCTCTCATAAGACTTTTTATGAGAGTGAGTTTCGCCTTTCTCTCTCTACTAGGATCCATAATACCTAACATATAAAACAAAATGGATTAGAAATCAATATATATATGTGTACATATGTATGTGTGTATGCATTAAGTATGTGTATGTATGCATGTGTGTGTATGTATGTGCGTGTATGTGTGTGTGTATGTGTGTATGCATGTGTATGTGTGTGTATGCATCATTATGTGTGTATGTGTCTATGTGTGTATGTGTGTGTGTATATGTGTGTGTATGTGTGTGTATGTGTGTGTGTCTATGTGTATGTATGTGTGTCTATGAGTGTGTATGTGTTTATGCGTGTGTATGTGTCTATATGTGTGTATGTGTCTATGTGTGTATGTGTATGCATGTACGTATGCATATGCATGTGCATTATGTATGCATATGTGTGTATGTGTGTGTATGCATTATGTATGCATATGTGTGTATGCATTAAGTATGTGTGTGTCTATGTATGTGTGTGTATGTGTGTATGTGTGTGCGTGTATGTGTGTATGTGTGTATGCATGTGTATGTGTGTGTATGCATTATTATGTGTGTATGTGTCTATGTGTGTATGTGTGTGTATATGTGTGTGTGTATGTGTGTGTGTCTATGTGTATGTGTGTGCGTCTATGAGTGTGTATGTGATTATGTGTGTGTATGTGTCTATGTGTGTGTATGTGTCTATGTGTGTATGTGTATGCATGTATGTATGCATATGCATGTGCATTATGTATGCATATGTGTGTGTATGTGTGTGTATGCATTATGTATGCATATGTGTGTATGCATTAAGTATGTGTATGTATGCATGTGCATTATGTATGCATATGTGTGTGTATGCATGTAAGTATGTATGTATGCATATGCATTATGTATGTATATGTATGCATGTATGTGTATGTGTGTGTATGTCTCTCTATGTGTGTGTATGCATATATGTGTGTGTATGTGTGTATGTGTGTGTGTATGTGTGTGTGTATGCATGTGTGTATGTGTGTATGTGTGTATGCATGTGTATGTGTGTGTATGCATCATTATGTGTGTATGTGTCTATGTGTGTATGTGTGTGTGTATATGTGTGTGTGTGTATGTGTGTGTGTGTCTATGTGTATGTATGTGCATCTATGAGTGTGTATGTGTTTATGTGTGTGTATGTGTCTATGTGTGTATGTGTATGCATGTATGTATGCATATGTGTGTGTATGCATTATGTATGCATTACGTATGCATATGTGTGTGTATGCATTATGTATGTGTATGTATGCATGTGCATTATGTATGCATGTAAGTATGTATGTATGCATATGCATATGCATTATGTATGCATATGCATGCATGTATGTGTATGTGTGTGTATGTCTCTCTACGTGTGTGTATGCATATATGTGTGTGTATGTGTGTATGTGTGTGTGTGTATATGTGTGTGTATGTGTGTATTCATGTGTATGTGTGTGTATGCATCATTATGTGTGTATGTGTTTGTGTGTATGTGTGTGTGTATATGTGTGTGTATGTGTGTGTGTGTCTATGTGTATGTGTGTGTGCCTATGAGTGTGTATGTGTTTATGTGTGTGTATGTGTGTATGTGTATGTGTTGTATATTATTGAACAATGCATTGCTAAAAGTGTTATATTATTAATGTATTAATATGTTTTTGATGTTTCTGATATAGCAGCTGAAGGTTCGTGAGGAGCGTACAAGGCGTGAAAGGGCGGACATCAATAATCCGAATAATTATTATTTAGCTTGTAAATAAACCTGCGTAGAAGGTTCTATTGTTAGAAAAGTAATGGTTAGAATAAGGGTCGTTGTAGACCGCAGTTTCTGTTATTCAAAGTAATGGCTTTCTGTAAAAGTTACTAACTTTTAGTTTCACGCTTGCTTTTCAAAGCCGCCCTCTTGTAACCACTCTTTTCGACGTAATCAAAATTCCTATAAATACATGCACTCTGTGGACTGTCAAAACAGAGTGCATGGGGGGAGATTGCACCCAATCTTGCGTTCGATCTCGTCTCTTGTTGCCTCTATTTTCTGTGTGTTTTTCTGCGTCCGTAATCTCTGTATGCGCGTGAGCAAGATCCTGACAACAGTGGTATCAGAGCTCTGCACGCGTCAATACAGAGGGTTCTGTTCTCTGTTCGTGATTCTGAATTCTGATTCCATCTCCATCTCCATCTCCATCTCCATCTCCGTCTTTGGTTTCTGTTTCTGTTTCTGTTTCGTCTTCGATTTCGGTTTCTATTCCAGAACGAGAACCTACGTTTTCACCTACGTTTTCTCCATCCGCTTACTCCAAGGCGTCGACTAAGGCGTCGACTAAGGCGTCGACTAAGGCAATAACTTAGGCAATACATTGGCAACATTGGCACCCAAGGCTCCGTTGGCGACCGTTGGCAGCCGTTGGCTACGCGCGAGGCAATTTTAATTTTTGAGTGGTAATAGAGAGGTTTAGAGTCCCTAAGGTAGGAGGATTTGAACCCACAACCTCCTACTTTCAAGGGAAGTAACTTGACCACTCCACCATCTCTTGGAGTTGTACTCAAGTTCTCTCTCTTTATTACTTGTGGAAGGCGCGCGCGTCGATTTCAAGATTGGACCCAAGAAAGAATCAAGTGTATCTCTCAATCCGTAGGTCGGATTGATGCGTGTAATATACCGTTGGAAAGCTCTCGGAACGAGCGTTTCCAATGAGCTAGCTTGGAAGTGTGAATTCCTTCAAAATCCTTGGGTGGCACTTGATTGAGTGTTCAAGATACCAAGCAAGGTTGAGAACACGGGATCGAGACACCAAGGTTGCAAACAAGAAGGTTCAATACACCAAGGTTGAGAGCAAGGGTCCAAGAGCACCATGGAGGATTACAGTGATTCACCTCTACCTGCGGCAACACTTGAACAACAACTAGAGCTCTTGCGGCATGAGCTTCAAGGAGCTCAGAACGAGATCCGACAACGTGATGAAATCCTCCAAAAGATGCAAGCTGAGGAAGACAACCTTACGAGAGTAGTAAAAGCTATTGTGTCTGCCCAATCTGATGTTACTCATTCAAAGATTGGTAATAGAAACTACCAGTTTCTACGATTTGATGGCCGAAAGGATGGGCCTTTAGTACTTTCTTGGTTGTCGTAGTTTGATGATTTTTATACCGATGAAATGTATGCTGAAAGTGAAAAAGTTAAATTTTCCACTAACTATTTAGTAGGTAAAGCACAACTCTGGTGGAATGTCCTGCGGCACAGTACGGAGCGTCCAACAACTTGGAAGGCTTTTCAAGAAAACGTGAAGGATTCATTTCTTCCTCCTCAATACCATTTGCATGTTCGACGAGCATGGACGACCCTTACATGGAAGGAGGGTGATACGGTTACTACCTACACAGAGCGGTTCTGGCAAAATTTACTACTTGTACGAATGCTTGAAGATGTATCAGAAGATATCTTGCAGCAGAAATACGAAGATGGTTTGGAGGTGGGAATCCAAGCTAAGCTTCACACCCTACGACCTACAACCCTCAACGAGGCTATATCTTTTGCTTATGATGCAGAAAAAGAATTCCAGTCCATAACCAAGTCACTCCGTCTACAACAACCACGTCCACGACCATTTCCTGTTAAACCTTCATTTCCTATGAAGCGTAATTTTAATGCCCCATCTTACCCTAGTTTTCCTCGTCCTCCACAATCCAATTACTCAACTCCACCCGTTGCTTCATCTCTCCAACCAACCAAACCACCTACCCTTCAAACTTCAGTAGTGAATGCCCAACAGAAGCGACCACAAATCACTTGCTGGAATTGTGGTAAACCTGGACATACAAAAATAAGGTGCAGATTGCAACCTCTTCATATGAAACCGGCTACAGCTCGATTGCATAACATGGAGGTCTATAATGAAGAAATTCCTCCTGTTTGGACAGAGGAATCACTGGAGAAGGATTTAAGTACCTTGGGTAACGATATCTCTCTACACTCTCTTCTTTGCATGCAAGGTACAATAAATAACAAACTAGTTAAAATTCTACATGACGATGGTAGTTCACATGACTTCATTTCACATTTATTAGTACAAGAACTTAATTTACAAACGTTTCCTTCTTTGTATAAAGTGAAAGCTGCATTTCAAGGTAGTTGTTATAATGTAACACGAGAAGTGCAAGATGTTACGATTAGCATAGGCCCTTATGTTGATTCACGAACATTTTTAATTGCACCTTTGCAATCTTATGATGTTATACTAGGTATGCCTTTTCGTCACCATTATAACCCACGTATTGACTACCATGCTCATACCTTTAAGTTTGTTTTCAAAGGTCAAATCATTACTTTGTCTGCACGGCATGATTTCCAGCCATTTCCATTGATTAGTCACACTCAAGTAAAACGTGAATTTAGGAAAGGATTAAACTCATGCATTGTTTTTGTCAATGTCATCAATGATTATACTCATACACTTCCAGATGCATATAAACCTTTCATGAGTACTTATAAGGATTGTTTTATGTCTGAATATCCCTCTGAACTACCACCATCTCGAGGATCCTTTGACCATAGCATAGACTTAGTCCCTGGTAGTTCTCCTCCTCATAAAGCACCTTATAGACATGGCCCACTACATCAAAAGGAAATAGAAAATCAAGTAAAAGACCTACTACAAAAAGGACTTATAAGGCCTAGTTCTTCCCCATTTGGAGCACCAGTTCTCTTAGTAGAGAAGAAGAATAAAACTTATCGAATGTGCATTGATTATAGAGCCCTTAACAAGATCACGATCAAGAATAGATACCATATTCCTCGAATAGATGATCTCTTAGATAAGTTACGAGGAGCTCGTGTCTTTAGTAAAATTGATCTTAAACCGGGTTACCATCAGATTCGTATGACACAAAGTGATATTTTTAAGACTGCATTTAGAACTCAAAATGGCCATTATGAATTTATGGTAATGCCCTTTGGACTTACTAATGCCCCTGCTACATTTGCGCGAATGATGAATAATATTTTTCTTGATTACCAAGCTTTTGTTCTTGTATTCTTTGATGACATACTTGTTTACAGTAAGAATGTTAGTGAACATGAAAAGCATCTTGAAACAGTTTTTCATTTGTTACGAGAGAACACACTTTATGCTAATCCTGAAAATAGTTATTTCTTTCAGCATAAGCTAGAATATTTAGGACATATTATTTCAAGTGAAGCTGTGCATGTGGATCCGAAAAAGATTAGAGTTATCATAGAATGGCCTACACCACAATCAGTCAACGATGTTCGTTCTTTTCTTGGGTTGGCTAGTTTCTATAGGAAGTTTGTTCGAAATTTTTCTTATTTAGCATTGCCTCTTACCTTGTTGTTGAAAAAGAAAATAAAATTTGCATGGGGAATTACCCAACAACAGTCCTTTGACAAACTTAAACATGCACCTGTTTTACAATTACCTGATTTTTGACAACCCTTTCATGTTGTTACTGATGCTAGCGGTTCAGGAATAGGTGCTGTTCTGATGCAAAATGACCATCCCATTGCATTTGAGAGTAGAAAGCTTAAACCCTCAGAGCATAATTATAGTACGTATGATAAAGAATTGTTAGCAGTTGTGCATGCTTTGCGAATTTGGAAACACTATCTTATGGGCTCTCAGGTCTTAATCAAAACCGATCAACAGGCTATTAAACATTTATTAAATCAGCCCTTAATCTCTGATAGGCATCTTAAATGGGCATCATTCATTCAAAATTTCCAACCCATGATACAATATCAACCTGGTAAAGCTAATGTTGTAGCGGATGCTCTTAGCCCTTTTCCTTTGCATTCTGTTGTTTTGAATAATATTTCTGCCATCCAAATTCATTCTTTTCAAGAAATGGTTTCCACTTATGCATCTGATTTGTATTTTTCACATGCATGGCATGACTTCAACAATGCTGCATTTTTATCTGATGAACATTATACATTTCATAATGGTTTTCTCTATTTTCAACATAGATTGTGCATAACCCAAGCTTTTAAAGATTTTGTCATTAAAGAAATGCATGAACCATCTTACATGGGTCATAGAGGCATACAAAGCACCATTTCTGCTTGCAAAGATTTCTTCTTTTGGCCACACATGGAAAAAGACATTGCACATTATGTTTCTCAATGCATTGTATGTCAGCGTGTCAAACGTCATCATGGTAAACCATTTGGATTATTAATGCCACTTCCTATTCCAAATGAACCATGGGAACAAATCTCTATGGATTTTATCATAGGTCTTCCTATCACTTCATCACATAATGATATGATTTGGACAATAGTTGATAGGTTTAGTAAATATGCATATTTCATTCCATGTAGAAAAACTTTGACTGCACCTCAAGCTGCAAAATTATTCATTAAATGCATTTTTCCACATCATGGATTTCCTAAAGTAATGTTATCTGATCGTGATGTTAGGTTTTGTAATCATTTTTGGGTTGCCTTATTTCAACATTTTGGTTCTAAAATAGATTTTAGCTCTGCATTTCATCCTGAAAGTAATGGACAGAGTGAGGCTACAAATAGTACTATTCTTGATTTATTGCGTTGTTATTCATTAGATAATCCTAATAACTAGGATGAAAAGTTGCCATTGCTTCAATTTTCTTAGAATAACACTTCACACACCACTACTAGTCGTGCACCTTTTGAAATAGTTTTTGGTAAAAAGCTTCCCACTCCCATGTCCCTCACCCAAACCGACATTCCGATGGCTGATTCTATTGCTCAAGATCACGTTTCTATACTTCATGATGTTCACGAGCACATTAGGAAAAGTCAAGAGCGATATACATGTATTATCAATACTAAACGATTAGCCAAAGAATTCAAGGAAAATGATTTTGTATGGTTGCGAATAATTAAAAGACGTCTCAAAAATATTTTGCAGCATCCTAAAATTAAACTTGCACCACGCTATTATGGACCGTTTCGCATTATAGAAAAAATTAATGATAATTCATTTCGATTAGATATTCCATCCCATTCGACTATACATAATTCTTTTCATATTAGTTTACTTAAACCCTTTAAAGGAACTTTACCACTTGCTCCACTTCTTGATGACCCTCCTTTGATTGAAGAACAATCTGAAATCTTAGTTCCTAAGAAAATCATTGATCATGATGTCACTACTACACGCACAGGTACTCAATATCATCGATATTTGGTTAAGTACAAAAATCACTCTATTGAAGAATGTCAATGGATACATAAAACACAATTAACACCTCATTATGACCACTTAATTTTTGCATATCATACACAAACACATTAATGTAACAGCTCCCTGAACATTTCCATGCATGTATTTTTACATGGCACATGCCTATTTTTATTCAGTGATGAAACATGTGACTGGCCATCTATGTTTATTCTTTTATCACCTGAGGTTAGTTGCTTGTTCAACTGCAGGGCATGTTATACCTTATGGAATATGTTGAACAATGCATTGTTGGATTGAAATATAAAATAGCCAATGCATTGTTGGATTGAAATATAAAATAGCCAATGCATTGTTGGATTGAAATATAAAATAGCCAATGCATTGTTGGATTGAAATATAGAATAGCCAATGCATTGTTGGATTGTAACATGGACTATGTTGAACACTGCATTATAATTGTTAGAGTGTTGAATTATTTTATCAATTGAGGTCAGTTGCTTGTCAACTGGGAGGCATGTTGTATATTATTGAACAATGCATTGCTAAAAGTGTTATATTATTAATGTATTAATATATTTTTGATGTTTCTGATATAGCAACTGAAGGTTCGTGAGGAGCGTGCAAGGCGTGAAAGGGCGGACATCAATAATCCGAATAATTATTATTTAGCTTGTAAATAAACCTGCGTAGAAGGTTCTATTGTTAGAAAAGTAATGGTTAGAATAAGGGTCGTTGTAGACCGCAGTTTTTGTTATTCAAAGTAATGGCTTTCTGTAAAAGTTACTAACTTTTAGTTTCACGCTTGCTTTTCAAAGCCGCCCTCTTGTAACCACTCTTTTCGACGTAATCAAAATTCCTATAAATACATGCACTCTGTGGACTGTCAAAACAGAGTGCATGGGGGGAGATTGCACCCAATCTTGCGTTCGATCTCGTCTCTTGTTGCCTCTATTTTCTGTGTGTTTTTTTGCGTCCGTAATCTCTGTATGCGCGTGAGCAAGATCCTGACAACAGTATGCATGTATGTATGCATATGTGTGTGTTTGCATGTGTATGTGTGTGTATGCATCATTATGTGTGTATGTGTCTATGTGTGTATGTGTGTGTGTCTATGTGTATGTGTCGCTACGCGTCTATGAGTGTGTATGTGTTTATGTGTGTGTATGTGTCTATGTGTGTGTATGTGGCTATGTGTGTATGTGTATGCATTTATGTATGCATATGTGTGTATGTGTGTGTATGCATTATGTATGCATATGTGTGCGTATGCATTATGTATGTGTATGTATGCATATGCATATGCATTATGTATGCATATGTATGCATGTATGTGTATGTGTGTGGATGCCTCTCTCTATGTGTGTGTGTATGCATATATGTGTATGTGTGTGTGTGTATATGTGTGTGTATGTGTGTATGCATGTGTATGTGTGTGAATGCATCATTATGTGTGTATGTGTCTATGTGCGTATATGTGTGTGTATGTGTGTTTGCGTCTATGTGTATGTGTGTGTGTCTATGAGTGTGTATCTGTTTATGTGTGTGTATGTGTCTATGTGTGTGTATGTGTGTATGTGTGTATGTGTATGTGTGTATGTGTCTCTCTATGTGTGTGTGTATGCATATGTGTGTGTATGTGTGTGTGTATGTGTGTGTGTATGTGTGTGTGTGTATGTGTGTGTGCATGTGTATGTGTATGCATTATGTATGTGTATGTCTGCATGTGCATTATGTATGCATATGTGTGTGTATGCATATATGTGTGTGTGCATGTATATGTGTGTGTGTATGCATGTACATGTGTGTGTATGCAACATTATGTGTGTATGTGTGTATATGTGTATATGTGTGTGTATATGTGTGTGTGTCTATGTGTATGTGTGTATGTGTCTATGTGTGTGTGTGTATGCATATGTATGTGTGTGTAAGTGTGTGTGTGTGCATACCTGGCTTCAACGATGAGTCTCTCTCTCTCTCTCTCTCTCTCTCTCGTTCTCTTGCTCTCACATCCAAATCCTGGCACAAATGTTCCGGGAGAAATAAAAAATTCTTTTTAACATTCCAGAGCGTCGCTTATGCAACACTCTGGAACATAGGTGCCAACGTCACAACTAACGTTGCTAGTTAGCTACTTCCCAATGCTTCGTGCAAAGGTTCTACATATATTTGTTCACAAATCCCACTAAAAATGGAATGTCTAGTCTCATAGCAACCATAGCATACATGAGACTACAAACAATAAATTGATAAAGAATTTTGTTAATGAACGTTCTCCTTATTAGATTTGGGACATTTATCCTTGCTGAGCTTAACAAATGTACATAACAGTGTACTCAATGCCTTTCTACCATGCATATTAAATCTATGAAGCACTTTGGTTGTGCACTCGCTCTAAGACAAGTAGATGCATCTCTTACTCCTATCACAAGTGATGCATATGCCAAGAATATGTTTAGAATCTCCCAAATATTTCATTTCAAATATTTGACTCAACTTTGTCTTCAAGAGAGACATGTCCTTTGAGGACTTCCCAACAATCACCATACCATCAATATAAGTAGCAAGCATATCAAGCCGCCATCTGAATAGCCTTGGGATTTCATGAATGCATCAAAATTTTGATACCTCTATCTAGTTGACTATTTAAAACCATACAAGCTCTTCTTGATCTTACACACTAGACATTTTTTTGTTGGGAACTGCATATCCCTTTGGTTGTTCCATATAGATCTCATCCATAAGATCTCCATGGAGGAAAGAAGTCTTCACATCCATTTGGACTAGCTCTAAGTCCTCTTTTTCAACTAATCCAAGCAACATGCATAATGTCATCATCTTGACCACAAGTGATAATATTTCCTCAAAATCAACTCCTTGTTGTTGATTGAATCCGTTTGGAAACAACGGTGCTTTATACTTTGGAGAATCACTATCAGATGTTGCTCAAAATAAATCCTTAAATCTTAGCGAAAGGATCAAGTAAACCAACTATATTTTTGGGATGTTTCGGTGTTCAGATATTGTGGGGGTTGTTTCCGTCTTATTGTGGTGTTCTATTCTGGTGTACAAGTTTCCCGAATAGTTTCCTTAAACCTTAGCTAAAGTCTTAAAGTGTGGATGACAAGTGGAACTATCATCTAGAGGCCTCATATCATGAATTTTAGCTACCAAGAAGTTTCAACCACTTTCCTAAGTAACTTACCAAAAAAGTTAAGTGGCTGATTGAGAGACTCTTGCAAAATTCTAGGAGCATTTTTGATAACCTATATATGCGTGAATCCAAGTCTTGAATGTATGTATGACCTCTAATCTCTTTCTAAGTTATTATAGAGTGTAAAGAGGTTGCTACATGTAGCCTCTTTTCTCAGTTAGTCATTTTATTGGCTTATACTTCTTTGTAGTTAGACATTGCTCACTACCTCTCTCTCTCATGAGATAGTTAGCTTGTAAAATCATTGATAATGTATCTTTTATCCCTCTTATCCATTTTCTAATCCACTCCCCAAAGAGGGGTGTGCAAAGATTTCAACTGAATTCATGCTCAGATTAATGAATAGAATGTCGGACCTAGATGCTTACATTTTCCCCAACTTACTCTATAGTTTCTTGAGGCTTCCCAATTCCTCTAGAAAACGTGCATTTGACGCTCTGCATATATCAATATTTTTTCCCCAAGTACACATATATGATCCTTAATCCACCACCCTAAAGTAGAGGTTTGATAATAACATAATATTCATGTAATGCGTATGAAGCACCTTGATGAAGTGCTGGAGCTCACTCGGGCTTCTACGAAGGGTCCCAAGGTCTATATATCCCACATGCTGAGTTCTAGGTGAGGCTTATTTCTTTATACATGCTAAGGAGAAGAAATCCATGCCTCTTCCTCCTGTCTCTTCGCCTTTGAGTGCCCCCTTTGAAGCTCTTCATGGGCCGAACTGGGAGGCGACATGCCTCTGTTAGAGGAAATGAAACTTTCGCCTAGTGATGTCCTTGGGTGAACGTGTGAATTGATAAGGATTTTGTCATGTTTTGTTATCATGCTAGATTAAAAACATCTTTTGAGGCACTCTCCATAGCTACACAAAGCTCAGAGTCATATTCACTCCCCAACCACACATCAATCACAAGTAGGATTCCCCATAACTCATTCTCTCTCTCTCTCTCCGTATTTTTTAAATACATGAAAATTGTGTCCTCTTCCATGTGGCATGCTCTTGAATGCCCTTCTAATGGGATACTCGGGAGGGATCCAACACACATCGTATGGATCCAAATGCATCTGGTAACTGCTTAATCTTCAATATGAAATAATTTGTAGTTTAATTTCATTGTTTCCTAAGTTTAATTACTTTATTGTCGAGCTAAATCATCGTAGTTTTTATTGAAGTGAAATAGAGTCATCGTAGTCTATATTAATGTGTCACTTCTAGAGTACACAAAAATGAAACTAGAAATCTTGAAGCATGAAAAAATTCAACATAAGATAGAAAATGGCCATAAAGACATTTTAGATTGATAAGTCATTGTGATTTAATGTGATACAAAACAATAGACTATTATGTGTAGTCTTTTATATAAGGGAGTACAATGAAAGTTCTATACGTACCTCTATTTGAAGATAAGCCAATAAGAGACTAGCTTAAGTGAGGGGATAGCTTAAAAATTCAACCCTAAACGAACGACTCTCACCAAGAGATGAGAATATCCTAGAAGTTCCCTTTCTTAATCAATTATATATATATATATATATATATATATATATATATATATATATATATATATATATATATATATATATATGTGTGTGTGTGTGTGTGTGTGTGTACGTGTGTGTGTAGAAAGAGACTAAGAGTAAAGAAACTTCAGGCGTATCTAATGGCAAGTATTCCCACAAAAATCATGAATAAGACCATTGCTTTTTTAAGGCAAGGGAAGCATCAATTCTATCAATGAATTTTAATAGAGGTGATAAGATCAGTGCTTCGGCTTATCCAAGCATGGAAAACATTGAATTACCATACTTTTGAAGCGTGTAGAGCAATGATTGTATGCAAAAGCTTACGACATCAGGAGCACTCTTATTTTTTTATAGGATTTGAAAACCCTCAACATTTTTTGGGATCTTATAAAGTCTTAATACTATTAGAAACTTGTTTTTGTATGGAACACCAAAGCTATTGGTTTTTTTTAGCGTTTTTCAATGCACAAAAGTTGCACTAAAAAATAAATCCCATGGTTTTGTTTTCTTGAGTATCATCACTTGAAAACAAAAGACGGTTGTTTTAGCATTTATTAAAGGTACTCCAATTTTCTTGTTTTTTTATGTAGTGTGAGCGCTTTGTTTGATGTTACAAGAGATCTCGCGAATGAGTTTTTCTCTTTTGTGTGTGAGATTCCTCTAAGATCTTCTCTCCATAGCGACAAATGATCACAAATATAACTTCTCATTCGACTAGTCCAATGCTATATATATATATATATATATATATATATATATATATATATATATATATATATATATAACTGCGTCGAATCCTTCTTGATACATGAGTTAATACTTGACATCCATTATCCAAACAGACTCAAAACATGGCATTGGGAAGAGATTCGGTAACAGTACCTTCCATGTCAATGAGACTTTGTTTCTTTATAATTCAAAATAAATAAACCTCCTTAAAATTAACTGAATTATAGATTCCTTACAAAACGTTATTACAATTTATTTCAAAGCATATTATCTTTTTATTTTAGTTTTGTTTCTCAATTAATTAGTTACTAAACATTGCATAGAATTTCCCTCCCATTTTTTGTTGTTGGGCTTCCCGATCTGTCAAAAGGCCGCAAGATGTCGATAAAATAGCAATTCCCATACGCCCCAAAATTTTTGTTATATTTTTACCATCATAATAAACTTTAAGACGAGGTTTGCTAATGCTTTTTATTTCTGTGATGTAAAGTTCCTTTTTTCTTCCAAAATACTTGAGTCTTATATCCAAGAAATCTTTTTTATTTTCTCTATGCTCCGTAACACTTCTTAGACAAACTTGTTTCAACACGTAGTTGAGAATCTTTTCTGGATACTTCGGGATTATTTAATGCATTTCTTTTTCAAGTCATTCTTTTTTGTTTAACTATAAGAGCTATCCAATTTAGAGAAAAGAAAAAATACTTGAAAACGATTTGTTTGATTGAGGATACAGAACCAATTCTTTTTATTTGTTTTTGAAACAAAACAAAGTTGGTACATCAACATATGTTTGTCTCCAATTAAACTGGGGAGCAGTTGGTTAGAGAGACCAATGCCACAAAAGCGGCATGTTGAGTTCGAGAAGCAGTTCAAGAAATCTTTTCCGTAGTTTGATCTGCATAACCAAGAGTGTCTACGGTTCGAATCCGTATAGCCCTAAAACCCTTTGACAAAAAAAAAAGAATTACGAATTTCTTGAAGAGACAACAAATCCAAATTGTTTTGGTAGTAGTCACCTCCGTTCTTGAAAACTACTAATCGGTTATAGGATTTGAAAAACCTAAAGAAATCTTGATAATTTCTTATCTTAGAAAAATTACAATCTTTACCACGAAATAGTGCACCTTTTCGTCTTCGTAACCGGTGCTCCCTAACCGGACGACCCCGATCTACTTATCGAGATTTTGGTTTTTCCAAACATGTACTCCGTGAAATGGCACATACTTGTGTTCTTCCCGGAATAGTAAAGTGGAGTTGGTAAAAAAAAACTACTTTGTTATTTCTTTAGTTTTTTTTTCTAATTCAAAATAGTCTACTAGAAAAAAAAATAGTTTGAGACAATAAGTTGAATGAATTTTACTAATTATGTTCAATGTAATTATTAAAGGCATGTATAATAATTACATTGAAGGCCAGAACTACATGGGGTAGAGCAGCTTGGTAGCTCGCGAGGTTCATCCACCAAGAGGTTCATCCACCAACAGGTACCTTTAAACAGCTTTCTCTTGCATTAACCAATTGTATACCAAAAATGGCTCGTAATAATCTCCCTTTTGGAATACATGATGAACTCGTTCCTTCTTGGGGTGTTAATTTAAACTTGCAACTAATTTTCTGTATAACTAATTTTTTTTTGGAGCAACTATGTAAGAGTCGTCCTTTTAGAACCGCATTAGATAACCACGGAGAACCAATCTTTATAACAGCTTCATCATGTACAATCAATCCAAACAAGTTGATCTGTTTAGTTTATCATGGCTTCGATGGAAAATTGATATGCAAATTATTAGTTTGAAAATTCGTGAATTACCTATTTAATCTCAATATGAGTCTTTAGGAACTTCTTTTCACTTCTACGAAACTTATCGAGTTAGAAAATGTAAAAAAGGATATAGTTCAAACATGTATGTACTTACAACGGCCGGTCGCATTTTGTTCAATCAACAATTAAAGGAAGCATTACAAAGTGTACCAAAACCAAGAGTAAGCATTACAAAGTGTATCAAAACCAACGAGTAAGCATTACAAAGTGTATCAAAACCAGCAGTTTGTATCGGAGGTAATAACATACATAGTTTAGCTCCAGAAGTAATTTAAAACTGAAGAATGAGAAAGCTTTTTTTGCCACCGAAATATGAGTCAATGAATAGATTTGGTTCTATTTCATTAAATAAGAAAGGAAACTCTATATATTTTGAAGTGAAACATATAATAGAAAAGATCTATACATAGAAAAGAAAAAAAGTTGAGGTTTTTCAAATGATGGATCAAAATGAATTACCTTTTTGCAATAAAAGAATAGATAGGGCTTTTCTTTTTTGACCATCGGTATAATTTCCCGAGCAGTGTGGGCTAATGAAACTTGGGGATCTTATTGGAGTTGGTACCCAAAAGAAACATGGGCCCTAATAACCTAGAAAGAGCTTTGCTCGAAAATCCTGGTCGGATAGCTTCGATGTGGGGCAATTCAAGAAAAGTGGAATTCAATGCAGGTTTGAGTGCAGTTGAAGAGCCTATCAATTCTTCATTTCTTAACAATCTAGGCTTGAAAAATAAACTTCTTTTTCTTTCAAAAATTTCTTTAAGAAAGAGTACAACCTCTTGAAACTCATACACTAAGTCTGATGGTAATGAAAGATTGGAGGGAAGATCCCTATCTAACTATAATTATTTAGTATGAAAGATATTTTTTAAAACACCAATTTATTGCCAAATCCATGGAAGCACTGGTTTACACATTTCTATTGGTGGCCACTTTAGGAATAATATTCTTTGCCATTTTTTTCCGAGAACCTCCAAAAGTACCTACTAAAGGAAAATAAAAGGAAACAAAATAAATAGAAATATATATATATATATATATATATATATATATATATATATATATATATATATATATATATATATATATATTTATTTATTTATTTATTTATTTAACAAATAGAGCTTGTTGCTTTGGAAAAAAAAAAAAAAAAAAAAAAAAAAAAAAAAAATATATATATATATATATATATATATATATATATATATATATATATATATATATATATATATATCAGTGGACTAGTCGAAGAATGAGAAGTTATCTTTGTGAGCATTTGTCGCTATGGAGAGAAGATATTAGAGAAACTCACCCATCGCCTTTAATTGACATTGAAGAGGCAAGTTACCCGTCAATTTTTAGGTGCTGATCATACTTGTATTGATCAGACAGATCAACTCGTTTAAAGAAAGATTGTGAAGTTCATGCAAAGTTGTGACACGGGCGCTTTTCACTGCAGAGATTCTGCGCCAAACGCAAGCTGCCATGTTCCACTTTGGCCTCTGATTCGCCAGATCATCGCTGCATTTCTGGCTGTAGATTTCACCGCCATATTGGAGAATCTACATCATCTTTACAGTAGCTGCTTTGTACGTATAACTAGCCTGCACTATCTGTTTCATCGTCCACGCCCACCGCCCGTGTCGAGTATGAATCAGCTCAACATGGCAGTGATGGTGCAGTTTCTCGTGCTGCTGCTTGCTCATTCACCCTCATTTTCGTCTGTGGCGGAGGCCCGGAAGCTCCGCAAGTCCAGTATCCCCACGCTGACGGTGTACAATTACCTTGCGATTAAGGGCCCCAACAGCACACAGGGGTTCAATGCGGTGCAATGCGGGGGCCCGTCGCCTGCGTTACCCAACCTCTTCGGAGCTGTCTTCTGCTTCGACATGCCGCTGGTGAAGAAGAAGAGGGTCGACTCAGAGCTTCTAGGGCGGGTGCAGGGGAGCTGGACGACAACACAGCTGACAGGCGGTACGATAGTTGTGTCAGAGACGTTCATCCTCACCAACAAGACCAGTCTCGGCTATCGCGGTACCTTCTCCGCGTTGGGAATCGAAAACATCGGCAGGAAGACGAGCAAGCCCATTACTGGAGGCACTGATGACTTTGAGCTTGCTACCGGCATCGCTGTCACCACGCCTCTTGGCAACGTCACCTTGGACGCCTTCGGAAACGGAGTTCTTTGGTTTAAGTACAAGTTTGTCTTTCAATGAAAGCAGCAACTCGGACGGACCGCTGGCGGCTCTCTCTCTCTCTCTCTCTCTCTCTCTCTCTCTCTCTCTCTGCGTCGTCGTCACCACGCCTCTTGGCAATGTCGCAATGGACGCCTTGGGAAGCAGATTTCAAGTATAAGTTTATTTTTCAGTTAGCAATAAGTTTGTTTTTCAGTTGACAAAAACATATCCAGTGCCTACTTGGTCTCAACACGACTCCATCGCCAACAGATAAGCTTCGCCTGTAACCATAAACTCTACAAACACAGAACCATACTTTCAATGTACACAGGCATTGTATGGATTTGCCCCTCTGCTTTGCTTTCGAGGGAGAATGTTGTACTTTGGATCCTGTGTTCTCTTCACCCCGATAGATTTTTATTTTTACGCAGGCTAACTCAATTCAATAGTTTCTTTATATGAAAAAAAAAAAAAAAAAAATCAGTCATCGACCATGGCTATCACACTCGAACCTCTCTCACCTAGGGAAGGTTCAGGTCCCACCTTGGCTTCACATGTCTAAACCAACCCCTCTAAAGTGGGGGATATGAGCGGGTCCTCAGGGTCGGTGTGTTGTACTTTCAATATCAAGCTAATGTGGAAGAGTAGACCTAATGATTGAATTTCTCAAAAAAAGAACAACAAAAAATAAAGGAAATGAGTCTGGCTCAGGAGGCATCATGACATGTGGTATACTAGTAACTTCTTGAGTCTTTGAACTGAAGGTCTAAGGTTCAAGACTTATGGATAGATTTGAGGATAAAGGAATTCTCTTTGGGGTGTGTGTGTGTTCTTCTTGCAAATTTGAAGTCTTTAAGAAAAATAATTGAAAATTAGACACCCAAAAAAAAAAATCAGAATTTTATAGTAGTCCCATCGAAATATAAACTTTGAAGTAAACTTTGAAGTAATGTAAATTTTATCAGCAATGTAAACTTTGAAGTAGTCCCATCGAAATATATTAGGGTAAAATCTCTTATATTTAATAATAAATGATAAAAGCAAACCACCATTTTGGAGTATGATGATCTTCATACTGCAAAAACAAACCCAAAAGAAAATGAATCTTTCGCAAATGATTGGTATCTTGTTTCTGTTCAATATAATTTAATTCTGCTTTTTGGAAAAAAAAAAGTCCTCAAAACAGAACGGAATTTATAAGTCATATTCGATTTTACACAGATAAAGGCGCACACATAAATTGTCAATTTACGAGTCGTTCAGTATCAACTCATGTCACTCTTTTTTTTTTTATGAACAAAACTCTCTTTCTCGAGCACTCATGGGAATCAAATTCAAGAACTCTCTAATCCAATGCTCAATCTTAACCACTAAGATCAGTTCATTTCTTGGTTTAATACTCTAGAAATCTGAATGTTATATTGAATTCAACTTTGCTAAGTTATTTTATAACGTCGCCCCCCTTGAAAAACATTTTCATCCTCGATTGTGCTTCAATTCACAAGCTATATATAAAAAATAATCCCCCGAGCCCATGGTTCATGTTAGGAGCATATGGTTTTCATTTTCCCTTGAAATAATATGTTTTAATCTGGAAAGAGAGGGAGACTTCTTCTTTTAAGGAACTAAACCATTCCCATGTGGCACCTTCCTCTAATCCAGCTTTCCATTTAACTAAGCACCATTGATACAATTGATTACTAATTTTTTTATCTCTAGTAAATAGTAACTTCTCATGTTGATGGGGAGCAAAGTAAATTGAAAGACTTTGGATGATTGTATCAATTGAAACCATATTTGCAAAGTCATCCAACTTTTTCATTAAGTCAACCTACATAAAAATTGTATGAATCCAAGAATATGCTCAAAGATCGACTTCATAAGCCATTGACCTTACCTTTTTTATTATCTTGTGTCTGGACGAGTAATGCATAAGTAAATCAAGTATCCAACAGCCTCTTGATAGAGAACAACATCAAATGCATCTCTAGCATCATGAAGACTCAATCGTAAACCTGTCTCCATAGGAGTGGCAATAGGCTTACAATCTTCAAGGCTAAAACACTGCAATAATGTGTCAATATATTTTGTTTGACACAAAGCCATTCCACCATCAACTGGCATAAACTGAATGCCCAAATAGTGATGAAAATGCCCCAAATTAGACATCTCAAATGAGGCATGAAAATCAGCCTTAAAATCAGCAATATGCTTCTCAATAGGACCAGTGAGCAGCATGTCATCAACATAGACAACAATGATCAGAAGCACATCAATAGCACGCTTAACATATAAGGTGCTTTCAGTTGGACTGTTCTCAAAACCATGTGCAATCAGATAGGCATGTATCTTCTCACACCAAGCACGTGGTGCTTACTTTAAACCATATAATGCCTTCTTTAACCTGCACACCTGGTTTTCATGCCCTTTCTGCACAAAGCCACAGGGCTGAAAAACATACATTTATTCATGCAAGTCACCATTCACAAATGTTGTTTTAATGTCCAACAGATGTACATTCCAACCATGATGAGCTGCAAGTGCATAGATGCTCTGAACAATAGTCATACAACATGTAGGTGCAAAGGTCTCATCAAAATCAATGCTTCTTTCCTGTGCATAACCCTTTGCAACAAGCCTAGCCTTATACCTGTCAACTATACCATCCAATTTACACTTCAGCTTGTATACCCACTTAGTGCCAATGGCCTTCTTGCCTGGAGGCAAGTCACATAAAGACCAAGTACCATTCTTCATTATAGAATCATATTCAGATTGCATAGCAGCCATCCAGTTTTCTGAACTTTGTGCTTCATCAAACAAAACAGGCTCATTCTCATCACAGAGACTAGATGCAACCATAGCATAGCAATTTGATGCAAAAGAGGCACCATGAGAGCCTGAACGAGCATGATATGAGAGAGGTGCATCTAATTTGTTGTCATGCAAAGTCTGCACCAGCCATTTTTGCATAGTTTTTGCTCGCTCAATATCAGCTCTCTCATCAACTAGTGCATCATGTAAATCTGCATCAGAAATGGAATGATCTGCATCATCACATGAAACCTGCAAAGGCTGAGAAGTTGCCTCATTGGGACCAGCACTAGACTGTCCACCTCTAAAAAGAGGTAGCAAAGTATTATACATGTCTTTGGAGCTAACAGATGTCTCCTTAGTACATGAAAGCAATGGCGGAATAGCATCTTCCACAAAAACAACATCATGAATAACTTGAATTCGTTTAGTCTGTGGATGATACAGACGATAGCCTTTACTTGCAGAACTGTACCCAACAAAAATACATTTTACTGCTTTATCATCCAATTTTCTCCGATGTTGTTCAGGCACTAATGCATATGCCAAACAACCAAAAACACGCAAATGAGCAACAGATGGCTTGTGATCATACCAAGCCTCATATGGAGTGATAGACTGCAGTGCTTTAGTGGGACACCTGTTCAGTACATATGCTGCACACATGACAGCCTCAAGCCAGAAACTATGTGGTAAAGCCTGACTCTTGACCATACATCTCGCCATCTCCATGAGTGACCTGTTCTTTCGTTCAGCAACTCCATTCTGTTGAGGTGTATACGACACTGTACACTGGTGTTTTATCCCACGTTCATCCAGAAATGCATTAGAATCAGAAGAAATATATTCCTCCCCTCGATCAGAATGAAGGGTGCCCATTTTACTTGCTGACAGATTTTCAGCCAAAACCAAAAACTATTTGAAGCACATGAACACGTTGGACTTTGCCTTCAATGGATATACCCATGCATGCCTGGAAATTTCATCGATAAAAGTCACGAAGTAAAGATAATTCCCAAAAGAAGGTGTCTGCATAGGACCATAGACATCACTATGTACAAGCTGTAATTTTTGAGTAGCCCGGACTGAACCATCTTTTGGAAAGGACGAATGCTGCATTTTGCCCAAAATACAACCTTCACAAACATGTTTTCCAGGTGCCTCAAGTTTGGTCAAAGAGGACACGATTTCAGATTTCTGCAAACGTAGCAAGCTAGCAAAATTCAGATGACCAAAGCATGCGTTCCAAAGCTTTGCATCTGATATAGCCTGAGAATCATTTACTGCACATGCCAAATCATATACAGATCTTTCATAGTCTAGGAGCTTATACAGCCCACGACATAAAATGCCAAAAGCAATAATCACATCGCCATTTGATAGATCATGAACTCTACACCTATCATCAATAAATTTCACAACCAAGCCAATTTTGGCTAATGCAAAAACTGATAACAGGTTCTTCTTGATCCCTGGCACAAATAAAGCATCTGACAAAGTGAAATAACTACCATCAGCAGTAGTCAAAATGATCTTACCAACTCGCATAACAACATAAGAGGAGTTGTTGGTGCATGTAACAGTATTCCCTGTAAGGGTAGGCTCGAGTGAAGAGAAGAAACTCCGCTGCAAGGCAATATGTTTGGTCACCCCATTATCAAAATACTGGAACATCTGAGTCTACTGCAGAAATGCACTGCTCATGAGAACATGGGTCAAAACTGCAGACAGTAGTAAATGCCCATTCTTCTTCTTGCACAAGATTAGCAGACTCTGTTTTTGGTGTAGAGGCCTCTGCAACAACCATTCCACTAGCCTCTTTCTTCTTTGCCTCTTTAGCAGCCACTTTTGGATAGTTCTTTATGATATGATCATTCCCTTTACAGTACTTACAAAACAATTTCTGCTTTTCTGATTTCTTCTCATCTTTATCTTCCTTCTTCGAATGTGGAGAATTAGCAGATTTCTATTTACTAGTTGAAGAGCTCCATTTTCCTTTGCTCTTCTGAATAGCTAGGAAAGCTTGATTTGCAACTCGCATAATGGACTTGTTCTGCCTAGACTGATCTTCCTGCAATAGAATAGAGACTAACTCCTCAAATGATAAGGCATTTGGATTGCCTTTCATCATCAACCGAAGAGTAGAAGCAAAACTTTGATATGAATCAGGAAGACCATTTAGAACGGTCTGCACAAGTGAGCTATCTGGTATAACCTCATCAGTAGAAATCAAATGTTCCTTCAAGTCTTTGATCTTCGTTAGGAAACTGTGCATAGAATCACCTTCATTCATGTGCTCACTCTCCAACTGTTTTCGGAGGTAAGCAACACGAGCCTCATTCCTAGCTTGGTACAATGTGGTAAGTGTATCCCAAGCATCTTTAGCTGTTCTGCAAGAGCAAATGTGAGGAATAATGGCACATTTGATAGACAAAGCTATCAATGCATGTGTCTTGGCATCTCTGCCATCCCAACGAATCTGCTCTACAATAGGTGCAGCCAAAACCGTAGCACGAACAGGAATATGCAGAATATCACCATCTTGGACACCTTTTGCATCAGCTTCAGTACCTGCAGTTGTAACAGTTGCAGGTGTGATAGGACATTTTTTGAAACCCTACACAATGTTCCACAGTCCTTTTGCAACCAACACATGTCGCATCATATAAGCCCATAACGGGTAGTTGGTACCATCCAACTTATCCTCAACAGCCAACATACGGAATACATCACTGCTTTCAGCCATAGCCGGTGACTAAAATACCTTGATGCATAAATTGACTGTATCTCAAAAAGTTGAATAGAACTACCCAGACGAATTCTATTAGACCTGTAGATGATTTCGAGACGCTTATACTGGCGAACAAAAATTGGTATATACCTTTGGCACAAAAAGATGAAATATCATGCACAAGCAAGGTGATAGTGCGTTTGGAGGTCGAAACGAGCTGAGATGCCCATTTTGGCACCATAGAGCGAAGTCCTTTTGATCTTGAAAACATGCTGAGTATGCTCACCAAAATTCGTGCGATTATGAGATTGCAAACGGAGGAGTGTCAATGGCACCCTAGATGAAGCGACGACCTGCTTTGATAACAATTGTTGGAGTTAGACGTCTGCGGAAGCACGCGAACAACACAAGGAAGAAGAAGAAGCTTGGAGCATAACACACAATACTGAAAAATGTATTACTAGAGAATGTACAAAGATAAGTAGCCCATTAGGGCAATATGCATATATACAAGCTGGGGGAAAAAAACCTCCTTAAGAGGGAAAAAAGTGCCCCGGTGGTCCTAGTGTGTTCACCCACATCACTACCTAAATATATCAACATCTTGAAAGGATCACAAAATCTAGGAGATAACTTAGGACAAGCTCCACTTAAGAGAGTCTCAAATTTCTCCATAGGTCAAAGATACAATTGTTCTCCAACATGAAAATAAATTTCATGACACTTAGGATAGCATATGCTTGTGCTCAATCCTAGGCTTTATTTAAGTTTTCGGGTGAAAAATTCAACTTGAAGTTCATGTCTTCTAAAAAATTCATGAGCTGCTTGAACTCTTTCATGTTGAATACGTACTACATAAGGGTTTTAATGTTGAAACCCACACATCAGCATAAAAATGAATAAATCCTATTGCAAAATGCTTAGCACTATTGTAAGAAAACTTTGCAAGTGGTATATATTCATCCCAATATGTTTCCTAGTCGGAATCAGAAAAAGCATGTAAATCTGGTAGTAGTGATCCCCCCTTGGGATAAAACAATCCAAGTAGCCGAGTACCACTCAAGTAGCGAAAGATGCGCTTAACCACCTGCCAATGCTTGACAACTGGGCAATGCATAAACTTGCTCCTCTATGAGATAGAAAACCAAATAGATGTTCACGTAATGCATAAGTAAATCAAGCATCCAACAACCTACTGAGAGAGAACAACATCAAATGCATCTCCAACATCATGAAGACTCAGTCATAAACCTCTCTCCATAGGAGTGGCAATAGGTTCGTAGTCTTCAAGGCCAAAGTGCTGCAATAATGCATCAATATATTTCATTTGACACAAAGCTATTCTGCCATCAACTTGCATGAACTGAATGCCCAAATAATGATGCAAATGTTGCAAATCAGACATCTCAAATGAGGCATGCAAATCAGCCTTAAAATCAGCAATATTCTTCTCATGAAAACCAGTGAGCAACACATGATCAGCACCCACAATGATGATCAGAAGCACATCATTAACATGCTTAATATATAAGGTGCTCTCAATTTGATTATTCTCAAAACCATGTGCAATCAGATAGGCATGTATCTTTTCATACCAAGCACGTGGTGCTTGCTTTAAATCATATAATGCCTTCTTTAACTTGCAAACCTAGTTTTCATGCCCTTTTTGGACAAAGCCATGGGGCTAAAAAACATATACTTATTCATGCAAATCACCATTCAAAAATGAAGTTTTAATGTCCAACTAATGTACATTCCAACCATGATGAGCTGCAACTGCACATATGCTACGAATAGTGGTCATTTGGCAAGTAGCTACAAAGGTCTAATCAAAATCAATGCTGCTTTTATGCACATAACCCTTTGCAACAGGCCTAGCCTTATACATGTCAATTGCTCCATCAGGCTTATGCTTCAGCTTGTATACCCACTTAGTGCCAATGGCCTTCTTTTGAGGAGGCAAGTCACATAAAGACCAAGTACCATTTTTCATGATAGCATCATATTTTGATTGCATAGCAGCCATCCAATTTTTTGAATTTTGTGCTTCATCAAATGAAACATGCTCATTATCATCAGAGAGACTAGACATAGCCATAGCATAGCAATCTGATGCAAAAGAGGCACTATGAGATCTTGAAGAAGTATGGCATGATAGAGGTGCATCTAATTTGCTATCATGCAAAGTCTGCACAAGCCATTTTGGCATAGTGTTTGCCTCCTCAATATCACCTCTCTCATCAATAAGTGTATCATGTAAATCTACATAAAAAGCGGAATGATCTGCATCATCACATGGAACTTGTAAAGGATGAGAAGTTGCCTCATCAAGACCATCACTAGACTGTCCACCTGTAAAAAGAGGAAGCAAAGTATCATACATGTCTTTAGAGCTAACAAATGTCTCCTTGATACATGAAAGTAGTGGTTGAATAGCCTCTTCCACAAAAACAACATCACCGCTAAACAAAATGCATTTAGTCTAAGGATGATACAGATGATAGCCTTTGCTTTTAGAACTATACCCAACAAAAATACATTTCACTACTTTATCATCTAATTTTATGTGATGTTGTTCATGCATTAATGCATTTACCAGACAACCAAAAACATGCAAATGAGCAATAGATGGCTTGTGCCCATGCCAAGCCTCATATGGAGTGATACGCTGCAACACTTTAGTGGGACACCTATTAAGTACATATGTTGCACACATAATAGCCTCAAGCCAGAAACTGTGGTAAAGTCTGACCCTTGACCATACACCTCACCATCTCCATGAGTGAGTTGTTCTTTCAGTCAGTAGGTCCATTCTGTTGAGGTGTATATGACACTATACACTATATCCCATGTTCAGCCAGAAATGCATTAAAGTCAGAAGACATATATTCCCCTCCCCCCTCGATCAGAATGGAGGGTTCCCAATTTACATGTTGACAGATTTTCAACCAAAACCAAAAACTATTTGAAGCACATGAACACTTTGGACTTTGCTTTCAATGGTTATACCCATGCATGCCTGAAAAAATCATCAATGAAAGTCATGAAGTAAAGATAGTTTCCAAAAGAAGGTGTCTGCATAGGGACACAAACATAACTATGTACAAGCTGCAATTTTTTAGTAGCTTGAACTGAACCATCTTTTGGGAAGGATGAACACTGCATTTTTTCCAAAATATAGCCTTCACAAACATGTTTACTGGGTGCCTCAAGTTTGGGAAAAGAGGACACCATTTCTGATTTCTACAGAAGTAGCAAACTAGCAAAATTAAGATGACCAAAGCATGCATGCCAAAGCTTTGCATCTGACATAACCTGAGAATCATGTATTGCACATGCTAAATCATTCATAGAGTTTTCATATTCTATGATCTTATACAACCCACGACATAAAATGCGAGAAGAAATAATCACGTTGCCATTTGACAGATCATGAATTATACACTTGTCATCAAAAAATTTCACAACTAATCCAATCTTGGCTAAAGCTGAAATCGATAACAGATGCTTTTTTATCCCTAGCACAAATAAAGCATCTCACAATGTAAAAGAACTACCATCAGCAGTAGTTAGAATGATCTTACGAACTCCCATGACAAGATAAGAGGAGTTGTTGGTGCATGTGATAGTATTCCCTATAGGGGTACGCTCGAGTGAAGTGAAGAAACTGCACTGTGAGGTAATATGTTTGGTTGCCCCACTATCAAAGTACCAAACATATAAGTCTACTATAGACATACATTGTTCAGGAGAAGATGGGTCGAAATTGCAAACAATAGTAAACACCCATTCTTCATTCTGCACAAGATTAGCAGACTCTGTTTTTGGTTTAGAGGCCTCTAGAACAACCATTCTAGCCTCTTTTGTAGCCAGTTTTGGACAATTCTTTATGACATGGTCATTTGCTTTACAGTACTTGCAAAATAATTTTTTCTTTTTTGTTTTCTTGTCGTCTTTCTCATCCTTCTTTGATTGTGCATAATTAACAGGTTTTTGATTACTAATAGAAGAGCTCCATTTACCTTTGCCCTACTGACTAGCCAAGAAAGCTTGATCTACAACACACATAATGGAACTATTTTTCCTAGAATGATGGACCTATTTGCCTAAACTGATCTTCCTATAACTGAACAGAGACTAACTCCTCCAATGTTAAGGCATTTGGATTGCCTTTCATCATTAAACACAGAGTAAAAGCAAAAATATAGTATGAATCGAGAACACCATTTAGAACAGTCTACAAGACTGAACTGTGAGGCAAGACTTCATCAGCAGAAATTAATTGTTCCTTCAAATCTTTGATCTTTGTTAGAAAATTATCCATAGAATCACCTTCATTCATATGCTCACTCTCTAACTGTTTTGGAGGTAAGCAATACAAACCTCATTCCTAGCCTGGTACAATGTGGTAAGTGTATCCCAAGCATCCTTAGGTGTTCTACAAGAGCGAATGTGAGGAATAATGGCACGTTTGATAGGCAAGACTATCAATGCATGTGCATGAGCATCTCTGCCATCCCAAGAAATTTGCTTTGCACTTGGTGCAGCAGAAACTGTACCACAAATAGAAACATGAAGAATATCATCATCTTCAATGTCATTTACATCAGCTTCAATACCTATATTTATAGGTGTAATAGGATATTTTTCAACACCCTGCACAATATTCCATAGTCCTTTTGTGAATAATACATGACGCATCATATAAGCCCACAATTGGTAATTTGTATCATCCAACTTATCCTCGATAGCCTATGGCCACTGACTAAAATACCCAAATGTAGAAAAATGACTATATCTAAGAAAGTTGAACAGAAGTACCATGACAAGTTCTGTTAAACCTGTAGCAAACTTCAAGATACTTATACTCACAAACCCAAATTTGTATATATCTTTGACACAAATAGACAAAATACCCTACACAAGCATTGTGATAGTGCGTTCGAATGCCGAAATGAGCTCAAATCATGATTTTGGCATCACAAAGTGACGCGGTTTTGATCTGCTAATGAGCTTGACTATGCTCACAAAATTTTGTGCAATTTTGAGAATGTGATCGGAGGGGTGATGATGATGCCCTAGATGAAGCGGCCACCTGCTCTAATACCAATTGTTGGAGTTAGACGTCTATAGAAGCACACGAAAATCACAAGGAAGAAGAAGAATCTTGCAGCACCACACAATAGTGAATGTATGACCACTCGAATGTACAAAGTGTTGGAGTTAGATGTTTGCGGAAGCACGCGAACAGCATAAGGAAGAAGAAGAAGCTTGGAGCACAACACACAATACTGAAATGTACAAAGATAAGTAACCCATTAGGGCAATAGGATCATATACAAGCATGGGGAAAAAACCTCCTAAAGAGGGAAAAAAGTGCCCCGGTGATCCTAGTGTGTTCACACACATCACTACCTAAATATATCAACAAACCCTCTGAGGGCGTGATGCGATTAACAAGGAGCTAGCACTCATGCATAAGTAAGTGCCAAGCTATGTGGAATCAATCCACAAAAGGAAGTAAGCCCAAAGCTTTGTGGAAAGCTTCAAACTTCTCCCTAGGCAACATTAGGGTGAAAAACGGCCGAAAAGGGGCTGTTTGCTAATGAGAGATTAAGGAAATTGACAAATAGCGTCTTTCCACGTGTACAAGAATATAACATTGTTGTCTCTTTTAACCGTATGGAGAATTTCTTTTTTTAATACAATTTTCTTTCAAAGCGCCGCTAAAGTGATGAAGAGTCTCGTATTCAGTGTACAATTTTTCGGTTTGATGCAAAAAAAGATACTTTTGCACACTACACAAAGCATATTCTCGAATTTCCAAGAAGGAATTGATTTTTGAAGATACGAAATATTTTTGGGTTCACAAAATGTCATGATCATTCAACGACAGGGTTAACATCAAATCAAAAGTTTCCACGTGTACAAAGCCTTTTTTTCTATAAATACTGCCAAAATTTGTGAACGTCGGTTTCTCGGTTTCTCGCTTTGAACATTCTTCTTCTCCTAAGTTCAAATGGCTTCTTCTTCTCGTCGTCCTTCCAATCGCGTAACTTCATGTGAGGTTTACAACAGAAGAGAGGATTCTTTGTGGAAACCTCTTTCTGTGAAAGTAAATGACTGGGTTACTATGCTTCCTAGCTGTAGAGGTGTCCATAAAGTCAAGCGTGCCAAAAGAGACAACACAAGAAACCATTGGAAGGGACGTATTCTCAGTTTCAAATTGAAGAGATGCGGTTGGTTTGCACGAGTACAGCATGTGTACACCGCTAAGGATCTTGTTCTAGAAAATCATCTTCAATTCCCTTCGTACTGTAAGTGAAGTTTGACAATGCTCTTCTATCATTCCAGTTGATTTTGTACAATGAAACATATGTTTTTGTACTGCAGATATCTTTCCTTCCAATATTGTGGAATGGCAACCTGTTGAATGTTTAACAGGAACATTCAGAGTTCTTCATAAGGAATATGCAGAACTCATGTATGCAGAGAAATCTGTTCAATTCTTCAATAACATAGAGTTATTTGTCCATTATGCAGATTATCAAGTGCCGTCAGGGAGGAGTTCTTATGGAATTCTTGTACACGTACCTAGTCCTTGCATCTCTTCATTAGATTGGGATGCTCCTGATCATTCAACAGTTTCAAGTTTTCTCTGCAAAATTAAATTTGACATCCAGAAGGCAATGTCAGCAGGCCGAATTTCGAGAAGGATAAAGATTCAATGGTTTTTGCCTATTCATGTCTTTGTAGCATGCTTTAAAAACATGTTATTACAGAAAACAAAAACAATGTGGTTGAATAGGAGAGTCCCTATTTCAGAGATTGATGATGTTTTAGGTAGGGAATGGGATAGCAAAGAAGTTCAAAAGCTAGGTGACATTATTTTATGTAAAGTTAGTCCCAATTCTCTTTCAATCTCATATCAGATTTGTCGACAATCTCTGGTTCTAGGATATGACTATAGAAGGTGGAAAAAAAAGCTTGGACTTTGGATAGCCTTGGACTCAGAGGAGAGCTGTCCAGAATTTGAGTTAGAAGTATTGATTCATCCAGATTTTCAATCAAGGAAAATAATTGTCACTGCAAATTGGAATCTCAGAAATGTAAGGGAGCTTCTAGAATACCTTGATGAGGTATCATCTCAGTGTAGATTCTCAATTGATGATGCAATAGTTAACATTAGATCAGAGAAATCATTATCTTGCATAAGCTGCCTGCCACCAAGGGTGATTAAGTTCCAACCTTTAAGATTGTAACAAGTTAACCCTGACATTCTTACATAATGTATCTTCATCTAATAGAAGCTTCTATTGATACTTCCATTGAATTTTCTTGGCAGGATGGTTACAAACAATGTGTTAAATTATTAATTTTAAATGTCTTAGATATTTTTTAGGTCCTTAATTTCATATTTCCATTGATTTTTTTTTGCAGGAGTGAATTGATGACTAAGAAATAATTATACAGGAACTTGCATAAGTTAATTCTAGATGAAGAAGAGATCTAGAATTGAATATCTAATTTCAATTTAATAATTATAGTCTATCAAAGGTGCACACTAGGCTCAGCTAAATAATTTGATTCTATGCAACTTTTCTTGTCCTCAAGTAATGCAAGAGAAATTATCATGGTACACATAACAAGTAATATAAGAGAGTGTGGAGAACTTGGTGCAAATTCCAATCCAAGGTTTGGTATTTCAATATTAGAAGAGCATGTCTTAAGGCATAAAGCAGAGGAGACGAGATAAGTGAAGACGACCGATGCAAGCGACTAGTGCAATCTGAATTTGTCGGATGGCCCTTATCGCTTACATCGGTCGTGTTAGCAAACTACCGCGAGAGAAATTATCATGGTACAAACGCAAACTACCAAGTAATATAAGAGAGTGTGGAGAACTTGGTGCAAATTCCAATCCAAGGTTTGGTATTTCAATATTAGAAGAGCATGTCTTAAGGCATAAAGCAGAGGAGGCGAGATAAGTGAAGACGACCGATGCAAGCGACTAGGGCAATCTGAAATTGTCGGATGGCCCTTATCGCTTACATCGGTCGTGTTAGCAAACTACCGCGAGAGAAATTATCATGGTACAAATGCAAACTACCAAGTAATATAAGAGAGAGTGGAGAACTTGGTGCAAATTCCAATCCAAGGTTTGGTATTTCAATATTAGAAGAGCATGTCTCAAGGCATAAAGCAGAGAAGACGAGATAAGTGAAGACGACCGATGCAAGCGACTAGTGCAATCTGAAATTGTCGGATGGCCCTTTTCGCTTACATCGGTTGTGTTAGCAAACTACCGCGGGAGACTTCAAGAAGTGACCTTGCGTAAAGATTTGACTCACGAGTATAAAAACTAGCAGCAGCGATGAAATGGATAATACGACCGATGCAAGCGATAGGGGCAATCCAAGATTCTCCGATTCCCCGTATCGCTTGTATCGGTCGTGTCCTCTTAATTCTTTATGTCCTTCTGTAACTTCTCGAATTTAAACACTTTCCAACAAGAATGAAGTAAAAAACCCACAATGCATTCATAATTGTGACATAAATAAATTTAATTGGACCATCCAGTGAACTTTTGTCAAACTCTCAAGAGGTTCAATACAACTGTGACCATCTTCCAGATGAAGATTGGCATAACTACATATAATTTGTTAAAAAATAAATATTCCAACCTCGGTTGGCTTTACAATTGATTTCAATCTACGACTCAAAAATTGATTTAACCCTTTCTATCCTTTTTAGAGCCTTGCTTTCTCTGTTGCTTCTGTCCCTTTTTGGAGGTTTCAGCTTGACTCTTTATGTTGTTCATATGCTTAAGTGGTGAGTGAAGAGGAAGCCCTTTCTTTTTATCTTCAGACTGTTTTCTATCAGGTGGAGGGGGTGGAGGTGAGTCTGGATCATGTGGGCAGATTGCATGTTTCATGATACTATTTATTGCTCTCTCTCTGATCAAGATGATCCATGCATCTGGGTAGTCTGATAAATTCAATCCAGGACTGTAGAACCTTCTTTCCAAGAATCTTACAGCATTTGCAATCACTCTCCAGCCACATGATGTTGAGTCTCTCTGCAATGGCACATGAATTTGGCTGTATCCAAATTGCTTTTGTTCATTCATTTTAGCTATTCCTGGAAAATTCTGATCAATATGCATCTTGAGAAGCTTTGCAGCACTGCATTGTAAAGTGAAAATCAAAACGGGGCATGGCTTTAAAATAGAGAACAACAAAATGTATAGTAACTTACACTTTGCAATTCCCATGCTGTGATGGAAGAGAATTTAGGAAAAGAGCTTGATATGCATTGAAGTCCACAATAATCAAACTCCAATGGCCCCTGTCAATGAGTTGCATGTAAATATACTTTCTTAAATGAAACAAATATGTTTCCAAAATGAAGATGAATACTTACTTTTCAATGTATGGGTAAATTACACATTCTACTTCTTCTGTAAAACCCCGTAGAAAGGACTTGGCATCTCCATGTTTATGTAAAAAACATTGTGTCACCAGAGGATCTAAAATAAATACTTTTCTTTGAACCTTTTCCTCACATTGTTGAAGAAGAACCCTACAAATCAAGAAATAAAAATGCAGTTAAGGAACTAGAAAATTATGCAAAACAAAAGCATTTTAAGGCCTCTAGATATACCTGAGTGAAATGTTGACCACACTATCTGATATTTCAAGATGAAGCTCCCTCAACATTTTGTTATCTTCAGGTCTAATGTCAAGAAACAATTCACCTTGCCATGGCATTGCAACATTAACTATAACCTGCCCATCTCCTTTCTTGAGGAGCTCTTTATTTGCTTTCTGTAACTTTTGAATCTGGGTTAAGATGGCACTTTCCTCTGTAAATAATCCCTGCTTTTTCCTCTCCTCCTCACTATTTGCTGCAGCTCTAGTCTCATGATCATGAGTGACTTGAGCGTTGATCTCTTCAATGAAAACTGTTGTTTTAGGTGCTCGAGCTGGAGGTATATTTAAAATATCGAAGAATTTTTTGTCGTGGTGATCAGTAGGAACCAGAGCTTTATCAAACTTATATCTTATTCTTGAAACAATAACATAATCCTTCGCCATTAAAGTTACCCTATGAGAATGAGCAGCACATAAGTAGGCATCATTCATGAAATCAATAGCAAAGTCCTCTGCAGCTTCTTGCAGGCATAGCAGTGCTTGAGTTTGCCACCTCACATTGACAAAGGATGAGGTCTTCATCAAAGAACAGAGGTTGGATGAGATCTGCTTGACAACTCTCATAAATGGAAGTCTTGGGATCAACAATCCCACAGACTTTTGGGCTCTTCTTATTTCCCTCAAAGACTTAACATGGTAGTTGACCCTTTTTTTTGAAGGCTGCTCTGGCACTTTGGCTTGAACCTTCTGGGAATTTTGCTCCTGGACATTTTCCCCTTGGGCATTCTTGTCCTGACCCTCAGGGTACAACTTCCTTGCTGTCTTTTTGGTTCTAGCCATACTCTGCAAAAAATCAATCTTTAGGCAAGGAATTAGGAAAAGTGGAATATTCCACTATCAAAACTTACTCTCTAAAAGCTATGAAAAATGACTCTTTCCACTATCAGAGGCACGACCGATGCAAGCGATAACAGTCATCCGGAAATGCCCGGATGTCCCTGATCGCTTGCATCGGTCGTCTTTAAATTAATCATCAAATATCAATAAATAATATCTGACAATGCAAAACACTCAATTATCACTAAGATAAAGATAATTGGAAAACTATAATCAATGACTCTTTCCACTATCAGAGGCACCAGATGAAAAGGAACGTCCGAGATATGGAAACCAAGACATTAAAGATGCTACCTTGCTTACTATAAAGAAAAATTTGAACAGCCAGACAGAAGAGTCAGCTTCTCAAATCCTCTACTAGCAGAACCCGCTTCCTCCTTTTTGATGGAGACCTCCCACACCTATATCTCACGAAACCCCCCACTGGTGTCCTGCTCCTCGAAAAAGATCCCCACATGCATGTCAAGGATTTGAGAAGCTGACTCTTCTGTCTGGCTGTTCAAATTAAGCAAGGCAGCATCTTTAATGTCTTGGTTTCCATATCTCGGACGTTCCTTTTCATCATAGCAAAGGAAACCAAAATTTGCAAGCTATGATCAAGGACTCGATGATATTAAAAAACATGACCGATCCAAGCGATTAGGGTTATCCAAAAATCTCGGATGTCCCTAATCGCTTGCATCGGTCGTGTCCACATTACCTTACGTAGAGAGCGCTCTCTATAGAAATTGTGAAGTAGGCTAAAAACGTGGTGGCAATGGAACCTCGACGCTTGGCAAGTGTTGACAGAAAAAAATGAAGGAAATGAATAGGAGGAAGCTTAAATAGGTCCCAAAACTGAGTTGATCATTGTGCCACGTGGCATGCTCCGATTGGTCCACGTCAGATACTGGTTGCGAATTCCAACGTCTTTTGCCACGTGGCATGATCTGATTGATCCACGTCATCAATCCGTTGCATCGGGGAACGTACACTTTACCACGTGGCACTCTATGATTGCTCCACCTCATTCGACCGTTTCTTCCCTCCTCACTAGAGACACGACCGATCCAAGCGATAAGAGTCATCCGTAAATGCCCGGATGTCACTCATCGCTTGCATCGGTCGTCCCTGAATTCATCATCATATTTCAATAAATAGAAGTTAAAATAAAGGTAACAATGCGTTATACTCAAGCAACACAAAAGAAACCAAAATTTGCAAGGTATGATCAAGGACGATGCTATTTAAAAAACATGACCGATCCAAGCGATTCGGGTTATCCAAAAATCTCGGATGTCCCTAATCGCTTGCATCGGTCGTGTCCACATTACCTTATGGAGAGAGCGCTCTCTATAGAAATTGTGAAGTAGCCAAAAAACTTGGTGGCAATGGAACCTCCACGCTTGGCAAGTGTTGACAAAAAAAAAAAAAAGCAAATGAATAGGGAAGCTTAAATAGGTCCCAAAACTGAGTTGACCGTTGTGCCACGTGGCATGCCCCGATTGGTCCACGTCAGATAGCCGTTGCGAATTCCAACGTCTTTTGCCACGTGGCATGATTTGATTGATCCACGTCATCTATCCGTTGCATCGGGCAACGTACACTTTGCCACGTGGCACTCTGTGATTGGTCCACCTCATTCGACCGTTTGTTCCCTCCTCGCCTATAAATACCTATTTCTTCACAAACTCAAATTTTCAACCTTCAGAGAATTTCTCACCTACATGTGTATTTTTCTTTCGTCGCCGACACGACCGATACAAGCGATTTTCGCCATTTGACCTACGTTGATTCGCTCTAGTCGCTTGCATCGGTTGTGTTCTCCTAATAGACATACAAGAGAAGCTGCAGCTTAGATGGAGGTAATGAATGAGATCCTTAGTGTCTCTCCATCAGAGAAACTTCTTGATTTCATGGTTCAAGAGGGTTTAAGTGTAGATTATTTTCCTGATGCAATGACCATATTCAACCCCGAAATTGATTTTGAAAAACTCTTAGAGAACTCGAAAAGTTTTCTTAAGGATGAGTGGGAGATTTTCTTGGGGTTGGTCGATGGGAGGATCCTTTCTATTTCTCAGAAAACCTATGTCCATCCTCACATCTTTGGGAAGGATCCAACAGATAGGGCTAAAATCACAAGAAAATGCAGAAGGATATCCCCTTTGCCAGGGAAGCTTGATTTTTGCCCAGAGCATGAAAAGGACTGCTGCTTGCTCCCTTTAAACATTGCTTTCTTGATATGGCTTGATCATATCTTAGTTGAAAGGGAGGAAAATGTTCATGATGAAGACGAGCCTTGCTTAGAGCTGGCACTTGAGGCTAGCTCAAAAACTATGAAAGGTGTCATGGAGATTGTTGAGGAGATCAATCTGCAAGCAGAAGAAGAGCAGGTCAAAGATTTTGATGTGGCCACTTTTAAAGCAGAGACTGCAATAAGGGAGCCAAGTGAAGAAGTTCAAGTGTCTGAGAAGTCCCTACTTCTCCCAAATCTACCTTTTTACTTTATCTCTGGGAAAGAGTTCATACCTCTATTTTACATTCAGGAACTTTTCAATCTAAGGGAGGACTACTGTCTTGCAGCTATAGCTGAGGCAGAAGAAGTTGCAAGGAGATTCATCAATAAGAAAGGAGAAAGAAGAGAGGAATTTTTGCGTCTTGATTTGGATTTGTCTAATGAAGAATTCAAAGATTCATCACAAGCTCTTTCAAAATGCTTTGAGAAAGCTATCTCAGAGAAGCCAAAACTTGCTGATGAAGAGTTTGATGAGCATCAGAAGCAACTTGGAATATACTCGTTTGGACGTGGCTATTCATTCTTGGATGTCGCTGAGGACAAAGGAACAATTTGTATTGACTCAAAAGAGCTCATTGAGGAGGAAGATGAGGTCAAGGTATGTTGTTTGATATATTCTATCAATTAAAGTTTTGTCCGAGATCTCTATTTTTTTAAGTGAGAAAATGACCACGACCGATGCAAGCGATACAACCTAACGGATAATCTCCGTTGGGCCTTATCGCTTGCATCGGTCGTGTTCGGACTTGAAGAGGAAGATGAGGTCAAGTATGTAGTAAAATATATTCTCATGATTTAAAGGAAAAGGAGATGAGATGGGCTTGATGCAAAATCTCTATCTTGTGTCAGTTTGTCGAAGTTCTCCATTAGAAGTGTCAGAAGTCGATCACGACCGATGCAAGCGACAAGGCCCATCAGATATTTTCCGTCAGTCCTCATCGCTTGCATCGGTCGTGTTTGGACTTTAGGAAGATGACGTCAAGGTATGCAGTTAACTATATTCTCAAGAGCTTTAGGTTAAGGATTTGAGATGGGAACAATGCAAAATCTCTTTCTTGTATCAGATTTGTCAAAGTTCTCCATTCGAAGTGTCAGAAATGGATCACGACCGATGCAAGCGATTATGCCCATCGGATATTTTCCGCTGGGCCTCATCGCTTGCATCGGTCGTGTTTGGACTTTAGGAAGATGACGTCAGGGTATACAGTTAACTATGTTCTCAAGAACTTTAGGTTAAGGATATGCGATGGGACCAATGCAAAATCTCTTTCTTGTATCAGATTTGTCCAAGTTCTCCATTCGAAGTGTCAGAAATGGATCACGACCGATGCAAGCGATTAGGCCCATCGGATATTTTCCGTTGGGCCTCATCGCTTGCATCGGTCGTGTTTGGACTTTAGGAAGATGACATCAAGGTATACAGTTAACTATGTTCTCAAGATCTTTAGGTTAAGGATATGAGATGGGACCAATGCAAAATCTCTTTCTTGTATCAGATTTGTCCAAGTTCTCCATTCCAAGTGTCAGAAATGGATCACGACCGATGCAAGCGATTAGGCCCATCGGATATTTTCCGCTGGGCCTTATCGCTTGCATCAGTCGTGTCTCTTGCTTTTCTTTCTAATAGTTTCAAGTTACTTCACATGTTTCCTTAAGTGTGCTTGCACTTCATCTAACCATGTTTTTCATTTTTATCACAGTTAACTTTATTGGATGAAGACAATTACCTTGGCAGGGGCAAGGGAACAAGAAAAGCCTTAGAAGAGAAAGGAAAAGCAAAGGTGGATATTCATTCTATTATCCACTATCTTCCAAAGTTGGACCCAGCCACTTTTTGTGTTATTCACAAGCACTATAGTGAGGAGCCAGACTTTGGATTATTCTGCTTGAGGACTCTATCAAAATACATGGGTTTTACTCCAATACCCTTTAATGCTTTCAGAGTTTTACTGCTTGAAAGAGCAACTGCATTCAGAATTTTTGGATATGCCCCTGGACTCAATGCTTCAAGGGCAGGGTACTTTCTTTGTTATTCAAGCTATGCAATGGCTGCAGGGGTGTCAAATTTAAAAAGCATTGCTGGATACAGGAGAAAAGAGTTCTTGAGATATAGAGGTGATTTGCCAGAGCCAAGCTCTTTCAAAAGGCTCAAGGAATGACTTGATTTTTTCAAATTCTATACTCAACAAATGTACATATACAGAAATTGCCCAATGTGATATAAGACATTGCAAATTGATACATGATTTGATTCAGTTTGTGATATTGATACATGATTTGTCTGGAGATAGCCATATCCTTCTGATTATATTTGGCATGAGGTCCTTTGTAATTGTCTTCTAAAGAGCTTGAAGGTCTGCAACTTGAGTGATGCTTAACTACTTCATGTACCAGAGCATCCAAGGAGATATCTGCACAAGGTAGTTCTGGAGGAGAAGACTCCTGCATATGGTGAGCTAAAGAGAATATGTGAAACTCAGATTGGTGAAGTTACACGATGTTGCTTGCCAAGGAATATAAAGCAATTCAATTCTCAGTATTTCCTGAATGGAACAGTAGCACTGGTGAATGGTCTATGTCAATCAGCATGGTAATCTCTTAGGAACCGGCACGTGTCCAATATTCCTCTGAGTGTCAATATAGGGAAGTGCACGTGCATGAGCCCAAGCTCAAAAATGCACATTGTTAGTGACAAATGTTGCTTTGAAAAGAGGAGAGGTCCTTTGTAATTGTCTTCTAAAGAACCAATCAAAAAGCTCTCTGAAGGCATTGCTCTTTGTTACTCCTCCTCCTTTCCTTGTGCACCTAAAGAAGCTTGTCCTTGCTTGATAATGAGATTTTTCCATGCCTTGGGTGTTCCACATGGCAAGTGGTTCTTTTTCTGCAAAGAATGCACCATGCACAAGAAGAATATGCTGGAAAGCAGAAAATTTCATTAGATCTTTATTTCAATTAAAAATAAATAAATTGAATAAAATATCTTTGGAGCTCACCAAGTAGTATGTTATGTCTTTGGCACCCCATGCCTCTATGATGGTTTCTATAAGCTCTGTGGTCGCCTTTCTGAAATCTGTCACATAACTTTTTGATGTTACGTGCTGCCTCATGATCTTTAAAAGATTATCTAGTTTGACCCACACCTCCATTCTCTTTTTTGCTATTTCTGGTTTGCTTTTTACATTAGTCGTGACCTCACAAAATGTTTTCCATGAATTCCACATGGCATTAAGTTGTTTGCCATCATGGTTGCTGAAGAATCTCCTTGCTTTTGCACCTCCCATTGAGACATCCTGTAAAACATCACCTGTATTTTGTGAAAGCTTTGGATCTTTTCTTAGATGAACATCACCACCATGAAACCCCATTTCTGAAAGAAGACATTCACATTTTTTTATGCATTCATCTGCAAGAGTTGTAGGCTTGATAGAATATGCATAATCCAAGTGAAGACGGACCAACTTGTCAATGATTCTTAACTCTGCATGTAGTGTACATATGTGTACATTTGTCAATGCTATTGGAAGTATGGGATCCCAAATCATTGAAGAAGATGAGTAGTTACGAAGAATAACATTTTGTCTAGAAGGAGCCTCTTCACCCTCAGCTCTAGTAATCCATCCATTTGTGCCTGGGCTTTGCATGCAGTACAAGCAAGGGTATTTAGAATTTGCTCCCCCACTTATACCAAACATGCATTTGAGTGTCTTTAGGTCTCCACTCAAATGCCACTCAACTTGAAAGTTTCCGTAGTCTTTGACATTCAACAATTCTCCTGCATGATGCCCTTGGATAACATTTGGAATGTTTGTCTGTGAGAATAACCATTTAAGTGTTTTATGGCTCTCAGATGGAACTTGAGCACAGCCAACCCACCATAACTCCATTTCTGATTGTACTTTGAGAGATGGAGTATCCAATTTCCCAAGGCTATAGTCCAAAGCTTTGTTCATCAGTGCAATGCTTATTCTCTCCATCTTTTGATGTTTTTTAAGCTCAGCTTCATCAAGTTTGATTACAAATTTCAATAGACCAGAACATTCATGCTCTTTTATATTATAGAACTGAACCATGTATGTTTGAAGTTTTATAACATCTATCCATATGTTGTTAAATGCATTGTAAGTGAAATGTAACTTTTGTTTTCCTACTTCGTAAGGCATGTTACCGTGAATATGTTTATATTCACCAAATACTGATGTGATCTTCTTATTCAAGCAGAGCCGAAACTTTCCTACATGATGGGGTCTAGGCAATCCAAAACTTCTAACTTTGTTAAATTTTAAAAATTCACACCAAACTTTTGAAATTGCTCTATAACCTTTCCTACTCACTCCGACACTATCACAAATATTTTGAATTTGAGATGGTTCTAGTAAAAGATTCATTTCTGTCATGAGTTTTTGAAAAACAAAGCATTTCAAGCATGTATTTTCATTTAGTTTCAATAGTTTTAAAACATCATTTTGACTCAAAATTTCATTACAGAAATGTATGCGCTCAAAACTGCTCGACATATTGAAACCTAGCACATTTGTCACATGATCTCTAACAATTTTCATTCTTTTCTTTTTCTGGCCAGATTTTTCAGTCAAATCTAAAAAAGGTTTTACTCGTTTTGACCGCATTCTCAAACCTATAGGAGTTTCTTTCATTTTTTTAAAAGACTCTAACTGAGAAGATAAAGTGGATAATTTGTTTTCTAGCTCCCTCATATGTAAATTCTTCTGGTGTAGTGTGTTTTGTAAATAGTTTATGTATTGTACATAATTCCTTGAAATATCCCAGAGCCTTGAACAATAGCCTCGTAAACCATCCTCACCATCTCCCACAAATCTAATCAGATCATGAAGATTATGAAAAGGGGGGTACCTTCCAGTTTGTGGATCAATTGGATAAACAGATCCATCTGTCCATATGTCGATATGTTTCTTGCCTTCCTTTCGCAATCCATCTACTTCAAGAGGATGAAGAGCCCTTCGAAATACGTTTCTTGTCGTCGCATACTCCTGACTAACTGCAATGTTGATATGGAACTTTTTACAATGATTTCGAATGTTTGAAAGCTCAGGGAGAGTATTTGGGTTAACGTTCTCCATGGTCTGCTATGAAAAATGACCAGCAAGTGTCTAAAATGACGTGAAAGGGAGAAACAGGCTTGCTATGAAAAGTAGAGAAAAAGAGCGCAAAACGTGATCAGCACACATTATATAGGTCCGTGAACAAGAGGAAAATTCAACTTTTGAGGCGTAAGATATCACACAAACTTCGAGGCGTAAGATATCACACAAACTTTTCATGATTATATGATACGAGTTTCTCTCTCTTCAAAATTTGCATAAGATACGTTTTAAATGAACTTACACGGAATTTCTTAAAGGATTTGACAACTTTAATCCCGATTAAGCACAACTAATTGAAATCCTTACACGGCCCTTTTTGGGCCGTTTTTCGCCCTAATGAAGCCTTTGTGAAAAGGTCTGCAATGTTCTCCTGCATGGGCACATATGCCAAGCTGATCTCTCCAATAGAGAACCTCTCCTTGATATAATGATAATGCACCTCAATGTGCTTACTGCGAGCATGGAAGACAGGGTTCCTCACAACTACCAATGCACTCTAATTGTCAGTGAAGATGGTGATGGTAGAAGACTGACCAACACCCAAATCAGCCATAAGGTGTCTGAGCCACACACACCGAACAGTCATTGTGAATGTTGCCCTATACTCAGCCTCACAACTAGAAGTGGCCACAGTAGGCTGCTTCTTGCTCAACCAAGATATACATGAGCTACCAAGCATGAAGCAAAAGCCACTAGTGGGCACACAAGTGTGATAGCAACTAGCCCACTCAGAGTCAGAAAAAGCATGTAAATATGGAAGTAGTGATCCCCCTTGGGATAAAACAATCCAAGTAGTTGGGTACCACTTAAGTAGCAAAAGATCTGCTTAACCATCTGCCAATGCTTGAGACCTGGGCAATGCATAAACATGCTCATGTATGAGACAACAAACTCAGTATCTGGCCATGTAATGCATAAGTAAATCAACCATCCAAAAGCCTGCTGATAGAGAACAACATCAAATGCATCTCCAGCATCATGAAGACTCAATCATAAATCTCTCTCCATAGGAGTAACAATAGGTTTACAATCTTCAAGGCCAAAATGTTGCAATAATGTTTCAATATATTGCATTTGACACAAATTTATCCTGCCATTAACTTGCATAAATTGAACACCCAAATAATGATGCAAATGCCCCAAATCAGACATCTCACGGAGGCATGCAAATCAGCCTTAAAATCATCGATATGCTTCTAATGAGGACCAGTGAGCAACATGTCATCAACATACACAACAATGATCAAAAGCACATCATTAGCACGTTTAACATATAAGGTGCTTTCTATTGGACTGTTCTTAAAACCATGTGTAATGAGATAGGCATGTATCTTTTCATACCAAACAAGTGGTGCTTGCTTTAAACCATACAATGCCTTCTTTAACCTCCACAGCTGGTTTTCATGCCCTTTCTACACAAAACCACGGGGCTGAAAAATATACCCTTCTTCATGCAAATCACCATTCAGAAATGCAGTTTTAATGTCCAATTGACGTACATTCCAACCACGATGAGCTGCAAGTCCACAAATGTTCATAGTCATTTGGCAAGTAGGAGCAAAGGTCTCATGAAAATCAATGCCTCTTTCCTGAGCATAACCCTTTGCAACAAGTCTAGCCTTATACCTGTCAATAGTTCCATCAAGCATACAATTTAGCTTGTATACCCACTTAGTGCCAATGGCCTTGTTGTGAGGAGGCAAGTCACATAAAGATCAGGTACCATTTTTCATGATAGCATCATATTCAGATTGCATTGCAGCCATCGAATGTTCATCATTTTATGTTCATCAAACAAAACTGGCTCACTCTCATCATAGAGACTAGAGGTAGTCATAGCATAGCGATCTCATGCAAAAGAGGCAACATGAGAGCCTTAACGAGTACGATATGACAGAGGTGCATCTAATGTGCTATCACACAAAGTCTGCACCACCCATTTTGGCATAGTTTTTACCTCCTCAATATCAACTCTCTCATTAACAAGTGCATCATGTAAATCTGCATCGAAACTGGAATGATACAGCCATTGAAGACTATAAAAAGCTTTGAGAATTGCCTTGAGTAGTTCTATAGTCCTTTGCCCTTGAGTCTGTGAAGCTCCCCCTTGCTTTGTAGCTCCTTGTTTTCTTTGTTTTAGCTTCAACCTTGTTCATGAAGCTTTTGTACCAATTATGCTATGATACCAACTATCGAGAATGAGTTACCCTATGCACAACAAGAAGCATGTAGCGAGCCCTTGTAGGTCCAACACTTGGATAAATATTTGCAACTTTGATTGCTTACTTCTCTAAATTAAAAACTTAAATGGATATATGGCTTTATTCAATAGAACTAGACAAAGATATCTTCCCAACAAGCTATAAATCACTTAATTTGGATAACTTTTGTTCCAGATACTCAAGTCACAAAAATAGACTACCTATCCACACAGGTATGCTAAAGAACTAGACTTCACTCTTGGATTAATAACTCATATTCTATAGATCCTTTGAAGGAGATATTTGAGATAATGAAATAGCACAAGATAAAACTTAGAAGAAGATATAAATCATGTAATTTGGATAAGTTCTTAGTGGGAAATACACGACCAAAATAGACTACTTGTCCACACAAGTATGTTGAAGAACTAGACTTCACTCTCGGACTGATAACTCATAGAATATAGAATATTTGAAGGGGATATTTGAGATAGAGAAAGTAAAAAAGGCGTGCTTTCAAATAAGCTATAAATCACATACTTTGAATAAGTTTGGGTTGGGAAATTCAACTAACCAAAATAGATTACTTGCCCACATAGGTATGCTAAAGTACTAAACTTCACTCTTGGACTAATAACTCACTGAATATACAAGGTTTGAGAGATACATTTTAGATACAGAGTTTATATAAAACAAGCTTTCTAATGAGTTTTTAAACACAAGAAATGGTTACATATACACTGAGATATGAGGTTCACAACATGACTATGTACAAAGTGGCATGCAACTAGAAAGAGTCTATGAGAAGAAAAAATGACAAAATGGCTTCTTGGAACAAATACAACTATTGGGGGCTTTTGCCTCTTTCTATCCTTGCTAAGAACGTGCTTTCACTCCAATTTTATAGTCAATGAGCATGTGAAGAAGTCTTTGCTTTCTTCTTAACTCACCTTTTTCATTTATTTTCCCACTACATGCCACTCACTACAAGGCAGATATTGTATCTTTGAATCATCATTACTTTTGACTAGATTTTTTTTCATACTTAGAATTATATTCACCTTTACCTTTACATTTGGTAAATTTATCCAGGCATAGCTCATGTGAAAATGAGCTTGCAAATTTATCTTCAACACCTTGCACCATGTTGGGCTCAATAGTTTACCATCACTTAGCATGCTCTCGCTCTCAAATAGCATAAATAGAGACAATATGTTTTGGTCATGTCCAATCCAATTGTAGATATATTGATTGAAGAATCAAGGAGACAAATAGATCATGTGCAATAGATCACAAAAAGGAGAGCCCATCTAGGGAGGGGAGGGAAGGGGGGGTAGGGGGATGGGGGGAGGGGAGGGGTGCCAACGGGGTAGGGGGAGGGGGAAGGGGTGATAGGGGTTGTTGGGGGAGGGGGGGTTATGTGGTTGAAGGGGAAGGGTTGTGGGGTTGGGAAAGCCAAAAAACCAACAAAATGGGGAGGTGGAGGGTGAGCATGTGAAATATGTGTTGCATATGGATTGTGCGAGTTGAAATGCACAATGTGAACCATCTGGTTGATGAAAAAAAAGCCATGCCAACATTAAAAATGGATATTTTTTGAGAAAATGAAGAGGAGAGGAGAATGAGAGGAAATGGACTACACAGGTGACTTCCAACACGTTAAATTGCCTAGAAATGAGACCAAGGTCATGTGAAATGGGCTTCGAGAGTTCATTCTAGACCCTTGATAGGTTTCAACGTGAAAGGGGAAAAAAAAAGTAAAAAGAAATAGATGGTTGACTATAAAAACAAAAGAAAATAAAATAAAATACTAAAGAAAGAAAAAACGGGAAGGAAAAAAAGGGCCGTGCACGTAAGATGAGGAGGCGAAGAAAAAAAAATCATAAGGTTTGGGGGATAGGGGGAGGAGGGGTAGAGTGTGGGGTGGAGGCAGGGAGGGGGTGATGTCTTTTTATAAATAGAGAAAACAAAAGAAGAGGATAAGGAGATTTTCTTTGGGGGCAGGGGTGTGTAACTAAAAATTAAGTAAAAATGCTTTAAAAATCGTTTTTTAAAAAAGCAAAAAGAAATCCCATCAAAATTAAAAAAAAAATTCTTTAAGCTTGGAAGAAAATTTGTCACCCAAGAAGGAGGAAAAATACAATGTTCAAGTGGATAAATCCACAAAAATATTGAAAAAAAAACAAGAGAAACCTAAAAAAGTAGCAAAAGTAATAAAAAATCCTCACATATTACCAAGGCATTAACTTATTGTACGCTAAGTGTTGGGCATCATTTTGGAAAAAAATGCTAAAAGAAAATTCTTAATTTGAAGAGATATAAAACCGTGAACACAATGCCAATGAAGGGTTCATCGACATCAAGTAGTTTGGATCAATGATCGAATTGTGAAATCGAGTAGTGACCCAACCAAGTATATGTATGTAGACAAGTCTTCGTAAAATAAGTTTTTGGCAAGAAAAACCACGAGAAATATGCACAAAGAAGAAAAATGAAGCAAATCAATGTCAAGACACTTCCTTAAGTACACAATGGATTGGGACACTCAAGAACACCATGGGAGCTCATATATTGAAAATGAAGAAAAAACAAGAAATGACTCAATCAACTAATTACATAAGGGTTCCATTATCTTTTATATGAAGACAAATGGCACTTTTCACACTTAAAAGTGGTCTATTCTTTTTTCCTAATAAAAAGTCCCAAAGTTAATTCCTACTCAGAATGAGGTTCCAAAATTGAAGAAAAATAGTCAAGTAACTAGGGAAATTTCTTTTGAAGCTCAAGGACTCCTTGGTCTTGACAAAATGAAGCTTGCATATAATAAATGGATCAATTAAAATACTAAAATTTGAGAGGATGCAACATAAGGTACACCTTGATTTGCCTAAACTTCATCAAATGTCTTCCAAGTTTATTCCTTGGATTCTCTCCCCAAATATTTAAAAATAATTATAGGTAAGGCTCCAAAGAAGACAAATTTATGGACCCCCTTTTTGCACCTACTTCCAACAATTTCCCTCCTAGTCCCTTTTTGCACCAACTTCTTCCAACAACTAGGGCATCCCTCATGGTATCTACATCGGTTCTCAAAACTATGGGACTTTTGGCATGAGCTACCACAAGGTTCTCTAGTTGAGTGTTGGGAATGTGGAAATCTTCCATTGCTTCAGTATGAAGCAAATCCATATCATACACAACCTCATGCAACATTGGTGATGGAGGTGAAATTGAAGTGAACTAACTACAATGTGATGATGGACTTCAAGAAACTCAATAGGGACATCAATTGCAATGGTGGTAGTGGTGTCCATATGCTCTTCAATATGTCCAAGCAATTCTAGAGGCAGGCCTAAGGAAGTTCATGGGGTGACAATCACAACTCTTTTCTTCTTTGTTGGTACCACCACCTCTTCTCTTAAGTCATACTCCAGATTGGATGTTCTCAAAGGGCTCTCTCTTGTTAGAGTAGTGCATGTTGATGCCAATGCATCAAAGCACTTTTTCGTTTTTCTTTTAGCTCCGACCATGGATGGCTAAGCTTTCAGCTTCCAAAAGGCTGAGCTGCTCTCATCATGGTTCTATGTGCCACCTGTGTGACCTCAGCTATTGTGGGTGTCTTCCTTCAAATCCAAGAAAGTGGAAACAGATTGGTTCTAGAACCAATGTCTTGTGGCTAATTTTGTGGAGTTAGATTGGAACTCTAGTGAAACGACAATCCATAACTAACAAGATGATCCAGCTCTGAGAAATTTTTGATCCTACATTCATGGAAACATCCATCATACATAATCTTCATTGTTGATCCTACATTCATGGAAACATCCATCATACATACTCTTCATGCCCAATGAGTCATGGCAAAGTATTTTTGGCTTTGCTCAATGATTATTCTGAACATGTAACTTTATGATGTGAAGTTGACCAAGTATCTGAGATTGTTTATCATCAATGAACATCAAGATATAGTGCATCATTACCCATAGATCATTGCAAACCTTTTAGGGTTTTCATAAGAATCCATCATTGTGTAGATGTGGTTAGAGCAATAAGAAGGTTGTCCTTATGTTGAAACACAAGGAGAGGCATGGTACATTCAAGAACAAGATGAACTTTGAGTGCCACTAATTTCTTTTGGTTAAGAACTTTGCATAAGATAGATTTTTGGAGCCTGATCTTGCAATTGATGATGTGAGATTCAAGCAATGCAAATTTTGGGCAGATTGTTTAAGAGTATATACTAATTGAAAGAACTTGGAGAAGCTTGTCGAAGGTAGAAAAGTGCGTTTCGAGGCGACGAAGTTTGGTCAAGCCAACCGGCACAAGACCAGCCCTTGAGCTTATGGAGACTCAAATAGACCTTATAGGCATGCAATAAGTGCAAAGAAAAAAACTATGTACTTTGGAGCATCAAGGAGAATGAGTCGATACAAAACACATAGGTTCGCGGGTCGACTAGCTCAAAAAACTTACTATCTATGGAAGAGACAATGAACTTCAAATGCCCATAGCAACCAGCGTGATTACAATTAGAAAAAATCCTTTTATGGGAGTCATACACATAGGGTTGAGTGTATGGAATGCACAAAAGTATAAGGAATAAGAAAAATATGCTATAGGAATGAATGTGACATTCACCGGTGGTACTTCCTATTTTTCAGGAATACGCAAAAATTGACCCCGAGATAGACACTTATACCTTTCCAAGGAGTCCTTTTGCATGCAATTTGGAGCTCTGGAGAGAGAGCACCAACCTCTGCAAGATTACTATTTGTGAAGAAGATGATGTAGAAAATTGAAGGAGCAAGACAATGATGGTCACAAGTGTATGTATATTGCTTCCATGTAATGTACAAGTGATTTCAAGTCTTTACATAGACTCTAGGAATTTTCCACGACTTTTACAAGTTGAATTTGAATTCAAATGAAGGTGGGAATGGTTGTTGGAGGGAATCAATTCACTTTCCTACAATCTAGGAAAAGTGAAGATCTAGTTTGATCTACTTTTAAGTGATTGATTGCTTGATTGAATGCAACTTCAACCACCACAAATTCGTGGGATTTGGGCTCTATCTTTCTACTTTTACATGTGTAAAGCTCAAAGCTTTTACAACGGTAAATGAACCATCAAAAATTTCTCAAAAATATGCAATAAATGAGCATATGAAAAAGAACTCTCCAATGGATATTCTTTCGATGTGATAGCCTTTGATGTAGATCAAATCCACCTCAAGCATAGTGTAAGCTTGATGTTCCAATAGCTCCCCCTCAAGCTAAAGTATGCTTGAGTCTTAATTCTCTGATAGGTTGAATACCTGTCATAGCTTTGAATCTACAAAGCTTTATTCCATCAAGTGCCTTCGTCATCATATCTGCTACTTGCTTTTCAGTCGGAACAAAAGAAATGTCAATTTCCTTTGCCATGAGCTTCTCCCTGATGAAGTGGTAATGGACTTCTATGTGCTTGGTTCTTGCATGGAAAATAGGATTTGCCGCTAGATGCATGGAACTTACATTATCTCCAAATATGTGAGCTTTGGAACTCACAAGTCCGCTATGGTCAAGCCTCTGTACTCTGTTTCAGTTGAGGATAAAGCAAGTGTTGGTTGCTTCTTGGAACTCCATGACACTAGCTTTGAACCTGCAAATGCTAAGTAACCAGATGTACTTTTTCTATCATCCTTAGCTCTTGCCCAATCTGCATCTGAATAGATTTTGATATCCAAATCTGAAGAGTAAGGATAGAATATACCTTCGTTGATTGTACCTTTGAGATACTTAAGTACTCTCTTAGCCGCATCCATGTGTGGTCTTCTCGGTGAGTGCATGAAGTGACTAAGCACTCCCACACTATATGAGATGTCTGCCCTTGTATGAGTAGCATATATCAAGCTACCTACCAAGCTTTGATATTCTTTAATGTCTTCAATTTTCTCACCTTCATAAAAACTAAGTTTATGATTCATCTCCAAAGGTGTACCTGTAGGTTTAGTGTTCTCCATTTTGAACTTGAGAAGAAGATCCTGAATGTATCTTCTTTGAGTCAAATACATTCCTTCATCTGTGTATATCACCTGCATACCTAGGAAATATGTGAGCTCACCTAGGTCACTGATTTTGAACTCCTCTTGCATGTGTCTCTTGATTCTTTGAATTCCATTTAGATCATCACCTGTCACAATCATCTACATATACACATAGATAGATAACCTCATTGTGATCCCTTTTGATGAATAGAGAAGGATCTGAGCTGCTAGCTTTGAACCCTTGATCTTGAAGATATGTAACCAACCTGTAATTCCAAGCTCTAGGAGCTTGTTTCAATCCTTACAATGCTTTCTTAAGTCTGCAAACATAAGATGGATGATTAGGGTTTTCAAAACCTAGTGGTTGTGACATGTATACCTCTTCACTTATCCAACCATTTAAGAATGCATTTTTCACATCAAGTTGGAGGAGTCTCCAATTCCTTGCAGCAACTACACTTATCAATGTCTTGATTGTAGTCATCTTTGCAATTGGTGAGAATGTTTCCTCATAGTCTATACCATGAGTTTGTGAGCATCCTTTGGCAACTAATCTTGCCTTGTACCTGCAAACTGATCCATCTGAATTTCTTTTAACTTTATATACCCATCTGCAACCAATTACCTTTTGATTCGGCGACATTGGAACCAAATCCCAAGTGTCCATCTCCTTCAATGCATCTATCTCTTCGTTCATGGCCTTTTCCCAATTAGGGTTTCCCTTTGCCTCTTTGTAGGTTGAGGGTTCCTCTGAAATAGAGTCTTTTGCCAAGTAGATTGAATGCTTTGTAACAAACATGGAATCATATCCATACCTTTTTGGTTGTTTCTTCTCTCTTGCTGATCTTCTAAGTGCTTGTTTGGAGCATTCTCCAACCTCTTGCATCTTTTCTTTGCCTCTTGACTTCCATAGCTTGTAATCCTTTTCTCTTTCATCTTGGTCATCGTCTGTATCACTTCTTGGATCCTAGACCTGTGTATCATGCTTGCTTCCTAATTGATGAGAGTCATAATCAAGATCATATGGTAGTGTTACCTTTTGTTTGTCTTCATCATACCAAGACCTGTGTTCTTCAAACACAACATCTCTACTTGTAGTGAATTGCTTGGTTGAAGGATTGAAGAACCTGTAACCCATCTGAGTTGAATCATATCCAATAAACACTACCTTTGCCCTTTCATCTAGCTTACCTCTTATTTGTGATGGTACATGAACATAAGCTAAACAACCAAAAACCTTGCAATGTCCAATACTACATTTTCTTCCATGCCATGCTTCATAAGGAGTCATACCTTGAAGTGATTTGGATGGTAGTCGATTGACAAGGTACACAGCAGTTGAAATAGCTTCTGCCCATAGATAATGTGGCAACTTCTTCTCTTCAAGCATTGTTCGGGCTGATCCAACCAATGTCTTGTTTCTCCTCTCTGCAATTCCATTAAGTTGAGGAGAGTACCTAGTAGTCACTTCCCTTTTGATACCTTTGTCCTGCAAGAACTCATCAAACTCTTTGGAGAAGTATTCTCCCCCTCCATCAGATCTGAGCTTCTTTAGTGATCTACCTCTATGATTCTCCACATGTGCAAGATACTTCTTGAAGCAATCAAACACTTCATTCTTACTCTTGATAAAGTATAGAACAGTCCATCTACTATGGTCGTCGATAAATGAGACATAATACCTTGATCCTGCCAATGAAGGTTCTTGACTTGGTCCCCATACATCTGTATGTACTAAGTCTAATAAGTTGTTGTGGATGTAGCCTTTGTGGTTGAATGGTTGTCTTTGTGCCTTCCCAATCTGACATGCATCGCACCTGTTGATCATGTGTTGCTTTGATATGTTCGGCAGTTCTAGAACACTTTGATCCCTGCATATATCCTTCAAGGTTCTTTCATTCACACGAGCAAGTCTCTTATGCCACACTTCAAGCTCACTTAGGGTTTGAGACCCAAAGTTGAATAGAGCTATGTTCCTGGTTTCTCCTACTTCAAAAGTAAAGAGCCTACCATGCTTCTCACCTCGGGCCATCTTCTTGAAGCCTTGACATGGATCTTCCACAAAAGCTCCATGTTGGGTGAACCTAACTTGCAAGCCTTTTTCAACTATTTGGCCTACACTTATTAGGTTTTTAGTGATAGTGCATACATAGAGAACCTTACTCAGAATGTTTGTCCTGCCATTGGAAGCTTTGACATTACCAATCTTCTCCACATTGTGCTTTGTGTCATCCTCTGTTTGCCTACGCTTTGGACTTTCCAAATCAGATAGAAGAGCAATGTTGCCTGCAACATGATTCGAACATCCTGAATCTATGTAGAACAAATGATCATCTTCTTTACCTTCTTTGTGGCTTAGATTCATAAGAAGCAACGAGTCTTCATGTGGTTGATCTTCTGAATAATTGTTGTAGTCCCTTCTATTATAGCTTCTATTGTTGTTGTTGAAGTTGTGTCCACCTCGACCTCTATTGATGTCATATCCACCTCTTCCACTTCCTTTCTCGATCTTCCCATTGAACCAACAATTTTGAGTGGTGTGGTTGGTCTTATCGCATATGGCACAAGGTTGAGCATTCTGACCTTTGGCTTTGTCTTGCTTTGGTCCTTTCTTCTTCCCTTTCCACTTGCTCTTGCTTGCGAAGTTGGCTTGGGAAGTCTCTTCTTCATCTTCTTCCTTCTTCTTGCCTTTCTGCTTCTTATCCTTCTTATCTGCATATAGAGCACTAGTTGAATTACCATGATAAGAGTTACCTTCCTTTATGCTATTGTTGGCTTCTTGATTGAAGAGTTGTCCAAGAAAGATGTTGAAGTCTGGAGTTTGCACATCCATGATGAGATCATAAGCCGTCGTGAAGGATTGCCATTGCTTATCACTTCGAATGCCGTTGAGAATTTGCCTCATGATGACCTCTTCTTCAATCAGCTCTCCAATGGATGCTAACTGATCCGCAACCTCTTTGACCTTGGTAACAAACTCTGTGATGGTTTGTTTATGCATCTTCTTCATTTGGTTGAACTCGTTCCAAAGATGATTCTTTCTTGCTTTGGTACTAGCAGAAAAGAATGTCTCGAGGGCATCCCAAGTCTCTTGAGATGTCTTGCATCCTCTAATATGTGGCAATAGAAAGTCAGAGATAGAGTTTAGTATGTACGACCTTGCTTGAGCATCCATTGCACACCAAAGTGTGAGCTTATCTGTCTCCTCTTGTGTAGGTCCTCCTATGGATCTTGGAATAGGCATAGCTTCATCACCTGCTACAATTCCATAAAGATTTCTACCTTGCAAATAGGCCTCCATTCTGATTTGCCAAGCCACATAGTTGTGTCAATCAAGCTTCTCAATCATTGAGGGAAAGCTGTCACCCATCTTGATCTAGCTCTAATACCACTGAAAGAACTTGGAGAAGCTTGTCGAAGGTAGAAAAGTGCATTTCGAGGCGACGAAGTTTGGTCAAGCCAAACGGCACAAGACCAGCCCTTGAGCTTATGGAGACTCAAATAGACCTTATAGGCATGCAGTAAGTGCAAAGAAACACAGTATGTACTTTGGAGCATCAAGGAGAATTAGTCGATACAAAACACATAGGTTCGCGGGTCGACTAGCTCAAAAAACTTACTATCTATGGAAGAGACAATGAACTTCAAATACCCATAGCGACCAGCGTGATTACAATTAGAAAAAATATTTTTATGGGAGTCATACACATAGGGTTGAGTGTATGGAATGCACAAAAGTATAAGGAATAAGCAAAATATGCTATAGGAATGAATGTGACATTCACCGGTGGTACTTTCTATTTTTCAGGAATACGTAGAGATTGACCCTGAGACAGAAAAACTAAGCTTTCACCAACTCTGCTGAACCAAATGCTTTGAAAATTTACAGGCATAAACTAGACACTTATACCTTTCCAATGAGTCCTCTTGCACTCAATTTGGAGCTCTGGAGAGAGAGCACTAGCCTCTGCAAGATTACTGTTGGCGAAGAAGATGATGCAGAAAATTGGAGCAAGACAATGATGGTCACAAGTGTATGTATATTGCTTCCATGTAATGTACAAGTGATTTCAAGTCTTTATGTAGACTCTAGGAGTGCTCCACGACTTTTACAATTTGAATTTGAATTCAAATGAACGTGGGAATGATTGTTGGAGGGAATCAATTCACTTTCCTACAATCTAGGAAAAGTGAAGATCTAGTTTGATCTACTTTTAGGTGATTGATTGCTTGATTGAATGCAACTTCAACCACCACAAATTCGTCGGATTTGGGCTCTATCTTTCTACCTTTACATGTGTAAAGCTCAAAGCTTTTACAACGGTAAATGAGCCATCAAAAATTTCTCAAAAATATACAATAAATGAGCATATGAAAAAGAACTCTCCAAAGGATATTCTTTCGATGTGATAGCCTTTGATGTAGATCAAATCCACCTCAAGCATAGTGTAAGCTTGATGTTCCAACACTAGTACTAGATAACATTCTTGCAATTTTTTGTCTTTGATATGAACACCAGAGTAATTTTTTTTCTTCTTTTAGTAGTGTAAATACATATGACATCCCTGAGGCATATCCCTTGCAACTCCTCTAAATTATCCACAATATGAGAAACCTCGTGGCCTACCCATTGATACCCCTTTACAATTCTAAGCATGGGCACAAGGAATTCAATAGGTAAGACACTTTTTATCAATATAATAAATTAAAAGGGCTCGCACCTAGAGTTGTTTTGTATGCTTCGCATTATGCCCAAATTGCATGTTGCAATTGCTTGTCCAAATCGGCATTATTTAATAACTTAGCTAGGATAGTACACAAAACCTTATTGAGGCTTTCAGCTTGACCATTGGCTTCCACATGGTATGGAGCTGATTTATGATTTGTGATCACAAATTTTCTAGGTAATGATTCAATCACTTCATCTATGAAGTGGATTCCTTGATCACTCACTATTCAAGTAGGCAGCCCAAACCCAGTAAAAACGTGTCTAGACAGGAATTCAAATGTTGTGTGAGCATCATTACATTGTGTAGCTCTAGCGTCTACCCATTTGGTCAATTTTTTTGTTGCGACAATGATGTATTCAGCATGAGAACCTTGGCCAAGAGGGTTGATTGGACCAATAAATTCAATCGCTTATTTGGTAGAAGCTCTTCCTCCCATCATGGATCTCAAGGGAATTTTGTCCCTTGTAAATAAATGTTTTGTTTCTTTACATACATCACATCTTCTCACATACGTTCTAGCATCTATGTGCATGGTCAACCACCATAAGACTATAAACATTAGCATGCATATCATTCTTTCTAGGGAAAAATGTCCACCAACCACACTTGAGTGAGCCACTTCAATAAGGAATAAATATTATGAGTCACGGACACATATCCCCAAGAAATTATATTCTCCTAAATTATGTTTTCCTTATTTATACAATTGATCATCCATCAGAGTATAATCTTGAGCACTTTCTTCAAAGAATCATTTCTTAGAGTGGGATAGGTCATCTAGTAGCATGATCGTACAAAGAAAGTGAACCAATGGTTGAATCCACTCAAGATTGTACAAGGTGGCGTGATCTATGGGTTTTCTATTTCTAGACATCTAACAGTTTTGCAGAAATTTGACCACATCCTTTTCCATCATTGGCCAATTCACACCTATTGATTTTAGATTTACAAAGCCGTGAAAAGTGTGAGCCAAGCATATTGTTATGAGCCATGTCAAGGAGAATATTTTTGTTCACTATCACTTACATAGTATTACAAGACTCCATGGTTATCATGATGGTAAATGCAACTTTTCATTGAGCTTATACGTTTAGCTGGTTTGATTTTTTGTTATGACACTTAGACTACCAAATGACTTGGTCCATATGTGAGAACATGAACCAAAGGCTCCAACCACTTTGGAACAATCCCAATGTTCAACAAATAAGCATCAAGGATTCCATCATTGATGTCACTACAAGCTTCTCCATTGGTAGGTCTAGACAAGTGGTCTGCATGCGCATTTTCCCTTTTTAACCACAACTTCAAAGTCATAGTCCATCAAGGAGGATCACCATACTAGATGACCCATTGCACATGGCTTATTGATTAGGTATAAAAGATCAAGGTGTTCTCTGGATATCTTAAACTTGTTGGATGACAGGTAATGCTAGAATTTCTTGACTTCATAAACCATTCCAAGTCCTTCGATCTCTGTAGTCATGTGATTCTCTTCTACACTATTTAGAAGCATCCACATGTATATGGAACAATTTACTCCAATTATTCATCATCAAATTCTGTTTAAGCTCTTCCAAAGATTTCTCACAATCATTTGTCCACTCGTAATGGTTTTTACAAGTATCATTTCTAGATGTTGAAGGCTCTTACCAAATCCCTACATGCACCTCAATAGGTTGGAAAGGAGTATGGGATTATAAGAGTAGCTAGTTGTAACATGATGGAAAGTGTCACAAATGGCATAATACTATTGTTTCAAATTATAATGCATAGTTTTATGTCTTTCATTTCTACATTTGGTGTAGTAAAACTTCTATAATGGATCAGTATTAACCATGGCCAACTCTTGAAATAACTTTATCCAAATCCATGTTGGGTGTGTGTGGAAGTGTGAGAGACACACGAGAAGCACACACAAGGAGCACAAACACAGTAAGACACACGAAGAAGACGAATGGTTGGAATAGCTCTCTCTATTGATGATGAACTGAGTACCACCACATAGGAGACTATCAAGTATGTGGTAACATGGGGAAAAAACCTCTAGCTAGCACTAGAGTAAAAAGTGCCCATGTATAGGGAAAAGGTTCACATCAAAGCTACTCAAGGAACACATAAGTGTAACAAACCCCCTTGGAACGAATGATCTGAACACATACAACGAGTGACATGTCAGCTCCCACAAGGTAATAAGCCTAAAGCTTTGTGAAAAGCTTCAAACTTTTCCCGTGAAAGAGCTTTGGCGAATATGTCTGCCACATTATCTTGTGTAGGAACATATACCAAATCAATATCTCTTGCATGAAGGCGCTCTCTCACATAGTGATAATGCACCTCAATATGTTTGGTTCGTGCATGAAACACTGGGTTTCATGCAATAGCCAATGCACTTTGACTATCAGTTAGAGTATGCATAATAGAATCAATCTCCATGCAAAGATCCATCAGTAGGCATCTCAGACATATACGCTCCACTGTAGCTATGAAAACTGCCATGTATTCAGCCTCAAAACTCAATGTTTCCACTGTAGGTTGCTTCTTACCCAACCAAGATATGCATGAGTCTCCAAGGAAAAAGCAATTACCTCTAGTGGACACACAAGTATCATAACAACCAACCCAATCACTATTTGTAAAAGCATGCAAGCATGGTTGAATATCTCTATCATAAAAGAGACCTAAGCTCAAAGTGCCTCTAAGATATCTAAACACATATTTTACCGCTTGTCAATGCTTAGTGCCAGGCTATGCATGAATCGACTCAACTAGGAAACTGCATATTGTATATATGACCTTGTGTTGCATGCATATATAAGACATCCCACAGCTTGCTGATAAAGAGAAGTGTCAAATGCATCAGTAGAATCCTCAACTGAGAATCTAAATCTTGTCTCAGCTCGAAACTGACTTGCAATCCTCAAAGTCAAAAGACTGAAGTAGTTTTCCAACATACTTTTTCTGATGCATAACGATTCCCCCCTCAATGGATAAAAATTGGATGCCAACATAGTAGCTCAAAAGACCAAGATAAGTGACATCAAAAGTATGCTCCAAATCAGCCATAAGAATGTCAAGTTTTGCATCACATGACCTAGTCAAGAGTATGTCATCTACATAAAGAACAAGCACTATAAGATCAGCCCCATTTTTGCATATATAGAGTGTGCTTTCAATTTTACTACATGTGAATCCAAGACCAATCAAGTGCTTATGGATTTTGTCATACCATGCCCGTGGAGCTTGCTTGAGATTGTACAAGGCTTTATGCAAGCGACAAACCATATGGTCTTTCTCTTTCATAGCAAATCTAGGAGGTTGCTTCACATAGACCTCTTCTTGCAAATCACCATTCAAGAAGGTTGTTTTTATGTCCAACTCATGCACTTTCCAACCTCGATGTGTAGCCAATGCAACCACGGTCTAAATGGTAGTGATGTGTGAAGTAGATGCAAACATTTCCTCATAGTCAATGCCATATTGTTGCACATATCCTTTGGCAACCAATCTAGCTTTGTAGTGATCAATGCTACCATCAGACTTTCTCTTAATCTTGTAAACCCACTTTGTACCAATGGCATTTTTTCCTTTCTGCAATTCACATAACTCCCAAGTACCATTCCTATGTATGGAATCCATTTTTGACTGCATAGCGCTCATCCAATGTGGATCATCACATGCATCTTCATAAGTAAGTGGCTCTTCATTACATTTTATAGCAATAAGGGAATAACCCACAAAATTACTTGATGCATGGCGAGAGCTTGATCTTGTTCTACCAAGTAAAGGTGCACTCAATTTGCTCTCCTATAAAGTTTTTTTCAGCCACTGTGGCATACTTTGTGCACTCTTGATAGACATGCGTTCATTATGTAATACATGATCAATATGTGCATCATGCATGGGCTGAATTTCAGCCATGTTTGGCTTGAAATTTTGAGCCTCAGTTGGCTGGTCTACATGGCCATATTCAAGCGCACCAATTTGGAACAAAGGCATGAGTTATCGAACAGATCATGTGAACTAACTGTTGGCTGTTTTTTGCATTCAAGTAGAGGGAAAACTGAATTTTCAGCAAATACCACATCTCGACTCACAATAATTGTGTTCATCAATCGATGATACAAATGATATCCCTTAGTTTCAGCACTATAACAAACAAATATACATTTCTTTGCCTTGTCATCAAGTTTGTGATGTTTTTGTGATGGCATAAGAGCATATGCCAAACAACCAAACATGTGCATATCACTAACCATGTGCTTATGTCCATTCCAAGCCTCATAAGGAGAGATGACTCTCAATGCTTTTGTAGGGTAGCGATTCAATACATAGTTTGCACACATGACCGCTTCCATCCAAATCTTATCAGGAAGGTGCTTTCCTTTAACCATACATCATGCCATTTCAAGTAGAGTTCTATTTTTATGCTCGGCAACACCATTTTGCTGAGGTGTATATGGCATTGTACATTGGTGTGAAATACCTCTTTGTGCCATGATCTGTGCGTAGAGTCAAAAGCTTTTGTGAGGAAACATTTTCAGCAATAGCTAAAATTTCTTTGAAGCAAGAAAATACCTCATTCTTTGCTTTCATAGGATACAACCATGTATGGCGAGTAGCATCATCAATGAAGGTAACAAAATATACATGCTTCCCAAAAGATGGAGTCTTGACGGGACCACATACATCACTATGAACAAGCTGCAATTTCCTTGTAGTGTGTGTATGACTATCTTTTGGAAAAGAATCACGATGCATTTTTCCAAGAATGCAACCTTCACATGCATGAGCATGGCAAAGCTCCATTTCATCCGTGGAAGAAGTATGAGCAGCCAAGGCATTTGACGCAACCCTCTTGTATGTATCCATGTGATACAAACCATTACATATAAATGTACCGGACATCAGGATAATATCACCATTGGTGAAATCATCAACCATACAGTTATCATCAACAAAGTGTACATAAAGTCCTGCTCAGAGAATTATGTAAAACACTGGACAGGTGTATGAACCAAGAATAGCAAGTTTTCACCTCTAAGCTAACTCCAACTTATCTGTTTTGATCTATCTTTTTGAGAGTGATCTTCCAAGGTACATAGGGTGTCTAATACATCCATTGGCATGCTAAAAGGGCCCACCATATACTCTTGGAGTTCAATTGGCTGGTGTAGATCAAGGATTTTGCAACACCTCTTCATCTTCAAGCACATACCTATCCATCTCTTCACAGTGGTATCAGAGCAAGGTTGGACATGGTAGATGGATTTCCTTCATCAATTGAAAAATTGGACAGAGGTAACTACTCAGCTTGGTCATTAAGAATGGAAGCTTATCTCCAAGGTAGAAGTTTATATGGTTATGTGGCTGGAGATGAAGTTATGCCAAGTTTCAAGAACAAAAGTCAACCAATACAAGAAGAGCAACAAAGATTGAGCACATGGTGCTCCAAGGATGCACTTCCAAGGTCTTTTCTCCTGAACTCTATCTCAGATTTTTTGTTACCTCACATTAGAAGTTGTAAGACATCTCAGGAAGTGTGGGATGCACTTGAAGCCTTCTTCTCTTCAAGTACCAAAGCTAGGAAGCATCAACTATGGCTGGATTTCACAACTCTCAAGAAGGTTCCCAAACAAAATGTGACTGATTTTGTCACAAAGCTCAAGGACATAGCAGATCAGTTGGGAAGCATGGGAGAGGTAATAGATGAAGAGCAAATTGTAAGGCAGGTCATCAATGGCTTGAAGGCAGATGACAAGTGGGAAGCATTCACCACAGCTATGGATTTGTACATGGACATGCATGTACCTGATTTCAATACACTCATTGGACAACTACTTACTCAAGAGGCAAAGCTTATCAAAAGCGGAGAGAGCTCTAAAGGTAATCAATCTTCAGCTTTATACACTGATAAAAGAAAGTCCAAAGATAACAAAGGAAAGGCAAAGAAAGTGGATGATGAAGCAAGTACATATCAAGCTAACTATGCAGGTAGAGGAAAACATGGCAGAGGTAGAGGAAGAGGAGGTAGACAAGGCAAGGGGAGATCCCAAGACTCCAACTCATGTTCTATTTGTGGATTAACTAATCATACAACTGAAAATTGCTTTATGAATTCCAGGAATCAAAGAGGAAGAGGATACAATAGAGGAAGTTATGGCTACTCAAGAGGAAGGTTCAACAATTACCATGGCAGCTACAACAACCACAATCATTCAAATTATCAAGGAGGCTACAAAGGAAGGAGAGATTACAATAACTACACAGAAGACTCAAAAAAAGAGGATTCATTATTGATCATGAACATGGCTATGCCACAAGGTAAATCTGATGAGCATGTTTTCTACATAGATTCAGGTTGTTCAAATCATGTGGCAGGAAATGTGGCACTCCTATCAGATTTAGAAGATCCAAGGAATAAGCATGAGGTACAAATAGGAGATGATACAAAACATCCAGTGGGGAAAATAGGCAATGTCAAAGCACCTGATGGAAACATCAATCTACTCAGTAAGGTACTCTATGTCCCTACCATTACAAAGAATTTGATAAGTGTTGGGCAGATAGTAGAGAAAGGGTTGCAAGTCAGGTTCACAAAGGCAGGAGCATTTGTTGAAGATCCAAGTCAAGGATTCAGAAAAATTGCAAAAGGTGAAAAGATAGGTAGATTGTTCACATTTGAATTACAGGACACTAGAAACATTGCTCTCTTTAATTATGGTAGTCAGACACTCACAGAATTGGAAGTATGGCACAAAAGGTTAGCACATATTGGTGAAAGGTCATTAAAGCAAATTTGCAGGGACCAAAGTGTACTTGGACTCCCTAATTTGTCAAAACAACATATGATTTATAAGTGTAGTGCATGTCAATTTGGAAAGTCTCACAGGTTACCATTCATGAAGAAAGGATATATGCATGGAGATCTCTTGGAGTTTGTTCATATAGATGTATGGGGACCCAGTAAGGAAGCTTCAATATCTGGATCAAGGTATTATGTCTCCTTTATTGATGATTGCAGCAGATGGACTATCCTATTCTTTATGAAACACAAAGATAAAGTTTTTTCATGTTTCAAAAGATATTTGGCTCTTGTGGAGAATCAAACAGGTAAATCACTAAAAAGGTTAAGGTCAGATGGAGGGGGAGAATACTTCTCCCATGAGTTTGATTCTTTTCTTCAAGAAAGATGAATCAAAAGAGAGGTAACTACAAGGTACACTCCTGAGCAAAATGGAGTGGCAGAAAGGAGGAATAGGACAATTGTTGAAGCTGCAAGGTCTATGTTAAATGAAAAGCATTTACCTAATTACTTATGGGCTGAGGCTGTATCTACAGCCACTTACTTGATTAATAGGTTGCCTTTAAAATCCCTTGATGGAATGACTCCATATGAGGCTTGGAATGGAAGAAGACCAAGCTTAGATCATTGTAAAATTTTTTGATGTATTTCTTTTGCTCATGTTCCTTCACAGGTTAGAGGCAAGATGGATCCAAAGGCAGAAAGGTGTGTATTGATTGGATATGACAACAATCAAAAGGGCTACAGGTTATACAACCCTACCAAAAAAGGATTCTTGGTAAGCAGAGATGTATTTTTTGATGAAAACAATTCATGGTATGAAGATTCATGCAGGAAGGTCAATTTACCATATGATCTTGAAGGAGATTTTTCAAAGCTTGGTAGAGAACAACCAAAGATTGAAGAACAAGACACCTCGGAAGATGATGAAGAATCTCAGATGGAAAAGATCAAAGCATGGAAGTCTAAAGGTAAAGCAAAATTGCAGGAACTTGGACATGAGGCAGAATCATCACATCATGGCTTAAGAAGATCTATGAGAGAAAAGAAAAAACCAGAAATGTATGGGTTTGACACCTCATTAGTAACTAAACATTCTATCTACATAGCACAGGACATAAACCAAGAGGAGCCATCATCATTTGAAGAGGCCAAAGCAAAAACAGAATGGAAGCATGCAATGAAGGAAGAGATTGAAGCACTTGAGGAAAACAACACTTGGGATTTGGTGCCCAAGACTTCATCCATGAAGGTAATAGGCTCAAGATGGGTCTATAAACTCAAGAAGAATTCTGATGGTTCAATTAACATGTATGAGGCAAGGCTTGTAGCAAAAGGCTTTGCACAAACTCAGGGAATTGATTATGAGGAGACCTTCTCTCCTGTGACAAAGATGCCTACTATTAGGGTTTTGCTTTGTATTTCCTCTTCCAAGAATTGGAAGATACTTCAACTAGATGTAAAGAATGCATTCTTGAATGGTTGGATAACAAAAGAGGTATATATGGCACAACCACCTGGTTTTGAGAATCAAGTTTATCCTGATTATGTGTGTAAACCTAACAAAGCATTGTATGGTCTCAAGCAAGCTCCAAGAGCTTGGAATTTCAGGCTTGTTTCATTCTTGCAAGACAAAGGCTTTCAACCAAGCAAGGCAGATCCTTCACTATTTATTAAAAAGAGTAATTCTAAGGTCATCTACTTATGTGTATATGTAGATGATATTATATTGACAGGAAATGATGCAGATGGTATGAAGAAGATCAAAGATTAGATGAGAGAAGAGTTCAAGATAAGTTATTTGGGTTCACTTACCTACTTCCTAGGTTTGGATGTTGTCTACAAAGATCATGGTACTCCAATGGAGGTCAATCACAAATTGAGCTCACATGAAGGCGAACTCATAGAGGACATCAAATCATATCAAAGGCTAGTGGGTAGTCTCAACTATGCCACATTGACAAGAGTAGATATATGTTACAGTGTGAGTGTGCTAAGTCAATTTATGCACACACCAAGAAAACCACATATGGATCCTGCCAAAAGGATTCTCAAGTATCTCAAAGGAACCATAAATGAAGGAATTTATTATCCTTATGTATCTGATTTAGGTTTGAAGCTATTTTCTCATGCAGATTGGGCTGGCTCCAAGGAAGATAGAAGGAGCACTTCAGGTTATCTTACCTTTGCAGGTTCAAAGCTTATTTCATGGTCATCCAAGAAGCAACCCACAGTTGCTCTCTCTTCTACTGAAGCTGAATACAGAGGTCTTGCCATAGCTACTCAGGAAGCTATGTGGATGAAGACATTATTCAAAGATCTTGGATTGGAGTTTGGAACTCCAACTATCTTTGGTGACAATATGAGTTCTATTCATTTGGCTGCTAATCCTATTTTTCATGCAAGGACTAAACATATTGAAGTTCATTATCACTATGTAAGAGAGAAGGTTCTAAGCAAAGAGATTCAAATACCATATGTGTCCACTCATCAACAATGTGCAGATATTCTAACCAAAGCATTGGATGGTACAAAGCTTTGCAAATTCAAGGCTATGATTGGTTTACAGGTCATCTTGGAAGATTGAAGACCTCAAGCATACTTGGCTTGAGGGGGAGCTGTTGGAGCAAGTCTATGACAAGCGTAAGTATTGGCTTGAGTCCCACAAAGTCATAGAAGAAGCTTTAAAATGAAGACTATGCAAAGTTCACTTGTGAACTACCTCTTGTAACTTTTGAAGAGTTTACTTAATGTAAAAGTGAAAGAACCTTAAGTGGTTGAGTCGACATGATCAAAAAGGGAAAGAGGAGCCATGAATTTGTGATTTGTGGTAGGTAGAGAATCAAATCAATCACTGATTGATTGGAGAGTGATTGAGGGAAGTTAGCCTCCCAAACTCAACTATAAATAGATGGCAGTTTTAGTTGTGGTTAGAGAGACCTATGTGAAGTCCTCCAAGAGCTGAGCTTTATGCCATATCAAGGTGTGATTACAAGGCACACATATGTATCAGTAAGTCATTGTATTGTACAAGCAATATACTTTCATTTTCATGATTATTTGAGTTCATATGTCCATGTTCTTGTGAACTGTACTACTCACTGCCATATCTCTCAGTTTTCTCAGTCAGATTGCAGAGATTGTTTCTCTGATCTTGGTGCATCGTTTTCAGTGATTTCACTTGATAAAATTAGCTCTATAAGTCTACATATGCTCACAAAGTTTCATTTCATTTAGATGTTGCAATCTTCAGTTATGTTCAATTGAAGTCAACAGTGTCTGTTCATCTTCACTTCTCTGTCAGGTACCCGATTTTTTCACTCACCTTGTCAGAGCCATTGCTCAGTGGTTACTTATCCAAATTTAGTGACTTAAATCTTGTTGGATTCAGCATACCGTCTAGTATAACCATACAAATTTTCATAATCATTAAATTCTTACGTTTTGCGTTATGTTCATTTTTCTGCTCACTTGTCTCAAACAGTAGCAGCCCGTGAAAATCGGGATGATGTCATCACTTGTTAAAACTCATTCTCAGTGTGTGGTTTATTATTATTGATGAGATTACTCTTGAAAGTTAGCTCTTTAAGATACCTAGGCTTCCCCAAGAGGAATTAAGCTAATTGCTGCTGTGCTCAGAGAATTATGTAAAACACTTGACAGGTGTATGAACCAAGAATAGCAAGTTTTCACCTCTAAGCTAACTCCCACTTATCTGTTTTGATCTATCTTTTTGAGAGTGATCTTCCAAGGTACATAGGGTGTCTAATACATCCATTGGCATGCTAAAAGGGCCCACCATATACTCATGGAGTTCAATTGGCTAGTGTAGATAAGGGATTTTGCAACACCTCTTCATCTTCAAGCACATACCTATCCATCTCTTCACAGTAAAACCCCAGGGCACCCACTCAAAATGTTTCTTGGCTGTCGAAATTCAGTGATCTATGCTTCGAAGTTGATTTGCACTGTTAAAAGTACGCACACGTTTTGATGCGAAAAACCAAAACTTGAGAAGGAGCTGAACCTACTCTGATACCACTATTGGGTGTGTGTGGAAGTGTGAGAGACACATGGGAAGCACACACAAGGAGCATAAATGTAGCTAGACAACGGAGAATATGAATGGTTGGAATAGCTCTCTCTATTCACGATGAATCGAACTGAAGTAAGAGCTGAATAATATCCCTAAGTACAAAGTACCACCACATATGAGAGTATCAAGTATGTGATAACATGGGGAAAAAACCTCTAGCCAGCACTAGAGTAAAAAGTGCCCATGTATAGGGAAAAGGTTCACATCAAAGCTACTCAAGGAACACATAAGTTTAACAATCCAATCCTCCTATACTATAAACTAGCATAATGTTTTATAATTGAGGTTTCAACCCATTAACAAACCATAGTAGGATGATTTTGGTCAAGGATCAACTTTGTGTTAATAATTGGTGCAAGTGGATTTTTGGAAAAGATTTGCAAAACCTTACACACTTTGGCTAGGTTCCTATTTGGGATAGTACAGGAAATAAAAAACTTGATCAATAGTCTTCATTAGTTGAGCCCTTTTGGAAAGGATTCCTAGTTCTATTAAATGTAGTGAAATAATTGGCATCAAATGTGGTAAGTCAACATATTGCTTCATTTGTCAAGATCGCCTAGAAAAGTCTTAATATATGTAATTCATCTAGATTCACATCCAATACTTCATAATTGCCCTCAAAAGTATAAATAGTAAATTTGGATATCTGCCATAGAGGAAAATAAATTCACCGTAATTAGTTCCTATTGTCTTCTTCTTAGGGATAAGAAATTCTCTAAAACAATCATCTTGATTTCAAGATGGGCCACATTCCTTCTTTTGTTTGTCCATTTTGAGGGCATTTGACAAAATAGGTATAGTTTTAACAAGATCTAATTTGAATTTGACTAATTGAGATGAAAATTCAATTATTTGTGACAATTCCACCACGTTCTTCAACAACTTTTTGTTCTACTATCTGCCTTTACTATAGATAAGGAAAAATTTTGTGTGTCGGCACTTCCTATGGATGCCAAAAGGGCTCTCCTAAGCAAACCTATGGATAGGTGTGATTTATATTTCGTACTTTTGAGAGCCTTTTGTTTGTGTTCATCCATAATGGAGTTTGTTAAGATTAGTTCCTAAAAATATCATGGAAACTTCAATCTTGATGAGGTAATTGGCATAGTAATTTGGCATTTGCATTTAATACCACCTAAGGATTATACAGTCTTCCATGTTAATTGTTGCAACCCAATACCATTGTGGTCACTAGTGTTTCTTCTACTACACTTATGCTTCCCTTGAGTAGCTTTGATGTGAACCATTTGCCTATACATGGGCACTTTACTTTAGAGCTACCTAGAGGTTTGTCCCCATCTAACCACGTATACACCCTCTACTCATATGTGGTGGTACATATTACTTAAGGATTAACTTATAACTCTCAAAATATTAATTTTGATTTTTTTCCTTTTGTGTTGAAAATCAATCTTACACTATGCTTGAGGTGGATTTGATCTACATCAAAAATCTACCATTTGGATTATGTCAAAAAATATCCATTGAAGACTTCTTTTATTTATGCTTATTTATTGTATTTTTTTGAAAGTTTTTTATGGATCATTTACCAATGTAAAAGGTTAGAGATTCACACATGTAAAAGGAGAAAAAGAGAGCTCAAATTCCATGAATTTGAGGTGGTTGATCTTGACTATCATTTCTTCTAGAAAAAAGGCAAGGAAGAACCATCTTATGTGCTTCATTACGCACGGCATACAAAGAAGCAAGAGGGTCCCATGCCTATCTTCATGTAGAACATGACCAAATGTTTGGAACTTTATGATGCTTCATAGAAAGCACAATCAATGCATGAGCTTGAGCATCTTTTCCATCCCATCTAAGGTTCTCTTGTGTAGGTGGAGAAGGAGAAACCACTCTACTTGAAGAAAAAACTCCATCTATGACAGTTGACTGTAAAGTAGAACCTGCAAGTCTTTGATCTACATGTGCCACTATGTTCCAAGTTGTTTTGCAACAAGAACATGCTTCATCATGTAAGACCACATCGGATAGTTGGTCCCATTAAGCTTATCTTCAACTTGAAGCATGCCAAACAAGTCATTGCTACCCACCATTTCACTAAGGAACAAGAATGTGACAAAATCTTTACTTCGATGAAAGTTGAAATGAATGTTGACATTTCAATTCACAAGACGTCAATATGATGCCAATTCTGACTGCACGAATGGCTTTGAAATGGGGTAAAACCCCAGGGCACCCATTGAAAATGTTCCTTGGCTGCCGAATTTCACTGATCTATGCTTCAAAGTCGATTTGCACTGTTAAAAGTATGCACAGGTCATGATGCAAAAAACCAAAACTTGAGAACGAGCTGAACCTACTCTGATAGCACTATTGGGTGTGTGTGGAAGTGTGAGAGACACACGGGAAGCACACACAAGGAGCACAAATGTAGCTAGAGACACGGAGAATATGAATGGTTGGAATAGCTCTCTCTATTGATGATGAATTGAACTGAAGTAAGAGCTGAATAATATCCCTAAGTACAAAGTACCACCACATATGAGAGTATCAAGTATGTGATAACATGGGGAAAAAACCTCTAGCCAACACTAGAGTAAAAAGTGCCCATGTATAGGGAAAAGGTTCACATCAAAGCTACTCAAGGAACACATAACTTTAACAATCCAATCCTCCTATACTATAAACTAGCATAATGTTTTATAGGTTTCAACCCATTAACAAACCATAATAGGATGATTTTGGTTAAGGTTTAACTTTGTGTTAATAATTGGTGCAAGTGAATTTGGAAAAGATTTGCAAAACCTTACACACTTTGGCTAGGTTCCTATTTGGGATAGTATAGGAAATAAAAAACTTGATCAATAGTCTTCATTAGTTGAGCCCTTTCGAAACGTATTCCTAGTTCTATCAAATGTAGTGAAATAATTGGCATCAAATTTGGTAAGTCAACATATTGCTTCATTTGTCAAGATCGCCTAGAAAAGTCTTAATATATCTAATTCATCTTGATTCACATCCTATACTTCATAATTGCCCTTAAAAGTATGAATTGTAAATTTGGATATCTGCCAATAGAGGAAACTAAATTCACCATAATTAGTTCCTATTGTCTTCTTCTTAGGGATAAGAAATCCCCTAAAACAATCATCTTGATTTGAAGATGGGCCACATTCCTTCTTTTGTTTGTCCATTTTGAGGGCATTTGACAAAATAGGTATAGTTTTAACAAGATCTGATTTGAATTTGACTAATTGAGATGAAAATTCAATTATGTGTGACAATTCCACCACGTTCTTCAACAACTTTTTGTTCTACTATCTGCCTTTACTATAGATAAGGAAAAATGTTGTGTGTCGGCACTTCCTATGGATGCCAAAACGGCTCTCCTAAGCAAACCTATGGATAGGTGTGATTTACATTTTGTACTTTTGAGAGCCTTTTTTTTGTGTTCATCCATAATGGAATTTGTCAAGATTAGTTCCTGAAAAATAGCACGGAAACTTCAATCTTGATGAGGTAATTGGCATAGTAATTTTGGCATTTGCATTTAATACCACCTAAGGATTCTACAGTGTTCCTTGTTAATTGTTGCAACCCAATTCCATTGTGGTCACTAGTGTTTCTTCTACTACACTTATGCTTCCCTTGAGTAGCTTTGATGTGAACCATTTCGCTATACATGGGCACTTTACTCTAGAGCTACCTAGAGGTTTTGTCCCCATTTAACCACGTATACACCCTCTACTCATATGTGGTGGTACATATTACTTAGGGATTAATTTATAACTCTCAAAATATCCATTTTGATTTTTTTTTTGTGTTGAAACATCAATCTTACACTATGCTTGAGGTGGATTTGATCTACATCAAAAATCTACCATTCAGATTATATAAAAAAATATCCATTGAAGAGTTCTTTTATTTATGCTTATTTATTGTATTTTTTCTAAAGTTTTTTATGGATCATTTACCATTGTAAAAGGTTAGAGATTCACACATGTAAAAGGAGAAAAAGAGAGCTCAAATTTCATGAATTTGAGGTGGTTGATCTTGACGATCAATGAATCAATCAATCACCTAAAAGTAGATCAAATTAGATCTTCCCTTTTCCTAAATTGTAGGAAAATGAATTGATTCTCTTCAAAACCTAATCCCATCTTTGTTTGAATTCAAAATAAATTTTTAAAATTTTTAACGCCTACAAGAGAGTATATAAAGAGCTCAAACAACTTTTACATTTTATGGAATCAATATACATACACTTTTGGCCATCCTTGTCTTGCTCCATTTCTGTGCATCATCTTCTTCAACAACAGTGAACTTATAGAGGCTACAACTCTCTTTGAAAAGCTCCAAATTGGATGAATGGAGCATTTATTGGAAAGAAAATGCTCTCTAGTTTATGTTTACAAATTTTCAAAGCATTTGTTTCAATAGATTGAGAGAAATCTCAGTTTTTTTATCTCGGTTTCTATCTTTGTGCAGCCCTGAAAAATAGGAGGTACCATTGTTGAGTGTCAAGTTCATTCCAAAAGCATATTTTGGTTATTACTTGTACTCCTGTGCATTTTATACACTCAACCCTATGTGTATTGTTCCTCAAAAAGCATTTTTTTTCAGTTATAATCATAATAACTGCTATGAGCATTTGAAGTTGATTGTTTCATCCAAAGATATATAGCAAGCTTTTTGACCTAGACAATGTGCAAACCTATGTGTCTTGTATCAACTCTTTCTCATTGATGCTCCAAAGTATATAATGGATATTATTGCACTTATCACATGCCCATAAAATCTATTTGGGCCTCCATAAGCTCAAAGGCTCGTCGTGCTTTGGTTGGCTGGACCAAACTTTGTCATTCCGCAACTCACTTTTCTACCTCCTACAAGCTTCTCAAAGTTCTTTCGGTAGTGTCAAAGCTAGATCAAGATGGTTGATGGCTTTCCCTCAATGATTGAGACTCTTGATAGATACAACTATACAGATTGGGAAAACAAAATGAAGGCCCATTTGCAAGGTAGAAATCTTTATGGAATTATGGCAGTTGATGAAGCTATGCCTACTACAAGATCCAAAGGAGGATTAGTACAAGAAGACGTAGATAAGATAACACTTTGGTATGCAAGGAGTGCTGAAGAAAGTTCATACATACTAAATTCTATGTTTGATTTCTATTACCACATATTAAAGAATGCAAGACATCTCAAGAAACTTTGGATGCTGTAAAGACTTTCATTTCTACTAGCACAAAGGCAAGGAAGAACCATCTTATGTGCTTCATTACGCACGACATACAAAGAAGCAAGAGTGTCCCATGCCTATCTTGATGTAGAACATGACCAAACATGCGGAACTATATGACGCTTCATAGAAAGCACAATCAATGCATGAGCTTGAGCATCTTTTCCATCCCATCTAAGCTGCTCTTGTGTAGGTGGAGAAGGAGAAACCACTCTACTTGAAGAAGAAGCTCCATCTATAATAGTAAACTGTGAAGTAGAACCTGCAGGTCTTTGATCTACATTTGCCACTATGTTCCAAAGTTGTTTTGCAACAACAACATGCTTCATCATGTAAGACCACATCAGATAGTTGGTCCCATCAAGCTTAACTTCAGCTTGAAACATGCCAAACAAGTCATTGATGCCCACCATTTCACTAAGGAACAAGAATGTGACAAAATCTTTACTTCAATGAAAGTTGAAATGAATGTTGAAATGTCAATTCACAAGACATCACTATGATGGCGATTGTGACTGCACGAATGGTTTTGAAAGGGGGTAAAACCCCATGGCACCCACTGAAAATGTTGCTTGGCTAGGAATTCACTAATCTATGCTTCGAAGTCGATTTGCACTGTTAAAAGTATGCACACAACGTGATGCAAAAAACCAAAACTTGAGAAGGAGTTGAACCTACTCTGATACCACTATTGGGTGTGTGTGGAAGTGTGAGAGACACACGAGAAGCACACACAAGGAGCACAAATGTAGCTAGACACACGGAGAATATGAATGGTTGGAATAGCTCTCTCTATTGACGATGAATTGAACTGAAGTAAGAGCTGAATAATATCCCTAAGTACAAAGTACCACCACATATGAGAGTATCAAGTATGTGATAACATGGGGAAAAAACCTCTAGCCAACACTAGAGTAAAAAGTTCCCATGTATAGGGAAAAGCTTCACATCAAAGCTACTCAAGGAACACATAAGTTTAACAATCCAATCCTCCTATACTATAAACTAGCATAATGTTTTATAATTGAGGTTTTAACCCATTAACAAACCATAATAGGATGATTTTGGTTAAGGATCAACTTTGTGTTAATAATTGGTGCAAGTGGATTTGGAAAAGATTTACAAAATCTTACACACTTTGGCTAGGTTCCTATTTGGGATAGTATAGGAAATAAAAAACTTGATCAATAGTCTTCATTAGTTGAGCCCTTTCGGAAAGGATTCCTAGTTCTATTAAATGTAGTGAAATAATTGGCATCAAATTTGGTAAGTCAACATATTGCTTCATTTGTCAAGATTGCCTACAAAAGTCTTAATATATGTAATTCATCTAGATTCACATCCAATACTTCATAATTGCCCTCAAAAGTATGAATAGTAAATTTGGATATCTGCCATAGAGGAAACTAAATTCACCATAATTAGTTCCTATTGTCTTCTTCTTAGGGATAAGAAATCCTCTAAAACAATCATCTTGATTTCAAGATGGGCCACATTCCTTCTTTTGTTTGTCCATTTCGAGGGCATTTGAGAAAATAGGTATAGTTTTAACAAGATCTGATTTGAATTTGACTAATTGAGATGAAAATTCAATTATTTGTGACAACTCCACCACGTTCTTCAACAACTTTTTATTCTACTATCTGCCTTTACTATAGATAAGGAAAAATGTTGTGTGTCGGCACTTCCTATGGATGCCAAAAGGGATCTCCTAAGCAAACCTATGGGTAGGTGTGATTTATATTTCTTACTTTTGAGAGCCTTTTGTTTGTGTTCATCCATAATGGAATTTGTCAAGATTAGTTCCTAAAAATAGCATGGAAACTTCAATCTTGAGGTAATTGGCATAGTAATTTTGGCATTTGCATTTAATACCACCTAAGGATTCTACAGTGTTCCTTGTTAATTATTGCAACCCAATTCCATTATGGTCACTAGTGTTTCTTCTACTACACTTATGCTTCCCTTGAGAAACTTTGATGTGAACCATTTCCCTATACATGTGCACTTTACTCTAGAGCTACCTAGAGGTTTTGTCCCCATTTAACCACGTATACACCCTCTACTCATATGTGGTGGTACATATTACTTAGGGATTAACTTATAACTCTCAAAATATTCATTTTGGTTTTTTTTTTGTGTTGAAACATCAATCTTACACTATGCTTGAGGTGGATTTGATCTACATCAAAAATCTACCATTTGGATTATGTCAAAAAATATCCATTGAAGAGTTCTTTTATTTATGCTTATTTATTGTATTTTTTCTAAAGTTTTTTATGGATCATTTATCAATGTAAAAGGTTAGAGATTCACACATGTAAAAGGAGAAAACGAGAGCTCAAATTCCATGAATTTGAGGTGGTTGATCTTGACTATCAATGAATCAATCAATCACCTAAAAGTAATTCAAATTAGATCTTCACTTTTCCTAAATTGTAGGAAAAGGAATTGATTTTATTCAACAACTAATCCCATCTTTGTTTGAATTCAAAATCAACTTTTAAACTTTTTAACACTTACAAGAGTCTATATAAAGAGCTCAAACCACTTTTACATTTTATGGAAGCAATATACATACACTTTTGGCCATCATTGTCTTGCTCCATTTCTGTGCATCATCTTCTTCGACAACAGTGAACTTATAGAGGCTGCAGCTATCTTTGAAAAGCTCCAAATTGGATGAATGAGCATTTATTGGAAAGAAAATACTCTCTAGTTTATGCTTACAAATTTTCAAAGCATTTTTTTCAATAGATTGGGAAAAATCTGAGTTTTTTTATCTCGCTTTCTATCTCTGTGCAGCCGTGAAAATAGGAGGTACCACTGTTGCGTGTCAAGTTCACTCCAAAAGCATATTTTGGTTATTACTTGTACTCTTGTGCATCTTATACACTCAACCCTATGTGTATAATTCCTCAAAAAGTAGTTTTTCCAATTATAATCATAATAAGTCCTATGAGCATTTGAAGTTGATTGTTTCATCCAAAGATATATAGCAAGCTTTTTGAGCTAGACAATGTGCAAACCTATCTGTCTTGTATCAACTCTTTCTCATTGATGCTCCAAAGTATATAGTGGATATTATTGCACTTATCACATGCCCATAAAATCTATTTGGGTCTCCAGAAGCTCAAAGGTTGGTTGTGTGTTGGTTGGTTGGACCAAACTTTGTCATTGTGCAACTCACTTTTCTACCTCCTACAAGCTTCTCAAAGTTCTTTCGGTAGTGTCAAAGCTATATCAAGATGGTTGATGGCTTTCCCTCAATTATTGAGACTCTTGATAGATACTACTATACAGACTGGGAAATCAAAATGAAGGCCCATTTGCAAGGTAGAAATCTTTATGGAATTGTGGGAGGTGATGAAGCTATGCCTACTACAAGATCCAAAGGAGGATTAATACACGAAGATAGAGATAAGATCACACTTCGGTGTGCAAGGAATGCTCATGAAAGGTCATACATAATAAATTCTATCTTTGATTTTCTATTACCACATATTAGAGGATGCAAGATATCTCAAGAAACTTCGGATGCCGTAGAGACTTTCATATCTACTAGCACAAAGGCAAGGAAGAACCATCCGCTTCATTACGCACGGCATACAAAGAAGCAAGAGTATCCCATGCCTATCTTGATGTAGAACATAACCAAATGCGTGGAACTATATGACGCTTCATAGAAAGCACAATCAATGAATGAGCTTGAGCATCTTTTCCATCCCATCTAAGCTGCTCTTGTGTAGGTGGAGAAGGAGAAACCACTCTACTTGAAGACGAAGCTCCATCTATGATAGTAGACTGTGAAGTAGAACCTGGAGGTCTTTGATCTACATTTGCCACTATGTTCCAAAGTTGTTTTGCAACAAGAACATGCTTCATCATGTAAGACCACATCGGATAATTGGTCCCATCATGCTTATCTTCAGCTTGAAGCATGCCAAACAAGTCATTGTTTCCCACCATTTCACTAAGGAACAAGAATGTGACAAAATCTTTACTTCGATGAAAGTTGAAATGAATGTTGAAATTTCAATTCATAAGACGTCACTATGATGGAAATTCTGAAAAGCATGAATGGCTTTGAAATGGGGTAAAACCCCAGGGCACCCACTGATTTTGTTTCTTGGCTTCCGAAATTCACTGATCTATGCTTCGAAGTCGATTTGCACTATTAAAAGTATGCACACATCGTGATGCAAAATACCAAAACTTGAGAAGGAGCTAAACCTACTCTGATACCACTATTGGGTGTGTGTGGAAGTGTGAGAGACACACGAGAAGCACACACAAGGAGCACAAATGTAGCTAGACACATGGAGAATATGAATGGTTGGAATAGCTCTCTCTATTGATGATGAATTGAACTAAAGTAAGAGCTGAATAATATCCCTAAGTACAAAGTACCACCACATATGAGAGTATCAAGTATGTGATAACATGGGAAAAAACCTCTAGCCACCACTAGAGTAAAAAGTGCCTATGTATAGGGAGAAGGTTCACATCAAAGCTACTCAAGGAACACATAAGTTTAACAATCCAATCCTCCTATACTATAAACTAGCATAATGTTTTATAATTGAGGTTTCAACCCATTAACAAACCATAATAGGATGATTTTGGTTAAGGATCAACTTTGTGTTAATAATTGGTGCAAGTGGATTTGGAAAATATTTACAAAACCTTACACACTTTGGCTAGGTTCCTATTTGGGATAGTATAGGAAATAAAAAACTTGATCAATAGTCTTCATTAGTTGAGCCCTTTCGGAAAGGATTCCTAGTTCTATTAAATGTAGTGAAATAATTGGCATCAAATTTGGTAATTCAATATATTGCTTAATTTGTCAAGATCTCTTAGAAAAGTCTTAATATATGTAATTCATCTAGATTCACATCCAATACTTCATAATTGCCCTCAAAAGTATGAACAGTAAATTTGGATATCTGCCATAGATGAAACTAAATTCACCATAATTAGTTCCTATTGTCTTCTTCTTAGGGATAAGAAATCCTCTAAAACAATCATCTTGATTTGAAGATTGGCCACATTCCTTCTTTTCTTTTTCCATTTCGAGGGCATTTGACAAAATAGGTATAGTTTTAAGAAGATCTGATTTGAATTTGACTAATTGAGATGAAAATTCTATTATTTGTGACAATTCCACCACCTTCTTCAACAACTTTTTGTTCTACTATCTGCCTTCACTATAGATAAGGAAAAATGTTGTGTGTCCGCACTTCCTATGGATGCCAAAAGGGATCTCCTAAGCAAACCTATGGACAGGTGTGATTTATATTTCGTACTTTTGAGAGCCTTTTGTTTGTGCTCATCCATAATGGAATTTGTCAAGATTTGTTCCTAAAAATAGCATGGAAACTTCAATCTTGATGAGGTAATTGGCATAGTAATTTGGCATTTTCATTTAATACCACCCAAGAATTCTACAGTGTTCCTTGTCAATTGTTGCAACCCAATTCCATTATGGTCACTAGTGTTTCTTCTGCTACACTTATGCTTCCCTTGAGTAGCTTTGATGTGAACCATTTCCCTATACATGGGCACTTTACTCTAGAGCTACCTAGAGGTTTTGTCCCCATTTAACCATGTATAAACCCTCTACTCATATGTGGTGGTACATATTACTTAGGGATTAACTTATAACTCTCAAAATATCCATTTTGCTTTTTTTCTTTTGTGTTGAAACATCAATCTTACACTATGCTTGAGGTGGATTTGATCTACATAAAAAATCTACCATTTGGATTATGTCAAAAAATATCCATTGAAGAGTTCTTTTATTTATGCTTATTTATTGTATTTTTTCTAAAGTTTTTTATGGATCATTTATCAACGTAACAGGTCAGAGATTCACACATGTAAGAGGAGAAATAGAGAGCTCAAATTCCATGAATTTGAGGTGGTTGATCTTGACTATCAATGAATCAATCAATCACCTAAAAGTAGATCAAATCAGATCTTCACTTTTCCTAAATTATAGGAAAATGAATTGATTCTCTTCAACAACTAATCCCATCTTTGTTTGAATTCAAAGTCAACTTTTTAAACTTTTTAACACTGACAAGAGACTATATAAAGAGCTCAAACCACTTTTACATTTTATGGAAGCAATATACATACACGTTTGGCCATCATTGTCTTGCTCCATTTATGTGCATCATCTTCTTCAACAACAGTGAACTTATAGAGGTTGCCGCTCTCTTTGAAAAGCTCCAAATTGGATGAACGATCATTTATTGGAAAGAAAATACTCTCTAGTTTATGTTTACAAATTTTCAAAGCATTTGTTTCAATAGATTGGGAGAAATCTCAGTCTTTTTATCTCGGTTTCTATCTCTGTGCAGCCCTGAAAAATAGGAGGTACCACTGTTAAGTGTCAAGTTCATTCCAAAAGCATATTTTGGTTATTACTTGTACTCTTGTGCATTTTATACACTCAACCCTATGTGTATCATTACTCAAAAAGTATTTTTTCCAATTATAATCATAATAACTACTATGAGCATTTGAAGTTTATTGTTTCATCCAAAGATATATAGCAAGCTTTTTGAGCTAGACAATGTTCAAACCTATCTATCTTGTATCAACTCTTTCTCATTGATGCTCCAAAGTATATAGTGGATATTATTGCACTTATCACATGCCCATAATATCTATTTGGGTATCCATAAGCTCAAAGGTTGGTCGTGTGTTGGTTGGATGGACCAAACTTTGTCATTCCGCAACTCACTTTTCTACCTCCTACAAGCTTCTCAAAGTTCTTTCGGTATTTTCAAAGCTAGATCAAGATGGTTGATGGCTTTCCCTCAATGATTGAGACTCTTGATAATTACAACTATACAGATTGGCAAATCAAAATGAAGGCCCATTTGCAAGGTAGAAATCTTTATGGAATTGTAGCAGGTGATGAAGCTATGCCTACTACAAGATCCAAAGGAGGATTAAAACAAGAAGACTCAGATAAGATCACACTTTGGTGTGCAAGGAATGCTCAAAAAAGGTCATACATACTAAATTCTATCTTTGATTTTCTATTACCACATATAAGAGGATGCAAGACAGCTCAAGAAACTTTGGATGCCGTAAAGACTTTCATTTCTACTAGCACAAAGGCAAGGAAGAACCGTCTTATGTGCTTCATTACACACGACATACAAAGAAGCAATAGTGTCCCATGCCTATCTTGATGTAGAACATGACCAAATGTGTGGAACTATATGACGCTTCATAGAAAGCACAATCAATGCATGAGCCTTATCATCTTTTCCATCCCATCTAAGCTACTCTTGTGTAGGTGGAGAAGGAGAAACCACTCTACTTGAAGAAGAAGCTCCATCTATGACAGTAGACTATGAAGTAGAACCTGCAGGTCTTTGATCTACATTTGCCACTATGTTCCAAAGTTGTTTTGCAACAAGAACATGCTTCATCATGTAAGACCACATCAGGTAGTTGGTCCCATCAAGCTTATCTTCAGCTTCAAGCATGCCAAACAAGTCATTGCTGCCCATCATTTCACTAAGGAACAAGAATGTGGCAAAATCTTTACTTCAATGAAAGTTGAAATGAATGTTGAAATTTCAATTCACAAGACGTCACTATGATCGCAATGCTGACTGCACGAATGGCTTTGAAATGGGGTAAAACCTTAGGGCACACACTGAAAATGTTTCTTGGCTGTCGAAATTCACTGATCTATGCTTCGAAGTCGATTTGCGCTGTTAAAAGTACGCACACGTGGTGATGCGAAAAACCAAAACTTGAGAAGGAGATGAACCTACTCTGATACCAGTATTGGGTATGTGTGGAAGTGTGAGAGACACATGAGAAGCACACACAAGGAGGACAAATGTAGCTAGACACACGAAGAATATGAATGGTTGGAATAGCTCTCTCTATTGACGATGAAGTGAACTGAAGTAAGAGCTGAATGATATCCCTAAGTACAAAGTACCACCACATATGAGAGTATCGGTGTTGGCATCAGTCAAAGCACCCAAGGACTCACAAGACAAGGAAGCCAAAGAAGGGAGCCAGAGCGGAGAGAAGGCACAAGCAGACAAGGTAGTCAACGAAGATCTGGCAAGTATGCCATTCAAATTTTTCCAAATCAACACCCTCATAACAGTGATTCTCATCGCTAAAAATCATTGTAAATACCATTTCACCTTTTTGTAACTCCATTTTGTGCAAGCCGAGGAGTCCTCGAGCTTGAGGAGTATTAGAAGTATCATCGTACCAATTTTCATGATTTTTAGACTTGGTTTGAGCCCTCAAATAGGCCCTAGAACCTAATTTTTAACTAGGCCAGAGACTAGGTCTAGATAGGGCCAAAAAGTAGTCAAAAACTATAAATAGAGCTAGAGAGCTCATTTTTGAGGTTAGCTTATTGTAGAATTGAACTTGTAAGAGCACTTTTGAGAAATCTAAAAGAATTCCATTGTCTCTCTCTTTGTTCTTGCTGTGTGTGTGCGTGTGTGTGCATGTTAGTGTGCTTCTCACTCACACACTTGTGCCATCACTTGTTCGAGGTCTTCATACCATCCTCACATCTTCCAGGATTGACATTAAAGGAGGTGCTACTCATCACTGAGCTACACCAAATTTTGGCGCTGTTGCCGGGGATCGAGCTTTGAGGACGAGCGTGTGATGGTAAGATGTAGAGTTGAGGCGTTGGAGTCATAGGTATTTTCTTCACTTTTATCTATTTTCTTTTGTTTTCTTCATCACCATCTCCCACCTCCATCTCCATCATCCCGAATATTTCAATTTTTTTGGTCATATCACCATACCCATGCCATTCCCCTCATTTCACTTGTGAGAGAGAGCGAGAGAGCATTTGTGTGCTTGTTCTTTTCTGTGTTTTTTGAGATTTTTTGCTAGAATCAGCATCCCCAGTAGTTGTACCAGCTTCAATAGGTAAAACTTTTGACTGTGCAGGTCCCGAGGCATTGACCTCTGTCAATCACGACCGACAAAAAAATGAACCTTTTTGCAAAAATAAGTGCATAAACATGATCTCTAGGCCTAGAGCATTCCAAAAATGTGTTTAACATTTTCAAATTCCTCAGTTTTTTATCAATCGTGATCGACCTGTCAATCGCAATCGACAAACAATGACGGAAACTCGCCAACTAATCACTCAATTGCGATCGACCCATCAATCGCGACTAACAGCCCCGACGGACCTATCAATCACGACTGACAGAGTCAACGATCGACTGACCACGACCGACAGAGCTACGCACGCCACATGTCAATCACGACCGACCCATCAGTTGCGATCGACCTATCAATCGCGATCGACAGCCCCGATGGACCTGTCAATCGTGACTAACTCAGTCAACTACTATTTGACCACGACCGACAGACCCTGCGTGCCAAGTGTCAATCGCGATTGACCCATCAATCGTGATCGACATAGTCAACGATCCTTTGACCACGACTGACCAAAATTACGGGCCATGTGTCAATGGCGATCGACCCATCAATCGCGACTGATAGCCACGACAGACCTGTCAATCGCGACCGAGACGTCGATCACGACTGACATATCTATCACAATTGATAGACCACTCGATCGCGATTGACGAGCAAATTCGGCCATTTTTTAGGGCAAAGATAGTTAGTCTATTTTTGGGGTATTATTTGGGAAACATTATAAATTTGTTAGAGCATTGTGAGGCCGCTACACAAAGTATTTCAAGAAGTCCTGTTTGCCTGTTAGCCTGTTTGAACCCTGTTTTAACCCTAGAATCCTGAACAGTCATAACTTTCTCATACGAAATCGGAGGGCATTCCAAGCAAGAGTAAGTGCAAGCTTGGGAACACGCTTCTTGGGCACACAAGGGCAACCAAGGAGAGAAACTAAAGGTTGGAAATTCTCAACACCCTCTGTCAATCCCTAGCTTAGGCTAAGTACGGATAGAGGTTTTGATCAATTAAGGATACGTTAAACACGACCAAGTCCAACAACTCTAATCACTCAAGTGCAAGTACCAAGAGATTACATTTGCGAAAACAACCTAAGGGAAAAGAATTTAAATCGAGCGACCAAACTCAAAGTATGATAAAACTTAAGTGTTCCTTGCGACGAAGATTGATTGGACAAGAAGTGACATCCTAAGAAAAATTAAAAAGAACAAGTGACTAATACAAAAGAACTCCGCAAGAAAAATTGTACTTGGGAAATTTGGGATTATTCAATTGGTCTTATGAACCTTAGATCAGGACGACACCTAGGAAGAGATAGACAGAGTCTTAGGTCTTCAGAGGCTAGTGTCAATCATACTACTAGGTCTTGGGCCCAACAGTTGAGCCACTATTCGCACTACCCTAGCTCTGAAACTAGCGAGTCTGAAATGTCTCATGGTATGGAGAGACCCACAGGAAGTTCAGGTGTGCCATACCTACAGAGGGTTGAAGGCCCCTACAAGACGCAGTTGGAATACCTTAGGACCAACCGATTAGGTGCTTGCATCTATGAGGACGGTCTAGGAAGGCCCATGGTCCAAATTAAAAACCCAGACCAACCCATTGGACTTGAACATCTAGTTGTGAAATTTGAAAATGGAGCATACATGGACAAACAAGGAACCATATACATAGTCACCAGCCACCCAGATAGGACAGACGAGTTTGGTAATGTGATCCCAGAAACGGACATAGGTGACCTAGAGCAAGGGAACATAGGTGGAGAGCCTAAAACCCCTCGAGGCAAATCAATCCTCACTAGAATTATCACGCCAGAGTGGATCCCCCAGGATAATAAGAGCATAGATTTGCTCTTGAACCGAGACACTGATGAAGCCTTTTGGAGGTATAAGCCTAATCAACCTAATAAGATAGGAACGATCACGATCTATGAATTCAAAGATCCTGATAGCCCAGGCAAGGTGACCTATATAGACAACACTTCAGAAAGAATATTTGTGGTCACAAAGCATGGTAGGCATGCCTACACTTGGAAGGGAGAATTTATTTTTCCCCAACCAAGATCTAATGTCTCTTTTGGCCACCAAGGAGCTAGAACATCCCAAGCTTATGGAGCTCAAAGGGACAGAAGTAGAGATAGGCCAGAAGTGAGTTTCGCCAACCCAATGGGAAGAGAAAGAACGAGAACGGAAACGGATACAATGGAACCTGAGAAAACTAGAGCCCCAAGAAACCAAAGAAATGCTGATGAATTCCCTCTACCAAGACCTAGGGAACACACTAGAACTTTGAGATCTACACAGCTAGTTAAGTCCATGAAGAACTACTTCGATGGCACTGGAGACCCATATGATCATGTGGCCGAGTTTAGGCAAGTCTTGAGAGCTGAGCAAGTGGAGGACGTATTCACGCAGTACAACGCCTTTGGTCTAACCCTTAGAAACACCGCTCTTACGTGGTTTCAACCATTAAATGAGAGACACTTCAGGAACATAGACCAACTTCGAGAGGCTTTCATTATTGAATTCTCTAGGAGTGGCATAAGGCATAATACTTCCTCACTGATTCATAGCTTCAAGCAGACCCCTCAAGAGACGGTTAGACTTGCAGGAAGAAGGTTTAGGCAATACTTAAAGAGGTGCCTTATCCCTGAGTTACCCACACCAGCTAAACAAGTGGCTTTATTCCTAGATGGACTGCTGAGTACAAAGCTGAGATCATATGTGTACTTGAAAGACCCTAGGACCATAGAAGAGTGCGTACGTATGTGCATAGACATAGAGGATAACCTAGAGGAGGAATTAGAGCTTTCAAAAATCTGCAAAGATTCAGATAGTTCTATTAGCCTCTCTTCCTCGCAATCCACATCTATTGAGGAACTCACTGAGAAAGTAGCTCAAAAACTAGGTGTCTCTAGCATATAAATCCCAAGATTTGCCCTAGTTAAATGGTGCTATACTTGTGGAGGTGACCATATGGCAAACGTATGTCCCATCATGGCTCAATCCCAAGTGAATCCCAATAGCCAATACTGCACCATAGAACGGAGATACACAAATCACACAGCACAAGACTGCCCATACAATAAGCAAGCGGTTAGGCAAAGCTACCCTCAACCCTATCCACAATAGGGGAGATATCAGAACCAGTATCCACCACAACAATATGCTAGGCCTCAACAAACCTACCAACCACAATATCAGGCCCAGCAGAGACCTCAACCAGTGCTAGCACAACAACCTGCTGCTCCATCCAATGTGATCCCAATGAAGTATGCAGGTGCAAAAGAGAACCTAAATAGAGCCATAGTGCCAGTAACACCATTGCTTTCAAAAAGTGACCCCAGTGACCATAGCTTTGATTCTACACATATTGATAGCCCTCAGGCTTACTACATGCAGTCCCTTGAACATGGTGAGTCCTACTATAGTGAAGAACCGAGTGAACCTACTTGGGATCTAGAGTATGCAAACATCATGTACACAAATCCCAACCCTAGACCTCAACCCAAGCAATTAAGACCCTCATTCCCTAGAGGACCATGCTACAGATGTTAGGGAGATCACCTCATTCGTGTTGTCCACTACTTGCCCCTACACAACCCCAACCAGTGATAATTCAAGGCTTCTGCCAAGATTGCGGGAAGGAGCATCTCTTACGAGATTTCCCAAAGAATCCCAATAATATGCCGAAAATCACTCCTATTAATGTTATTGGGTTAGTAGTAGACTCTACAGGAAGTGTGACTTCTACTGCACCAGTGCAAGTGGTCACAAGAGCTCAGGCATTGCAGCAGAACCAAGGTGTAGGCCAAGAAAAGAGTGCCGAGATTAGTGAAAGTGAGAGCGTAGCCAAGAAACGAACGAGAGCTTGGAAACCGAGAAAGGATGAAAAGACAATGGGCTAAAAAGATGAGCGAATTAGAAGAAAGTATAAGAGAAACAAAAGCCAAAATTGTTGAGCTCACCTCTCAAACGAACTCTCACGTACCACCACCACCTTCATCCCTATCACCATCTTTCATTCCACCTCATACAATTCCACCACCCCCTAGAGTAGGATCAGTGTTAGCCGACCCCACTCCAGAGGACATAGACATGACGCTTAAGGCATATCAGGCTAGAATCCAAGAAGGGCCAAATGTGATGGATCGTGATAAGTGCTACCCTAGAGCTGACCTAGAGATAGAAAGAACCAAGCTTTGCACGAAAATGGTAGCCTTGGCTCAGACCATGTTTGAAGCCAATCGCCTCTTCAACTACTCTTGCTCAGCTAAGGCATAATTGCACTTGGATGGACTATTAGAGAAGTTAGAGAGCATAATTGCAAGATCTTCCAAGGAAGAAAACTCTCAAGGAAGAGATGAGGCAAGTAAAAGAATAAGCATTCCCCCACATGAAGCTTATGTGCCTAATTCCACTTAAACAGACACCTCTTCTTCTATGAATAGGTATTCACCAGAGTTCTTGCGAGAGATCCAAGAAGTAAAATAGGCTAAAGAAAGTGAAGTCCCTCCTCCCATTGAACTTGTGGGTGATGCACATGATCAATTCCCACAAGACATTCCTTCTATTTATGGAGAGCAAGAAAGTACCCAATCTCAGGAGAGATTAGACTTTGAGTCTAACTCCTTACAGGAGCTACCCCATTTCACAGGCCCATGGGAAGCTAAGTCTACATATATGAGAACACCCACGGTCATGGTAAGAAACGAAGACTCAGTCATACCTAGGAATATAGAGGTAGTGAAAAACACCAAAGTGCAGTGCAACCTCACGTTAGAAGAGATACTCAAGGTTAGGCCCGAACTATGGAAACATGTAGCCAATCAAGTGCCAAAAGTAGCTAAACCTCATTCCCAGGTAGGATCTCATAGAACAGTGCTAGAAATACCCTTGGACAAGATAGGAGACATGAGTGAAGGAGAAGAAGGAAACACCTATCTACCCATTACTCATCAAGGATATACAACCAAGGCCATTCTAGACTCAGGTGCAGGAGTTGCAATTGCTACCACTTCCCTATGGAAGCGATGGGGCAAGCCAGCACTCAGGTCCACGAGAATGAAATTGCAGATGACTGATGGTCACATTGAAAGACCCTTAGGACTGCTAGAAGGAATAACTCTCACTACATGTGGTGTTGAGTTTGAGCATATGTTTGCTATATGTGATTTTAGCAAGAATGATGCCTATGAGATGATTTTGGGAAGACCATTTATGCGACAGTTGCAAGTGGTACAGGATTGGGGCACCAATTCCTTGTATTTGCAACACTTAGGTGTCACGACCAAAGTTAATCTCAAGGATTACTCTCAGAGAGATGTACCCCCTATCCAATGGAATCCCATCCATAGAGCCAAAGATGATACGGAGTCGGTGCATTCCATAGGATCAGGATTCTCATGGATTAATGAAGACACCCACTTATGGATGTGCAAAGTGGCAGTAGAAGAAGAGAACAGAGAAAAAGCCAGAGAGGTAGGTGCAAAGGAAACCCATAGATCAATTCAAGACCCAGCCTATGCACCTGTGGTATTTCCTGACGAAGAATTTGAACCTCACAGCTGGGCAGAAATTTTAGCAAGAATGGATGTAGCCATCAATGAAGAACAATGGACACCCCACTGTGATGAGGATGGCTATGACATTTCAGTTTTCTCCATAGAGCCAATCATGGGAGATTCGGTTCTCGAAGAATGTGAACCTAGCACTGATGCATTCGAGGATGCAAGTGACTTCGATTTAGAGTCAATCATTATGGGCCCACCCTTTGCATCAGATGAAGAATACTTCTATGAAGTAGAAGTTCACCCTCAGAGACATGGAGAGTTCACAAATGATGTAAGGTTAACAACACAAGTGACCACCAAGAGTGATAGCAAGAAAAGGAAGAAGAGAGAAGTCACACCAGAAGAGGAAGAATCTTTGTTTGAGATCCCTGAAAACTTTAAGAAGTATGAAATAGATGATAAGAGAGTCATGATAAGAATGCCTAAACATGAGGCACAGTCAGGGGAGGCCTATGATAACAAAGAAACCACTAAGAAAATAGTTGTAGCCATAGAAGAGGGAGAAGAAAGATGCACCTACATAGGGCATGACCTAACAGAAGAAGAAGAGCAAGAGTTGATATCCTTGCTAAGAGGATACAGAGATGTATTCACTTGGAGCTATAAGGATTTGAAAGGCGTAGACCCTGACATATGCTCACACACTATCCCCATGACCTCAGATGCCAAACCCTCTAAGCAAAAACCATACACATATAATGATAATTATGCTGCCAAGATCAAAGAAGAGATAGATCGTCTGGTGGAAGCTGGATTTATTTATGAAATTGAGCACACTGAATGGGTATCCCCAATTGTAGTGGTGCCCAAGAAGAATGGAAAGTTACGTGTGTGTATCAACTTGAAGAAGGTTAATGCAGCCACTATTCGAGATAACTATCCACTTCCAATTACCAAACATCTACTAGAACGAGTAGCAAGCAAGGAAGTGTACAGCTTCCTTGATGGATTCTCAGGCTACAATCAAGTGGCCATAGCTCCAGAAGATCAGCATACGACACCCTTTGCCACAGAGTGGGGCATATTTGCCTTTAGGGTAATGCCATTTGGACTTACCAATGCGCCTGCCACCTTTCAGAGATTGATGTGCCATGTATTCAAAGAGTTCTTGAGAAAGAATTTAGAAGTCTATGTTGATGATCTTTGTGCGCATTCCAACATTAGAGAAACACATATACTTGAACTCAAGCAATCTTTGACAAATGTAGAGAATATCAAGTCTACTTGAACCTAGAAAAGTGTGTTTTCATGGTTAGGCAAGGCAAGATTCTAGGACACATAGTGTCAAAGAATGGTATATCCACGGATGAGGAGAAAGTAAAAGCTATAGCAAAGCTACCTAGGCCAGAGAATGTCAAGGAAGTGCAAGCTTTCATGGGGCATTGTGGTTATTACCGACGTTTCATACATATGTATGCCATCATTGCAAAGCCTCTGTATGACCTTTTGACCAATTTTGAGTGGACTGATGAATGTGGGAACTTCTTCAATGAGCTTAAATGACGATTATGTTCAGCGCCAATCTTGACTACACGAGATTGGAATAAGCCCTTTCATGTCCACATGGATGCATCCAATTATGCTATTGGATGTGTGCTAGCACAACCTACTGGTGAAGGTAATATGGATCTTCCAATTGCCTATGCTAGTAGACAATTGAATGCAGCCGAACGAAACTATACCACCACTGAACGAGAAGGATTAGGCATGGTATATGGAGTTAGAAGGTTTAGACACTATTTGCTTGCAAATAAGTTTAAATTTTTTACCGATCATCAAGCATTGTTATACTTGGTAAACAAGCCATGCAATACAGGTAGATTAGTAAGATGGTTTCTCTTACTAATGGAATATGACTTTGAGGTAGTGGTAAGGAAAGGCAAGACTCATTTGAGAGTTGACCATCTCTCTAGGCTCACATCTGGAGAGGCCCCACAAGGAGTGTCAGCTGATCTTCTTGATGCTTACTTGTTTAATTTGGAAGTGGTACCTCAGTGGGCTAAGCCATTAGTGCCAGTATTGACATATGGGCCTAACCACCGAGTAATAAACACACAGGATAGGCAGATAGTAAAAGCCTAGAAGTACCATATCATGGCACGGAGTATGTACAAGCATACAGATCAAGGGATATTAGCCTGCTGTGGAAGAGGATGAGTACACAAAATGGTTGCGATTTGCACATGTAGGTGCATTAGAGCAACATTACTCAAGGCAAAGAACCCTACAGACACTAAGGAGACTCGGAGTGCATTGGCCAACTATGGAGGCTGATGTCCATAAGTTGTGCAAGGAATGCCCGATCTGCTGCACTAAACCACCTGTGGAACATGCCACTCTTTATCAAGTGTCCATAGTGCCAGATTGGAGTGAACCACTAGTAGCCTTCCTGAGGACGAAAACATTTCCTCAAGATATGACATTGGCCAGATAGAGAAGTCTAGAACAAGAAGCCCTAGATTACTCACTCCTTGGTGACAATCTATACAAGTGCGGTAAAGATGGTTACCTCAGATTATGTGTCCATAAGAGCGAATACCTCAAGATATTGGAAACTGCTCACCAGGATGTAGCAGGAGGACATTTTGGACCAGATCGGGTGCTCAAGGCTACACTATTTGCAGGTCTTTGGTGGTTGACCCTTCACACGGATACATATACCTATGTGAAGAGGTGTGATGTCTATCAGTGAAATCAGTATCCTATACGCAAAGATGAGATGCCATTGAAACCTATGATGGGTGGACGTGCATTCTCTAAGTGGGGAATAGATTTTGTAGGCCTTATTAACCCCCCAACCAAGAGTTCACATGCTGAATACATCATCGTGGCCAGAGACTATCTAACCAAATGGGTGGAAGTAAAAGCCACAACGAAGAACGATGCTCAAACGACAATTAAGTTCCTATTTGAGAATGTGTTCACTAGATATGGGCTACCTATAGAGCTAGTAAGTGATAGAGGCATGCACTTCTTGAATGAGATTATCAAAAATCTTCTCCAAGAATTCTTGGTGATACACAAGAAGTCTGCCCCCTATCACCCACAAGCTAATGGGCAAGCCGAAAGCACCAATAAGATTCTCTGTAATGTGCTGACTAAGTTGGTGAATAATAAACGCTCTAATTGGGACAAACAGCTACACCATGTTGTTTGGGCATATAGAGTTGCCTATAAAACGGTACTCCAAGCCACCCCCTTTCAGATGGTGTTTGGCCAAAATGGTGTGCTACCATTGGACTTCTTGATACCTACATTGAAAGTAGCACAAGAGCATGACTAGACAGGCCATGAACTCTCTTCAAGGATCTTTGATCTTGAACGATTAGGTGAAACACTATTAAGAGCTGCAGCAGGAATTTATGCAGCCAAGAAGAGGCAAAAAGCATATTTCGACGCACATGTGAAAGATAAGGGTTTGAAGGCAGGAGACCTAGTCCTAGTCTACACTTTGAAGCAACATGCACGGAAATTAGAGAAGAGAGGCTATGGACCTATGACCATTAATAGGATCTCAACTAGTGGAGCAGTCCAATACACTTGAAGGCGATGTTCTCCCTAGTTACATAAGTGGATGCAGAGTCAAACTATATCAAGAACCCCTCACTGAGGAAATGCTCAATCCACTCAACACTGCCAAGAAATGTAAAGAAGAGGAAAAACGAATTCGAGAAGAAGCACAGGCAGAAGGCTTGGAACGCATCTGAAGAATATTGAGAAGACAAGGTGGAGATCAGCCTAGAGGCGTATGCAGATCCCGGGTATCATATGGCTATGTGTGAAGTTTCAGGTATTAGCTCTCATAGAATAATTGATCGACGTCCTTTTGTAACCGTAGAAATAGGACAAGGAAAGAGTGCATGAACTGTAAGAGCCTTGATTGACTCAGGTGCAACCACTAGTGCTGTTAAACTTTCTTACTATCGAGAATTGAACTTAAATGTCAATCATGTGGAAGCATATCTCATAGGATTGGGAGGTGTGGAAACCCCTTGCATGGGCGAGGTGGAACTTCCCCTGTACATTCAAGATGTTCTGATGACAGTTAAGGTACTAGTGTGTCAAGATGAGGATCTCATTGAGCCTCTTGTGTTGGGTCAAGACTGGATCTATGATCATGCAGTCAACCTAAACCTAAGAAGTGGACTTCTTTAGGTCTGGGTAAATCAGAACCGCATTACACTTGAATTAGAGAATGAAGCACTCAAGGCACTAGGAAAGGCACAAACTCCTGGTCCTTCCAGGGGTACACATGAGGATGACGATGCTATTCTTGTCCAAAACTATGTTATGCAGAGGGATGATTGTCTCAACAAAGAAGTCAAGGATACGACGGAACTCCCTTCTTTTCCAAAAGCCACAAGGATGCAGCAACCAAAGGCGGATCAAATGCAGAAGCAATAGACGACTTATGCTCGAAGCCAAAAAAAAATATGAATTATGGTGTCTCAACCACCAAAACAAGTGTGGGTGCAGAAAGGTGATCAACCTATTGCGGTCCAGTCACAACCACTGGCTCAGCTTCATATTAGTGGGCAACGACAGTACACTAATAAGAAGTCTTTCAAAAATTCTTCTACGAAAATGAAGTCTATTTGGGTACCCAAGAAGTAGATGAAGGCTGGCCCACAATCAAGACAAATTTGGGGGCATAAGGCTTTCTTGTGGGCTCAAATAGTCACACACGGACCACACCATGTACAACATGGTTCACTCACTCGAACAGTTGATGCCCACTCATATTCAACATGCACGAACACATATTTGCCCATGAGCACCAGCAGAATCGCTTGTAAATGGGTCCCTAAAAAGCCTCATTTCCAAGCACACACTCTTATAAAGCCCTCCAGGATCTCCACAAAATCAAAACCAAAAGACATACACTGTGTTTGGCAGCCCAAAGCTTGTAATAAACCCCCCAACCACCATTGGTAAATTCATATCCACTTACTAAATGCATCATTCTCACACTGCATCCTTCCATTGAGCTCTTAGGATTATTCATTCACTAACTACACACACAATCACCGAGCACTCACTGACCCACTAACCTCATGTTAATGTTGTAACGGGGACAAAAATTGTTCTATCTTGTCCATTACAATGTTAACACATGCTTCTATATTCTCACAGAACCAGCAAGCAAGCAATAACATGGCAGAAGTAGGAGGTACCAGTTCCCAGGCCAGGTCCAGCGCCTAGATAGTGGACATTGAAACCCTCCTCCTCGAACCACAACTCACCGAGAGACCTCAAGAACTTGGAGTTGTGCATGTACTCCCCATTCAGGACCCTCCTCAGGGACACACTTCTCAAGTGGGGAAGCACGCACATTGGTTCAGTGATGTCGCAGGACCGTTGGGAGAAGGCACTTACTTTTGGGAGGCAGAAATTGAGTTTAATGGAAAATGGGGAAGATACCATTTCTTCACCCGTGAATTTGAGAAGTACCAAAATGCAAAAGTCATGCGATCTGTATGGACCAAAGCATGATTGGATAGCTATTTCCGGGCACATCTACCTAAGCTAGATTTCCTGCGTTGCTCCTACCTTATCAGTACCATCACCCCTAGCAGAGCTAAGGGAGGCGATAGTACTTTCGTGCTACCCTCACTAACGCTAGGCCATGAGCTAAAAAGATTCAAACTGACCCTTAACCTAGTAAGGGAAACGTTGAACATGCAAGGTATGCATATTCCCACTCAGAAAGAAACAATGATTCCCGATAGGATGAAGCACAAGGATCTCAACAAATTGAAGGACATGCTAGCAATGACACCAACCATCACCCTCCACCTACAAACAGTCATGCAACACTTCGCCTTCCCCGCCCAAGAACAACTCACTATGCCGCCAAAAAGAATCTGGTTCAGCTTGTACTTGGCAGAGACAGAGGATCTTACAATCAATTTACAACATTGGATCATAGATCAAATCCACCTAGCACATCAACGATGGAATAAGAAACAGAAGAACGTGCTTCATGGGTGTTGTGCGCTGACAAAAATAATTTACAAGTGCTTAGCTTACGACGTGACTATTCAAAGAGCACTAGTGTGGTCCAAAGCTCAGGAATTCCAGAGACGGCTATCAACAACAGGTCCTCCATCTAAGAAAATGAGAGGTACAGTCCCATTACCGTGTGCCCAAGCAAGGGGAGCCACCACCACACCAGAGGTGACCCCTCCACAAACGCGACGTATCCATCCATTTACAATTTGCTTACCCAGATAGAGTGCAGAAATGATCATTTCCCTTACAGTACTTGCAGAACAATTTCTGCTTTTCTGATTTCTTCTCATCTTTATCCTGGTTCTTCGATTGTGCAGCATTTGCAGATTTCTGCTTACTAGTAGAAGAGCTCCATTTTCCTTTGCCCTTCTGACTAGCCAAGAAAGCTTGATCTGCAACACACATAATGGACCTGTTCTGCCTGGACTGATCTTCCTGCAACAGAACAGAGACTAATTCCTCAAATGACAAGGCATTCGGATTGCCTTTCATCATCAACCGAAGAGTAGAGGCAAAACTCTGATATGAATTAGGAAGACCATTCAAAACGCTCTACACAAGTGAGCTATCTGGTATAACCTCATCAGCAGAAATCAATTGTTCCTTTAGGTCTTTGATCTTTGTAAGAAAAATATCCATAGAATCACCTTCATTCATGTGCTCACTCTCCAACTGTTTTCGGAGGTAAGCAACACGAGCCTCATTCCTAGCCTGGTACAAAGTGGTAAGCGTATCCCAAGCATCCTTTGTTGTTCTACAAGAGCGAATATGAGGAATAATGGCACGTTTGACAGACAAAGCTATCAATGCATGTGCCTGGGCATCTCTTCCATCCCAACGAATCTACTCTGCAGTAGGTGCAACAGAAACAGTAGCACGAACAGGAATCTGTGGAATATCATCTTCGACACCATCTTCATCAGCTCCAACACCTGTATTTGCAGTACCTGTCATTACAGGTGTAACAGGATGTCTTTCAACACCCTGCACAATGTTCCACAATCCTTTTGCAACCAGTACATGTCGCATCATATAAGCCCATAATGGGTAGTTGGTACCATCCAACTTATCCTCAACAGCCAACATACGGAATACATCACTGCTTTCAGCCATGGCCGGTGACTAAAATACCTTGATGCAAAAAATTGACTATATCTCAAAAAGTTGAACGGAACTGCCCAGACGAGTTCTGCTAGACCTGTAGCAGACTTCGAGACGCTTAAACTGGCGAACAGAAACTGGTATATACCTTTGGCACAAAAGGACGAAATAGCCTGCACAAGCGCTGTGATAGTGCGTTCGGAGGCCGAAACAAGCCGAAGTTGTTTTGATCTCGGAAACACCCTGAGTATGCTCACCAAATTTCATGCGAATCTGAGACTGCAAACAGAGGAGTGTCGACGGCGCCCTAGAAGAAGCGACGACTTGCTCTAATACCAATTGTTGGAGATAGACGTCTACGGAAGCACGCGAACAGCACAAGGAAGAAGAAGAAGCTTGGAGCACAAACACACAATACTGAATGTATTACTTGAGAATGTACAAAGATAAGTAGCCCATTAGGGCAATAGGCATATATACAAGCCGGCGGAAAAAAACCTCCTAAAGAGGGAAAAAAGTGCCCCGGCGGTCCTAGAGTGTTCACACACATCACTACCTAAATACATCAACATATTCAACATCTAATCCCATCTTTGTTTGAATTCAAAATCAACTTTTAAAAGTTTTAACACTTACAAGAGTCTATATAAAGAGCTCAAACCACTTTTACATTTTATGGAAGCAATATACATACACTTTTGGCCATCATTATCTTGCTCCATTTCTATGCATCATCTTCTTCAACAACAGTGAACGTATAGAGGTTGTAGCTCTCTTTGAAAAGCTCCAAATTGGATGAATGAGGATTTATTGGAAAGAAAATACTCTCTAGTTTATGTTTACAAATTTTCAAAGCATTTGTTTCAATAGATTGGGAAAAATCTCAGTTTTTTTATCTCCGTTTCTATCTCTGTGCAGCCCTGAAAAATAGGAGGTACCACTCTTGAGTGTCAAGTTCATTCCAAAAGCATATTTTGGTTATTACTTGTACTCTTGTGCATTTTATACACTCAACCCTATGTGTATCGTTCCTCAAAAAGTATGTTTTCCAATTATAATCATAATAACTGCTATGAGCATTTGAAGTTGATTGTTTAATCCAAAGATATATACCAAGCTTTTTGAGCTAGACAATGTGCAAACCTATCTGTCTTGTATCAACTCTTTCTCATTGATGCTCCAAAGTATATAGTGGATATTATTGCACTTATCACATGCCCATGAAATCTATTTGGGTCTCCATAAGCTCAAAGGTTGGTCGCACCAAACTGTGTCATTCCGCAACTCACTTTTCTACCTCCTACAAGCTTCTCAAAGTTCTTTCGGTAGTGTCAAAGCTAGATCAAGATGGTTGATGTTTCCCTCAATGATTGAGATGCTTGATAGATACAACTATACAGATTGGGAAATCGAAATGAAGCCCATTTGCAAGGTACAAATCTTTATGGAATTGTGGCAGGTGATGAAGCTATGCCTACTACAAGATCCAAAGGAGGATTAATACAAGAAGACACATATAAGATCACACTTAGGTGTGCAAGGAATGCTCAAGAAAGGTCATACATACTAAATTCTATCTTTGATTTTCTATTACCACATATTAGAGGATGCAAGACATCTCAAGAAACTTTGGATGTCGTAGAGACTTTCATTTCTACTAGCACAAAGGCAAGGAAGAACCATCTTATGTGCTTCATTATACACGGCATACAAAGAAGCAAGAGTATCTCATGCCTATCTTGATGTAGAACATGACCAAATGTGTGGAACTATATGACGCTTCATAGAAAGCACAATCAATGCATGAGCTTGAGCATCTTTTCCATCCCATCTAAGCTGCTCTTGTGTAGGTGGAGAAGAAGACACCACTCTACTTGAAGAAGAAGCTCCATCTATGACAGTAGACTGTGAAGTAGAACCTGCAGGTCTTTCATCTACATTTGCCACTATGTTCCAAAGTTGTTTTGCAACAAGAACATACTTCATCATGTAAGACCACATCAGATAGTTGGTCCCATCAAGTTTATCTTCAGCTTGAAGCATCCCAAACAAGTCATTGTTTCCCACCATTTCACTAAGGAACAAGAATGTGACAAAATCTTTACTTCGATGAAAGTTGAAATGAATGTTGAAATTTCAATTCACAAGACGTCACTATGATGGCGATTCTGACAGCATGAATGGCTTTGAAATGGGGTAAAACCCCAGGGCACCCACTGAAAATGTTTCTTGGCTCTCGAAATTCACTGATCTATGCTTCCAAGTCGATTTGCACTGTTAAAAGTACGCACACGTCGTGATGTGAAAAACCAAAACTTGAGAAGGAGCTGAACCTACTCTGATACCACTATCGGGTGTGTGTAGAAGTGTGAGAGACACACGAGAAGCATACACAAGGAGCACAAATGTAGCTAGACACACGGAGAATATGAATGGTTGGAATAGCTCTCTCTCTCTTCACGATGAATTGAACTGAAGTAAGAACTGAATAATATCCCTAAGTACAAAGTACCACCACATATGAGAGTATCAAGTATGTGATAACATGGGGAAAAAACCTCTAGCCAGCACTAGAGTAAAAAGTGTCCATGGATACGGAAAAGGTTCACATCAAAGCTACTCAAGGAACACATAAGTTTAACAATCCAATCCTCCTATACTATAAACTACCATAATGTTTTATAATTCAGGTTTCAACCCATTAACAAACCATAATAGGATGATTTTGGTTAAGGATCAGCTTTGTGTTAATAATTGGTGCAAGTGGATTTGGAAAAGATTTCCAACACCTTACACACTTTGGCTAGGTTCCTGTTTGTGATAGTATAGGAAATCAAAAACTTGATCAATAGTCTTCATTAGTTGAGCCCTTTCGGAAAGGACTCCTAGTTCTATTAAATGTAGTGAAATAATTGGCATCAAATTCACTAAGTCAACATATTGCTTCATTTGTCAAGATCACTTAGAAAAGTCTTAATATATGTAATTCATCTAGATTCACATCCAATACTTCATAATTGCCCTCAAAAGTATGAATAGTAAATTTGGATATCTGCCATAGAGGAAACTAAATTCATCATAATTAGTTCCTATTGTCTTCTTCTTAGGGATAAGAAATCCTATAAAACAATCATCTTGATTTGAAGATGGGCCACATTCCTTCTTTTGTTTTTCCATTTCGAGGGCATTTGACAAAATAGGTATAGTTTTAACAAGATCTGATTTGAATTTGACTAATTGAGATGAAAATTCTATTATTTGTGACAATTCCACCACGTTCTTTAACAACTTTTTGTCCTACTATCTGCTTTTACTATAGATAAGGAAAAATGTTGTGTGTCGACACTTCCTATGGATGCCAAAAGGGATCTCCTAAGCAAACCTATGGATAGGTGTGATTTATATTTCGTACTTTTGAGAGCCTTTTGTTTGTGTTCATCCATAATGGAATTTGTCAAGATTAGTTCCTAAAAATAGCATGGAAACTTCAATGTTGATGAGGTAATTGGCATAGTAATTTTTGCATTTGCATTTAATACCACCTAAGGATTCTACAGTGTTCCTTGTTAATTGTTGCAACCCAATTCCATTGTGGTCATTAGTGTTTCTTCTACTACACTTATGCTTCCTTTGAGTAGCTTTGATGTGAACCATTTCCCTATACATGGGTACTTTACTCTAAAGCTACCTAGAGGTTTTGTCCCCATTTAACCACGTATACACCCTCTACTCATATGTGGTGGTACATATTACTTAGGGATTAACTTATAACTCTCAAAATATCCATTTTGATTTTTTTCTTTTGTGTTGAAACATCAATCTTACACTATGCTTGAGGTGGATTTGATCTACATCAAAAATCTACCATTTGGATTATGTCAAAAAATATCCATTGAAGAGTTCTTTTATTTATGCTTATTTATTGTATTTTTTCTAAAGTTTTTTATGGATCATTTACCAATATAAAAGGTTAGAGATTCACACATGCAAAAGGAGAAAAAGAGAGCTCAAATTCCATGAATTTGAGGTGGTTGATCTTGACTATCAATGAATCAATCAATCACCTAAAAGTAGATCAAATTAGATCTTCACTTTTCCTAAATTGTAGGAAAATGAATTGATTCTCTTCAACAACTAATCCCATCTTTGTTTGAATTCAAAATCAACTTTTAAGATTTTTAACACTTACAAGAGTCTATATAAAGATCTCAAACCACTTTTACATTTTATGGAAACAATATACATAGACTTTTGGCCATCATTGTCTTCCTTCATTTCTGTGCATCATCTTCTTCAACAACAGTGAACTTATAAAGGCTACAACTCTCTTTGAAAAGCTCCAAATTGGATGAATAATCATTTATTGGAGAGAAAATACTCTCTAGTTTATGTTTACAAATTTTTAAAGCATTTGTTTCAATAGATTGGGAGAAATCTCAGTTTTTTTATCTCCGTTTCTATCTCTGTGCAGCCCTGAAAAATAGGAGGTACCACTGTTGAGTGTCAAGTTCATTCCAAAAGCATATTTTGGTTATTAATTGTATTCTTGTGCATTTTATACACTCAACCCTATGTGTATCGTTCCTCAAAAAGTATTTTTGCCAATTATAATCATAATAACTGCTATGAGCATTTGAAGTTGATTGTTTCATCCAAAGATATATAGCAAGCTTTTTGAGCTAGACAATGTGCAAGCCTATCTGTCTTGTATCAACCCTTTCTCATTGATGCTCCAAAACATATAGTGGATATTATTGCACGTATCGCATGCCCATAATATCTATTTGGGTCTCCATAAGCTCAAAGGTTGGTCGTGTGTTGGTTGGCTAGACCAAACTTTGCCATTCCGCAACTCACTTTTCTACCTCCTACAAGCTTCTCAAAGTTCTTTCGGTAGTGTCAAAGCTAGATCAAGATGGTTGTTGGCTTTCCCTCCATGATTGAGAATCTTGATAGATACAACTATACAGATTGCAAATCAAAATGAAGACCCATTTGCAAGGAAGAAATCTTTATGGAATTGTAGCAGGTGATGAAGCTATGCCTACTACAAGATCTACAGGAGGATTAATACAAGAAGACACAGATAAGATCACACTTTAGTGTGCAAGGAATGCTCAAGAAAGGTCATACATACTAAATTCTATCTTTGATTTTCTATTACCACATATTAGAGGATGCAAGACATCTCAAGAAACTTCGGATGCCGTAGAGACTTTCATTTCTACTAGCACAAAGGCAAGGAAGAACCATCTTATGTGCTTCATTACGCACAGCATACAAAGAAGCAAGAGTGTCCCATGCCTATCTTGATTTAGAACATGACCGAATGTGTGGAACTATATGACGCTTCATAGAAAGCACAATCATTGCATGAGCTTGAGCATCTTTTCCATCCCATCTAAGCTGCTCTTGTGTAGGTGGAGAAGGAGAAACCACTCTACTTGAAGAAGAAGCTCCATCTATGATAGTAGACTATGAAGTAGAACCTGCAGGTCTTTGATCTACATTTGCCACTATGTTCCAAAGTTGTTTTGCAAAAAGAACATGATTCATCATGTAAGACCACATCAGATAGTTGGTCCCATCAAGCTTATCTTCAGCTTGAAGCATGCCAAACAAGTCATTGCTGCCCATCATTTCACTAAGGAACAAGAATGTGACAAAATCTTTACTTCGATGAAAGTTGAAATGAATGTTGAAATTTCAATTCACAAGTCGTCACTATGATCGCAATTTTGACTGCACGAATGGATTTGAAATGGGGTAAAACCCCAAGGCACCCACTGAAAATGTTTCTTGGCGGCCGAAATTCACTGATCTATGCTTCGAAGCTGATTTGCACTGTTAAAAGTACGCACACATCGTGATGCAAAAAACCAAAACTTGAGAAGGAGCTGAACCTACTCTGATACCACTATTGGGTGTGTGTGGAAGTGTGAGAGACACGCGAGAAGCACACACAAGGAGCACAAATGTAGCTAGACACAGAGAGAATATGAATGGTTGGAATAGCTCTCTCTATTGACGATGAAGTGAACTGAAGTAAGAGCTAAATAATATCCCCAAGTACCACCACATATGAGAGTATCGGTGTTGGCAGCAGTCAAAGCACCCAAGGACTCAGAAGACAAGGAAGCCAAAGAAGGGAGCCAGAGCGGAGAGAAGGCACAAGCAGACAAAGTAGTCAACGAAGATCTGGCAAGTAGGCCGTTCAAATTTTTCCAAATCAACACCCTCATAACAGTGATTCTCATCGCTAAAAATCATTGTAAATACCATTTCACCTTTTTGTGAATCCATTTTTTTGCAAGCCGAGGAGTCCTCAAGCTTGAGGAGTATTAGAAGTATCATCGTACCAATTTTCATGATTTTTAGACTTCGTTTGAGCCCTCAAATAGGCCCTAGAACCTAATTTTTAACTAGGCCGGACACTAGGTATGGACAGGGCCAAAAACTAGTCAAAGACTATAAATAGAGCTAGAGAGTTCATTTTTGAGGTTAGCTTGTTGTAGAATTGAACTTGTAAGAGCACTTTTGAGAAATGTAAAAGAATTCCATTGTCTCTCTCTTTGTTCGTGTCGTGTGTGCGCGTGTGTGTATGTGTGTGCATGTTAGTGTGCTTCTCACTCACACACTTGTGCCATCACTTGTTCAAGGTCTTCATACCATCCTCACGTCTTCCCGGATTGACATTAAAGGAGGTGCTACTCATCACTGAGCTACACCAAATTTTGGCGCCATTGCTGGGGATTGAGCTTTGAGGACAAGCGTGTGATGGTAGGATGTAGAGTTGAGGCGTTGGAGTCATAGGTATTTTCTTCACTTTTATCTATTTTCTTTTGTTTTCTTCATCACCATCATCATCATCACCATCTCCCACCTCTATCTCCATCATCGCGAAAATTTCAGTTTTTTTGGTCATATCACCATACCCATGCCATTCCCCTCATTTCACTTGTGAGAGAGAGCGAGAGACCATTTGTGTGCTTGTGCTTTTCTGTGTTTTTTGAGATTTTCTACAGGAATCAGCATCCCCAGTAGTTGTACCAGCTTCAACAGGTAAAAATTTTGATTGTGCAGGTCTCGAGGCATTGACCTCTGTCAATCGCGACCGACAAAAAATGAACCTTTTTGCAAAACTAAGTGCATTAACATGATCTCTAGGCCTAGGGCATTCCAAAAGTGTGTTTAACATTTTCAAATTCCTCAGTTTTCTGTCAATCGCGATCGACCTGTCAATCGCGATTGACAAACGATGATGGACACTTGCCGACTAATCAGTCAATTGCGATCGACCCATCAATCGCGACTGATAGCCCTGACGGACCTGTCAATCGCGACCGACAGAGTCAATGATTGACTGACCATGACCGACAAAGCCTACGCGCACCACGGGTCAATCACGGCCAACCCATCACTCACGATCGACCTATCAATCGCGATCGACAACCCCGATGGACCTGTCAATCGCGACTCACTGAGTCAACGATTGTTTGACCACGACCGACAGACCCCGCGTGCCAAGTGTCAATCGCGATTGACCCATGAATCGTGATCGACACAGTCAATGATCCTTTGACCACGACTGATGGAAATTACAAGCCACGTGTCAATCGTGATCGACCCATCAATCGCGACTGACAGCCACGACGGACCTGTCAATCGCGACCGACACGTCGATCACGACTGACATATCAATCGTGATTGACAGACCACTCGATCGTGATTGATGGGCAAATTCGGCCATTTTTTAGGGCAAAGATAGTTGGTCTATTTTGGGGGTATTATTTGGGAAACATTAGAAATTTGTTAGAGCATTGTGATGCCGCTACACAAAGTATTTCGAGAAGTCATGTTTGCCTGTTAGCCTGTTTGAACCCTGTTTTAACCCTAGAACCCTAAACAGTCATAACTTTCTCATACGAAATCCGTTTGCTGTGATTTTTGTTTTGTTGGAAAGCTCGTGGGGAGTACAACCAAAACTTCCATGGGTTAAAGTAAAATTAATATCAGGATTATTAGATATAGTATTTTGAAGTGACCATATCCAAGGGGAGAAAAACTAAGGGATCTTTAGGATTGCTTTCCATAAAGCCAAAGCACAAATTTGATTTCTGAATTGCATGAATGAAGAGGGTCTATTGTATCAATGGAATTCAATTTGTGAGCTAACTTTGGGACTTTTACAGGTCCTTTGAGAGCATTGGAGGGCATTCCAAGCAAGAGTAAGTGCAAGCTTGGGAACACGCTTCTTGGGCACACAAGGGCAACCAAGGAGAGAAACTGAAGGTTGGAAATTCTCAACACCCTCTGTCAATCCCTAGCTTAGGCTAAGTACGGATAGAGGTTTTGATCAATTTTGGATACGTTAAGCACGACCAAGTCCAAGAACTCTAATCACTCAAGTGCAAGTACCAATAGATTACATTTGCGAAATAACCTAAGGGAAAAGAATTTAAATCGAGTGGCCAAACTCAAAGTACGATAAAACTTAAGTGTTCCTTGCGACGAAGATTGATTGGACAAGAAGTGACATCCTAAGAAAAATTAAAAAGAACAAGTGACTAATACAAAAGAACTCAGCAACGAAAATTGTACTTGGGAAATTTGGGATTATTCAATTGGGCTTATGAACCTAAGATCAGGATGACACCTAGAAAGAGATAGATAGAGTCTTAGGTCTTCAGAGGCTAGTGTCAATCATACTGCTATGTCTTGGGCCCAGTAGTTGAGCCACTATTCGCACTAACCTAGCTCTGAAACTAGCGAGTCTGAAATGTCTCATGGTATGGAGAGACCCACAGGAAGTTCAGGCGTGCCATACCTATAGAGGGTTGAAGGCCCCTACAAGAAACAGCTGGAATACCTTAGGACCAATCGATTAGGTGCTTGCATCTATGAGGATGGTCTAGGAAGGCCCGTTGTCCAAATTAAAAACCCGGACCAACCCATTGGAATTGAACATCCAGCTGTCAAATTTGAAAATGGAGCATACCTAGACAAAGAAGGAACCATATATGTAGTCACCAGCCACCAGATAGGACAGAGGAGTTTGGTAATGTGATCCCGGAAATGGACATAGGTGACCTAGAGCAAGGGAACATAGGTGGAGAGCCTAAAACCCCTTGAGGCAAATCAGTCCTCACTAGAATTATCACGCCAGAGTGGATCCCCCAGGACAATAAGAGCATAGATTTGCTCTTGAACCGAAAGACCGATGAAGCCTTTTGGAGGTATAAGCCTGATCAACCTAATAAGATAGGAACAATCTCGATCTATGAATTCAAAGATCCTTATAGCCCAGGCAAGCTCACATATTTAGACAACGCTTCAGAAAGAATATTTGTGGTCACAAAGCATGGTAGGCATGCCTACGCTTGGAAGGGAGAATTTATTTTTCCCCAACCAAGATCTAATGTCTCTTTTGGCCACCAAGGAGCTCAAACATGTTGGAGAAAGTCTATGACAAGCCTAAGTATTGGCTTGAGTCTCACAAAGTCTTAGAAGAAGCTTTAAAAAGAAGACTATGTAAAGTTCACTTGTGAACTACCTCTTGTAACTTTTGAAGAGTTTACTTAATGTAAAAGTAAGAGAATCTTAAGTGGTTGAGTCCACTTGATCAAGAATGGAAAGAGGAGCCACGAATTCATGACTTGTGGTAGGTAGAGAATCAAATCAATCATTGATTGATTGGAGAGTGATTGAGGGAAGTTAGCCTCCCAAACTCAACTATAAATAGATGGCAGTTTTAGTCGTGGTTAGAGAGACCTATGTGAAGACCTCCAAGAGCTGAGCTTTATGCCATATCAAGGTGTGATTACAACGCACACACATGTATCAGTAAGTCATTGTATTGTACAAGCAATATACTTTCATTTTCATGATTATTTGAGTTCATCTTTCCATGTTCTTGTGAAGTGTACTACTCACTGCCATTACTCTCGGTTTTCTCAGCCAGCTTGCAGAGATGTTTTCTCTGAGCTTGGTGCATCATTTTTAGTGATTTAACTTGGTAAAGTTAGCTCTATAAGTCTACTATATGCTCACAAATTTTCATGTCATTTGGATGTTGCAAGCTTCAGTTATGTTTATTTGAAGTCAACAGGGTGTGTTCATCTTCACTTCTCTGTCAGGTACCTGACTTTTTCACTCATCTTGTCAAAGCCATTTCTCAGTGGTTACTTATCCAAATTCAGTGATTTAAAGCTTCTTGGATTCAGCTTACTGCCTAGTATAATCATACAAATTTTCATAATCATTGGATTTCTAAATTTTGAGTTATGTTGATTTTTCTGCTCACTATTCTATTTCTATAGCAGCCCGTGAAAATCGGGATGATGTCATCACTTGTTAAAACTCATTCTCAGTGTGTGGTTCATTATTTTTGATGAAATTACTCTTGAAAGTTAGCTCTTTAAGTTGCCTAGACTTCCCCAAGAGGAATTGAGCTAATTGCTGTTGTGCTCAGAGAATTATGTAAAACACTGGACAGGTGTATGAACCAAGAATAGCAAGTTTTCACCTCTGAGCTAACTCCAACTTATCTGTTTTGATCTATCTTTTTGAGAGTGATCTTCCAAGGTACATAGGGTGTCTAATACATCCATTGGCAAGCTAAAAGGGCCCACCATATACTCCTGGAGTTCATTTGGCTGGTGTAGATCAAGGATTTTGCAACACCTCTTCATCTTCAAGCACATACCTATCCATCCCTTCACAGTGGTATCAGAGCAAGGTTGGACAACAGATTTCCTTCATCAATTGACAAATTAGACAGAGGTAACTACTCAGCTTGGTCATTAAGAATGGAAGCCTATCTCCAAGGTAGAATTTTATATGGTTATGTGGCTGGAGATGAAGTTATGCCAAGTTTCAGGAACAAAAGTCAACCAACACAAGAAGAGCAAGAAAGATTGAGCACATGGTGCTCCAAGGATGCACTTGCAAGGTCTTATCTCCTCAACTCTATCTCAGATTTTTTGTTGCCTCACATTAGAAGTTGTAAGACATCTCAGGAAGTGTGGGATGCACTTGAAGCTTTCTTTTCTTCAAGTACCAAAGCTAGGAAGCATCAACTATGGCTGGAGTTCACAACTCTCAAGAAGGCTCCCAAACAAAATGTGACTGATTTTGTCACAAAGCTCAAGGACATAGCGGATCAATTGGGAAGCATTGGAGAGGTAATAGATGAAGAGAAAATTGTGAGGCAGGTCATCAATGGCTTGAAGGCAGATGATAAGTGGGAAGCATTCACCACAGCTATGGATTTGTACATGGACATGCATGTACCTGATTTCAACACACTCATTGGACAACTACTTACTCAAGAGGCAAAGCTTATCAAAAATGGAGAAAGCTCTAAAGGTAATCAATCTTCAGCTTTATACACGGATAAAAGCAAGTCTAAAGATAACAAAGGAAAGGCAAAGAAAGTGGATGATGAAGCAGGTACATATCAAGCTAACTATGCAGGTAGAGGAAGACATGGCAAAGGTAGAGGAAGAGGAGGTAGACAAGGCAGGGGGAGATCCCAAGACTCCAACTCATGTTCTATTTGTGGATTAACTAATCATACAACTGAAAATTGCTTTAGGAATTCCAGGAATCAAAGAGGCAGAGGATACAATAGAGGAAGTTATGGCTACTCAAGAGGAAGGTTCAACAACTACCTTGGCAACTACAACAACAACAATCATTCAAACTATCAAGGAGGCTACAAAGGAAGGAGAGACTACAATAACTACACAGAAGACTCAAACAAAGAGGATTCATTATTGATCATGAACATGGCTATGCCACAAGGTAAATCTGATGAGCATGTTTTCTACATAGATTCAGGTTGTTCAAATCATGTGGCAGGAAATGTGGCACTCCTATCAGATTTAGAAGATCCAAGGAATAAGCATGAGGTACAAACAGGAGATGATACAAAACATCGTGTGGAGAAAATAGGCAATGTCAAAGCACCTGATGGAAACATCAACCTACTCAGTAAGGTACTCTATGTCCCTACCATTACAAAGAATTTGATAAGTGTTGGGCAGATAGTAGAGAAAGGGTTGCAAGTCAGGTTCACAAAAGCAGGATGAAGATCCAAGTCAAGGATTCAGAAGAATTGCAAAAGGTGAAAAGACATGTAGATTGTTCACATTTGAATTACAGGACACTAGAAACATTGCTCTCTTTAATTATGGTAGTCAGACACTCACAGAATTGGAAGTATGGCACAAAAGGTTCGCACATATTGGTGAAAGGTCATTAAAGCAAATCTGCAGGGACCAAAGTGTACTTGGACTTCCTAATTTGTCAAAACAACATATGATTTATAAGTGTAGTGCATGTCAATTTGGAAAGTCTCACAGGTTACCATTCATGAAGAAAGGTTATATGCATGGAGATCTCTTGGAGTTGGTTCATACAGATGTATGGGGACCTAGCAAGGAAGCTTCAATATCTGGATCAAGGTATTATGTTTCCTTTATTGATGATTGCAACAGATGGACTATCCTATTCTTTATGAAACACAAAGATGAAGTTTTTTCATGTTTCAAAAGATATTTGGCTCTTGTGGAGAATCAAACAGGTAAATCACTAAAAAGGCTAAGGTCAGATGGAGGGGGAGAATACTTCTCCCATGATTTTGATTCTTTTCTTCAAGAAAGAGGAATCAAAAGAGAGGTAACTACAAGGTACACTCCTTAGCAAAATGGAGTGGCAGAAAGGAGGAATAGGACAATTGTTGAAGCTGCAAGGTCTATGTTAAATGAAAAGCATTTACCTAATTACTTATGCGCTGAGGCTGTATCTACAGCCACTTACTTGATTAACAGGTTGCCTTCAAAATCCCTTGATGGGATGACTCCATATGAGGCTTGGAATGGAAGAAGACCAAGCTTAGATCATTGTAAAATTTTTGGATGTATTGCTTTTGCTCATGTTCCTTCACAGGTTAGAGGCAAGATGGATCCAAAGGCAGAAAGGTGTGTATTTATTGGATATGACAACAATCAAAAGGGCTACATGTTATACAACCCTACCAACAAAGGATTCTTGGTAAGCAGAGATGTAGTTTTTTATGAGAACAATTCATGGTATGAAGATTCATGTAGGAAGGTCAATTTACCATATGATCTTGAAGAAGATTTTCCAAAGCTTGGTAGAGAACAATCAAAGATTGAAGAACAAGACACCTCAGAGGATGATGAAGAATCCCACATGGAAAAGATCAAAGCATGGAAGTCTAAAGGTAAAGCAAAATTGCAGGAACTTGGACATGAGGCAGAATCATCACATCATGGCCTAAGAAGATCTATGAGGGAAAAGAAAAAACCAGAAAGGTATGGGTTTGACACCTCATTAGTAACTAAACATTCTATCTACATAGCACAGGACATAAACCAAGAGGAGCCATCATCATTTGAAGAGGCCAAAGCAAAAACAGAATGGAAGCATGCAATGAAGGAAGAGATCGAAGCACTTGAGGAAAACAACACTTGGGATTTGGTGCCCAAGACTTCATCCATGAAGGTAATAGGCTCAAGATGGGTCTATAAACTCAAGAAGAATTCTGATGGTTCCATTAACAGGTATAAGGCAAGGCTTGTAGCAAAAGGCTTTGCACAAACTCAGGGAATTGATTATGAGGAGACCTTCTCTCCTGTGGCAAAGATGCCTACTATTAGGGTTTTGCTTAGTATTGCCTCTTCCAAGAATTGGAAGATACTTCAACTAGATGTAAAGAATGCATTCTTGAATGGTTGGATAACAGAAGAGGTATATATGGCGCAACCACCTGGTTTCGAGAATCAAGTTTATCCTGATTATGTGTGTAAACTTAACAAAGCATTGTATGGTCTCAAGTCGGCTCCAAGAGCTTGGAATTTCAGGCTTGTTTCATTCTTGCAGGACAAAGGCTTTCAACCAAGCAAGGCAGATCCTTCACTCTTTATTAAAAAGAGTAATTCTGAGGTCATCTACCTATGTGTATATGTAGATGATATTATATTGACAGGAAATGATGCAGATGGTATGAAGAAGATCAAAGATCAAATGAGAGAAGAGTTCAAGATAAGTGATTTGGGTTCACTTACCTTTTTCCTAGGTTTGGAAGTTGTCTACAAAGATCATGGTTTGTTTCTCACTCAAAGAAAGTACATTAAGGACATGTTGGCAAAATTCAAGATGCAAGATTGTAAGATTGCAGGTACTCCAATGGAGGTCAATCACAAATTGAGCTCACATGAAGGTGAACTCATAGAGGACATCACATCATATCAAAGTCTAGTGGGTAGTCTCAACTATGCCACATTGACAAGAGTAGATATATGTTACAGTGTGAGTGTGCTAAGTCAATTTATGCACACACCAAGGAAACCACATATGGATGCTGCCAAAAGGATTCTCAAGTATCTCAAAGGAACCATAAATGAAGGACTTTATTATCCTTATGTATCTGATTTAGGTTTGAAGCTATTTTCTGATGCAGATTGGGCTGGCTCCAAGGAAGATAGAAGGAGCACTTCAGGTTATCTTACCTTTGCAGGTTCAAAGCTTATTTCATGGTCATATCGCCAACCCAATGGGAAGAGAAAGAACAAGAACTGAAACGGATAGAATGGAACCTGAGAGAACTAGAGCCCCAAAAAACCAAAGAAATGCTGATGAATTCCCTCTACCAAGACCTAGGGAACACACTAGAACTTTGAGACCTACACAGCTAGTTAAGTCCATGAAGAACTACTTCTATGGCACTGGAGACCCATATGATCATGTGGCCGAGTTTAGGCAAGTCTTGAGAGCTGAGCAAGTGGAGGACCTATTCACGCAGTACAACGCCTTTGTTCTAACCCTTAGGAACACTGCTCTTACGTGGTTTCAACCATTAAATGAGAGACACTTTAGGAACATAGACCAACTTCTAGAGGCTTTCATTATTGAATTCTCTAAGAGTGGCATAAGGCATAATACTTCCTCATTGATTCATAGCTTGAAGAAGACCCCTCAAGAGACGGTTAGACTTGCAGGAAGAAGGTTTAGGCAATACTTAGAGAGGTGCCCTATCCCTGAGTTACCCACACCAGCCAAACAAGTGGCTTTATTCCTAGATGGACTGTTGAGTACAAAGCTGAGATCATATGTGTACTTGAAAGACCCTAGGACCATAGAAGAGTGCGTACGTATGTGCATAGACATAGAGGATAACCTAGGGGAGGAATTAGAGCTTTCAAAAATCTACAAAGATTCAGATAGTTCTAATAGCCTCTCTTCCTCGCAATCCACATCTATTGAGGAACTCGTCGAGAAAGTATCTCAAAAACTAGCTGTCTCTAGCAAACAAATCCCAAGATTTGCCCCAGTTAAGCGGTTCTATACTTGTGGAGGGGACCATATGGCGAACGTATGTCCCATCATGGCTCAACCCAAAGTGAATCCCAGTAGCCAATACTGCACCATAGAACAGAGATACACAAATCACACAGCACAAGACTGCCCATACAATAAGCAGGCGGTTAGGCAAACCTACCCTAAGCCCTATCCACAACAGGGGAGATATCAGAACCAGTGGTATGCTAGGCCTCAACAAACCTACCAACCATAATATCAGGCCCAGCAGAGACCTCAACCAGTGCTAGCACAACAACCTCCTGCTCCAGCCAATGTGATCCCAGTGAAGAATGCAGCTATAGAAGAGAACCTGAATAGAGCCATAGTGCCAGTAACACCATAGCTTTCAAAAAGTGATCCCAGTGACCATAGCTTTGATTCTACACATATTGATAGCCCCCAGGCTTACTACATAAATTCTCCTAAACATGTTGAGTCCTACTATAGTGAAGAACCGAGTGAACCTAGTTGGGATCCAGAGTATGCAAACATCATGTACACAAATCCCAACCCTAGACCTCAACCCAGGAAAGTAAGACCCCCATTCCCTAGAGGACCATGCTACAGATGTCACAGAGATCACCTCATTCATGATTGTCCACTGCCTGCCCCTACACAACCCCAACCAGTGACAATTCAGGGCTTTTTCCAAGATTGCGGGAAGGAGAATCTCTTACGAGATTGCCCAAAGAATCCCAATAATATGCCGAAAATCACTCCTATTAATGTTATTGGGTTAGTAGTAGACTCTACAGGAAGTGTGACTTCTACTGGACCAGTGCAAGTGGTCAGCAGAGCTCAGGCATTGCAGAAGAACCAAGGTTTAGGCCAAGAAAAAAGTACCGAGGTTAGTGAAACTCAAAGCGTAGCCAAGAAACGAACGAGAGCCTAGAAAGATAGTCGAGAAAGGATGAAAAGACAATGGGCTAAGAAGATGAGCGAATTACAAGAAAGTATAAGAGAAACAAAAGCCAAAATTGTTGAGCTCACCTCTCAAACGAACTCTCACATACCACCACCACCTTCATCCCTATCACCATCTAATCCACCATCTTTCAATCCACCTCATACAATTCCACCACCCCCTAGAGTAGAATCAGCGTTAGCCGACCCCACTCCAGAGGACATAGACATGATGCTTAAGGCATATCAGGCCAGAATCCAAGAAGGGCCAAATGTGACGGATCATGATAAGTGCTACCCTAGAGCTGACCTAGAGATAGAAAGAACCAAGCTTTCCACGAAAATGGTAGCCTTCGCTCAGACCATGTTTGAAGCCAGTCGCCGTTAAAAAGTTTAGACACTATTTTCTTGCAAACAAGTTTAAATTTTTTACTGATCATCAAGCATTGTTATACTTGGTAAAAAAGCCATGCAATACAGGTAGATTATTAAGATGGTTTCTCTTACTAATGGAATATGACTTTGAGGTAGTGGTAAGGAAAGGCAAGACTCATGTGAGAGCTGACCATCTCTCTAGGCTCACATCTGGAGAGGCCCCATAAGGAGTGTCAGATGATCTTCCTGATGCTTACTTGTTTAATTTGGAAGTGGTACCTCAGTGGGCTAAGCCATTAGTGCCAGTATTGACATACGGGCCTAACCACCCAGTAATAAACACACAGGATAGGGAGATAGTAAAAGCCCAAAAGTACCATATCATGGCAGGGGGTATGTACAAGTATACAGATCAAGGGATATTAGCCTGTTGTGTGGAAGAGGATGAGTACGCCTATTTGAGAATGTGTTCACTAGATATGGGCTACCTATAGAGCTAGTAAGTGATAGAGGCACGCACTTCTTGAATGCGGTTATCAAAAATCTTCTCAAAGAATTCTTGGTGATACAGAAGAAGTCTGCCCCCTATCACCCACAAGCTAATGGGCAAGCCGAAAGCACCAATAAGATTCTTTGTAATGTGCTGACTAAGTTGGTGAATAATAAATGCTCTAATTGAGACAAACAGCTACACCATGTTGTTTGGGCATATAGAGTTGCCTATAAAACGGTACTCCAAGCCACCCCCTTTCAGATGGTGTTTGGCCAAAATGTTGTGCTACCATTGGACCTCTTGATACCTACATTGAAAGTAGCACAAGAGCATGACTGGATAGGCCATGAACTCTCTTCAAGGATCTTTGATCTTGAACGATTAGGTGAAACGCGATTAAGAGCTGCAGTAGGAATTTATGCAGCCAAGAAGAGGCAAAAAGCATATTTCGACGCACATGTGAAAGATAAGGGTTTGAAGGCAGGAGACCTAGTCCTAGTCTACACTTTGAAGCAACATGCACGGAAATTAGAGAAGAGAGGCTATGGACCTATGATCATTAGCAGGATCTCAACTAGTGGAGCAGTCCAATTAGCTACACTCGAAGGCGATGTTCTCCCTAGTTACATAAGTGGATGCAGAGTCAAACTATATCAAGAACGCCTCACTGAGGAAATGCTCAATCGACTCAACACTGCCAAGAAACATAAAGAAGAGGAAAAACGAGTTCGAGAAGAAGCACAGGCAGAAGCCTTGGAATGCATCCGAAGAATGAAATTGAGAAGACAAGGTAGAGATCAGCCTAGGACAGAGGCATATGCAGATCCTGGGTATCATATGGCTATGTGTGAAGTTTCAAGTATTAGCTCTCATAGAATTATTGATTGACGTCCTTTTGTAACCGTAGGGATAGGACAAGGAAAGAGTGCACGAACTGTAAGAGCCTTGATTGACTCAAGTGCAGCCACTAGTGCTGTTAAACTTTCTTATTGTCGAGAACTGAACTTAAATGTAAATCTTGTGGAAGCATATCTCATAGGATTGGGAGGTGTGGAAACCCCTTGCATGGGCGATGTGGAACTTCCCCTCTACATTAAAGATGTTTTGATGACAGTTAAGGTACTAGTGTGTCAAAATGAGGATCTCACTGAGCCTCTTGTCTTGGGTCAAGACTGGATCTATGATCATGCAGTCAACCTAAACCTAAGGAGTGGACTTCTTCAGGTCTGGGTAAATCAGAACCACATTACACTTGAATTAGAGAATGCACTCAAGGCACTAGGAAAGGCACAAACTCCTGGTCCTTCCAGGGGTACACATGAAGATGACGATGCTATTCTTGTCCAAAACTATGTGATGCAGAGGGATGATTGTCTCAACAAAGAAGTCAAGGATACGACAGAACTCCCTTCTTTTCCAAAAGCCACAGGGATGCAGCAACCAAAGGCAGATCAAATGCAGAAGCAGCAGACGACTTATGCTCGAAGCGAAAAGAAAATACGAATCACGGTGTCTCAACCACCAAAACAAGTGTGGGTGCAGAAAGGTGATCAACCTGTTGCGGTCCAGTCACAACCACTGGCTCAGCTTCATATTAGTGGGCAACGGTAGGACACCAATAAGAAGTCTTTCAAAAATTCTTCTGCGAAAATGAAGTCTATTTGGGTACCCAAGAAGTCGATGAAGGTTGGCCCACAATCAAGACAAATTTGGTTGCGGCTCACACACAGACCACACCATGTACAACATGGTTCACTCACTCGAACAGCTGATGCCCACTCATATTCAACATGCACAAACACATATTTACCCATGAGCACCACCTGAATCACTTGTAAATGGGCCCCTAAAAAGCCTCATTTCCAAGGAGACACTCTTATAAAGCCCTCCAGGATCTCCACAAAATCAAAACCAAAAGCCATCCATTGTGTTTGGCAGCCTAAAGCTTGTAATAAACCCCCCGACCACCATTGGTAAATTCATATCCACTTATTAATTGCATCATTCTCACACTACATCCTTCCATTGAGCTCTTAGGATTATTCATTCACTAACTACACACACAATCATCGAGCACTCACTGACCCACTAACCTCATGTTAATGTTGTAACGGGGAAAAAAATTGTTCTATCTTGTCCATTACAATGTTAACACATGTTTGTATATTCTCACAGAACCAGCAAGCAAGCAATAACATGGCAGAAGCAGGAGGTACCAGTTCCCAGGCCGGGTCCAGCGCCCAGATAGTGGACATTGAAACCCTCCTCCTTGAACCACAACTCACCGAGAGACCTCAAGAACTTGGAGTTGTGCATGTACTCCCCATTCAGGACCCTCCTCAGGGACACACTTCTCAAGTGGGGAAACACGCACATTGTTTAAGTGATGTCGCAGGACCATTGGGAGAAGGCACCTACTTTTGGGAGGTAGAAATTGAGTTTAATGGCAAATGGGGAAGATACCATTTCTTCACCCGCTAATTGGAGAAGTACCAACAGTCAGAAGTCATGCAATCTGTATGGACCAAAGCAGGATCGAATAGCTATTTCCGGGCACATCTTCCTAAGCCAGATTTCCTGCGTTGCTCCTACCTTATCAGTACCATCACCCCTAGCAGAGCTAAGGGAGGCGATAGTACTTTCATGCTACCCTCACTAACGCTAGGCCATGAGCTAAAAAGATTCAAACTGACCCTTAACCTAGTAAGGGAAGCGTTGAACATGCAAGGTATGCATATTCCCACTCAGAAAGAAACAATGATTCTCGATAGGATGAACATGGTAGCAATGACACCAACCATCCCCCTCCACCTACGAACGGTCATGCAACACTTCACCTTCCCCGCCCAAGAACGCTTCACTATGCCACCAAAAAGAATCTGGTTCAGCTTGTACTTGGTAGAGACAGAGGATCTTACAATCAATTTACCACATTGGATCATAGATCAAATCCACCTAGCACATCAACGATGGAATAAGAAACAGAAGAACGTGCTTCATGGGTGTTGTGTGCTGACAAAATTAATTTACAGGTGCTTAGCTTATGACGTGTCTATTCAAAGAGCACTAGTGTGGTCTAGAGCTCAGGAATTCCAGAGACGGCTATCAACAACAGGTCCTCCATCTAAGAAAATGAGAGGTACAGTCCCATTACCATGTGCCCAAGCAAGGGGAGCCACCACCACACCAGACGTGACCCCTCCACAAATGCGACGTATCCGTTCGTTTACAATTCGCTTACCCAGACAGAGTGCAGAAGGACCAAATTTAGTTTTCCCGCCAATCCCCTCTAACCTGGAGATTCCACAAGGCTACTCCCTGGATGATCTCACTGATGAAGAAATCGCTAGAATGATCAATGAATCTAACCTCGAGACAGAAGCAGAGCAGACCCAAGGACCACAACCCACTACAACAACTTCAGCCCCGACCCAACCAGAAGTAGTAGAAGTAGAGGAAGATGAAGCAGAGACTGTAGAGGAAGCAGACGAGGAACATGATCAAGATAATGAAGAAACTTCAAAACTAGCGAGTGCCCCAGCCTATTCGGTACAAATAAAAAGATTCTATGAAACCATGAAGCGAGTCCATGAACATCACAAACTGTCGCTCGAAACAGGAAAGGTGCTAATGAGCCAAATGTTGGGAGAGGAAGGCGTGGATGAAATGTTTATTGAATCCATGAACCTGCACGCGGACGCGGTGGGCTTGGATGAAGCCATTCATTCAGCTATGGCTTATATTCATCGCTTTGAGAAACGGGTGCCTACCCGTCTTATGTGCTCCGACAAGCAGATTCACATGAATGTATTGGCACCAGGAGACACTACACAGACAGAGGAACACCATGAGGCACCACCATCACCACCCTCACCACCTCTCACTACACACTTCACTTCACCACACGACACTACCACCCCAACTTCAACACTCACCACATATGTTATGGGGATTCCTAACTCACCAGGCACCCAATTTGGAGGGATCACAATGCCCACATTTACAACAATATTCACGAACATCACATCCACCCCACCCACGATCTCCATCTACACATTCACCCACACTTTTGACACCATGGAAACATCACCAGCCATAGCACCACTCCCTCCCCCCTCTCTACCACCATCTCCCATACCCCCTCCACCCACATCACCTCTCGTGTCCACTTCATTCACTATCCCTTTCCCCCTCCCCATTCCCCCTGCATCCTCCACCTTCCCTGCATTCATAAATGTAAATAACATGTTCTCTACATTACATGAGTGTGTACATCAGTTGCAGACAGAATACCAAACCTTGGAAGATCGACATCGCCAAATAACTACGGATCATGAGCAACTACAGAAGAGGCTTGCAGCTTTGGAAGCAGAAAATACTGACCTAAATTAACGCTACACTACGCTCAAGCACGCTCATCAGACCCTTTTGGAAGCTCCCCAACCATCCGATTCCAATGAAGTTAAAAAACTAACAGCTCTACTAGAACTGTATCAATTAGGACATGTTAAAAGTTGTCGCAACCTGACCTTACTCAGAAGGCACATGGCCACTGCTCTCGAAGAGAACAAGCACTTGCAAATGCTGAATGAAGAAAATTTAGAGGCAGCCATGGAGGGTTCCCCCCATGAGATCGACCCTGAAAGATTCAAAGTTGTTCCATCCGACACTATGAAGACAATTCTAGAAAGCTATGTGGATCTACTGGAAGCGCATGATGAGTTGGGCAAAGAACGAGATACTCTCCGTCAACAACTAACAATGCAGGAAGCCCAACCCAAGATCAGCGATTCTACCACCACTACAGGAGAGGTAAATGCACTGAGAGAACAGGTCGCGGAGTTGCAAAGCAAGCTTCTCCAATATGAAAGACAACCCTCCCCAATCATCGAGCCAGAACAAGAAGAATTGGTACCCATAGAAGTGGATGAATCATATGAAGAGCCATATGTTCCTATGCTAATGCCGTGTTGCCAACAAACCTCTGAGGGATTGGACACACTAGAGGTAGATTAGAGGTAGAAGCCCCAGAATGGATGCAGAAAGTCGAAAAAATGGCCAATACACATGACGAGCGAGTCGCGGTCCAAATTGAGTCCATGACCAAGATTGAGGACACCATTATCAAATCAGAATATTTCCGAAGTATGTCTCATCATAGATGGATAGGCACCAACGATGATCAGTATGTGTCGTATTGTGTACTCATGGCAGATTACAACGCCGAAATTCAACGACGATGTGGCAAGGCTCAAACATTTGCCACTCAATTCGGCCTTGATGATATCCCTGAGAGCGCTAAACAAGGATCAATTCATCAACCTACCTGGCGGCTATGACTCTTAGAAACTTACCCTGAGATGGTTAGAACTTGGAATAAGATGCCACTATTGATTAAGTATAATCCCTGTTATGCTCCCATACTCAAAAGGCGCACATGGCCTGATTTTTCCATCAATGTGAAGAATGTCAAAGGTTGTGCAAAGTGGCTCAATTACGTATACCTGGCACCACCATGGGGATAAGCTATGGTGGGCTACATGCTCTCTACCATCCATCATTGGGGAGTCAGAATGCAAAACATCCCAGATGTAATGGCTCAAATGTGCATAAAGATATATTCGAGTTGATGTTGGTAACCTTCCGAACCTTCAAAAATATTAAAGATCCACATTTCTCAGGAGTTGGATTCACAGCAGGTAACCTCGACTTGGTCTACGATATGAGTACAACCCCCTCCATCCAAGTAATATATGCATGGCACGGACGAATTAAATACCTCCCCGCTTGCTACAAGCAAACATTTGAAGAGATGTTCATCACGGGGTTTTGGGAATACCACTCTAAAGTCTTTGTTCCCAGACCCTCCCATCTACTCCATTTCTTTGCAATGGAGCGAACACTACATTCAGAACAACTACGTGTGCCACATCTGGATGTTCGAGGTCCAGTGGTTTGGGATGCCCTCCTTACTGATTTAGCACGAGGGTTGCGGCTAGAAGAACACCACCTAGCTTCAGACGTGGTTGAATTCTATGTCAAACGCTCAGCCAAACAAGGGTCTGTCAGAGACGACAGACGCGAGAGAGGGGGGGGGTGTTGGCAGCAGTCAAAGCACCCAAGGACTCACAAGACAAGGAAGCCAAAGAAGGGAGCGGAGAGAAGGCACACGCAGACAAAGTAGTCAATGAAGATCTGGCAAGTAGGCCATTCAAATTTTTCCAAATCAACACCCTCATAACAGTGATTCTCATCACTAAAAATCATTGTAAATACCATTTCACCTTTTTGTACCTCCATTTTGTGCAAGCCGAGGAGTCCTCGAGCTTGAGGAGTATTAGAAGTATCATCATACCAATTTTCATGGTTTTTAGACTTTGTTTGAGCCCTCAAATAGGCCCTAGAACCTAATTTTTAACTAAGCCGGACACTAGGTCTGGACAGGGCCAAAAACTAGTCAAAAACTATAAATAGAGCTAGAGAGCTCATTTTTGAGGTTAGCTTGTTGTAGAATTGAGCTTGTAAGAGCACTTTTGAGAAATCTGAAAGAATTCCATTGTCTCTCTCTTTGTTCTTGCCGTGTGTGCACGTGTGTGTGTATGTGTGTGCATGTTAGTGTGCTTCTCACTCACACACTTGTGCCATCACTTGTTTGAGGTCTTCATACCATCCTCATGTCTTCTCGGATTGACATTAAAGGAGGTGCTACTCATCACTGAGCTACAATCAAGTATGTGATAACATGGGGAAAAAACCTCTAGCCAGCACTAGAGTAAAAAGTGCCCATGTATAGGGAAAAGGTTCACATCAAAGCTACTCAAGGAACACATAAGTTTAACAATCCAATCCTCCTATACTATAAACTATCATAATGTTTTATAATTGAGGTTTCAACCCATTAACAAACCATAATAGGATGATTTTGGTTAAGGATCAACTTTGCGTTAATAATTGGTGCAAGTGGATTTGGAAAAGATTTGCAAAACCTTACACACTTTGGCTAGGTTCCTATTTGGGATAGTATAGGAAATAAAAAACTTGATCAGCAGTCTTCATTAGTTGAGCCCTTTCGGAAAGGATTCCTAGTTCTATTAAATGTAGTGAAATAATTGGCATCAAATTTGGTAAGTCAACATATTGCTTCATTTTTCAAGATCGCCTAGAAAAGTCTTAATATATGTAATTCATCTAGATTCACATCCAATACTTCATAATTTCCCTCAAAAGTATGAGTAGTAAATTTGGATATCTGCCATGGAGAAAACTAAATTCACCATAATTAGTTCCTATTGTCTTCTTCTTAGGGATAAGAAATCCTCTCAAATAGCCATTTTGATTTGAAGATGGGCCACATTCCTTCTTTTGTTTGTCCTTTCTGAGGGCATTTGACAAAATAGGTATAGTTTTAACAAGATCTTATTTGAATTTGACTAATTGAGATGAAAATTCGATTATTTTTTACAATTCCACCACGTTCTTCAACAACTTTTTGTTCTACTATCTGCTTTTACTATAGATAAGGAAAAATGTTGTGTGTCGGTACTTCCTTTGGATGCCAAAAGGGCTCTCCTAAGCAAACCTATGGATAGGTGTGATTTACATTTCGTACTTTTGAGAGCCTTTTGTTTGTGTTCATCCATAATCGAATTTGTCAAGATTAGTTCCTAAAAATAGCATGGAAACTTCAATCTTGATGAGGTAATTGGCATAGTAATTTTGGCATTTGCATTTAATACCACCTAAGGATTCTACAGTGTTCCTTGTTAATTGTTGCAACCCAATTCCATTGTGGTCACTAGTGTTTCTTCTACTACACTTATGCTTCCCTTGAGTAGCTTTGATGTGAACCATTTCCCTATACACGGGCACTTTACTCTAGAGCTACCTAGAGGTTTTGTCCCCATTTAACCACGTATACACCCTCTACTCATATGTGGTGGTACATATTACTTAGGGATTAACTTATAACTCTCAAAATATCCATTTTGATTTTTCTTTTGTGTTGAAACATCAATCTTACACTATGCTTGAGGTGGATTTGATCTACATCAAAAATCTACCATTTGGAATATGTCAAAAAATACCATTGAAGAGTTCTTTTTTTTATGCTTATTTAGTGTATTTTTTCTAAAGTTTTTTTATGGATCATTTACCACTTCACTTTTCCTAAATTGTAGGAAAATGAATTGATTCTCTTCAACAACTAATCCCATCTTTGTTTGAATTCAAAATCAACTTTTAAAATTTTTAACACTTACAAGAGTTTATATAAAGAGCTCAAACCACTTTTACATTTTATGGAAGCAATATACATACACTTTTGGCCATCATTGTCTTGCTCCATTTCTGTGCATCATCTTCTTCAACAACAGTGAACTTATAGAGGCTGCAGCTCTCTTTGAAAAGCTCCAAATTGGATGAATGAGCATTTATTGGAAAGAAAATACTCTCTAGTTTATGTTTACAAATTTTCAAAGCATTTGTTTCAATAGATTGGGAGAAATGTCAGTTTTTTTATCTCAGTTTCTATCTCTATGCAGCCCTAAAAAATAGGAGGTACCATTGTTGAGTGTCAAGTTCATTCCAAAAGCATATTTTGGTTATTACTTGTAATCTTGTGCATTTTATACACTCAACCCTATGTGTATCGTTCCTCAAAAAGTATTTTTTCCAATTATAATCATAATAACTGCTATGAGCATTTGAAGTTGATTGTTTCATCCAAAGATACACTAGAACATATGAGGGGCATACCGATGTTGCTTATACCGACGGTCACTCGCGGCGTCGGTATAAACGTTGGAAAAGCTCACTTAAAGATACCGACAGTCAAGTGACCATCAGTATGACCGTTTAAAACGGATCGTCGGTGTGCCCCATAGCCATCGGTATACGTGTCGGTATGGGCGTTGGTATTGGTGTCGGTATAAGCATCGGTAATTTACTGGAAGTTATCGACGCCCATACCGAAGCCAAGTTTTAAACATACAGGGAACCCGAGAGCAAAACTTCACTTTTTTGTGCATGTTTGAGTATTGTTTGTCTTTTGTCGAACTTGTGCGCACGAACCGAATTGCGAACTGCATTGTCTTGTGCACACACACACAGAGAGATCTCTCCCTCTACACACACACACACTCTCCCTCGGTTTACATCTGACATCTTGGTAAGTGGTGAGCGTACTGTTAGCGTTTGTCTTTCTCTATGCTTGAGGTCTTATAATTTCTCTTCTCTTTGATTTCGCAAAAGTTCTTTGGCGTCAATTGTTTGGAATTCGACGATAGATGACATACATTACGCTTTGACGACAACGATCCAAAAGAGGGACATACCTGTAAGTGATTGTTTTATTATCTATTGATAGAGAGAGAAAGAGAGAGAGAAAGAGAGAGAGATGAGAGAGAGATATAGATAGAGAGGGAAAGAAAGAGAGAGAGAGAGAGGGAAAGAAAGATATATATATATATATATATATATAAAGGGAGAGAGAGTGAGAGATAAAGAATGATGAAAAGAAAGGAAGATAGAGATAGGAAAATAGAGCATACACACACACACATCTACACATTTACACATGCATACATACACACATACATGTACACACATGCATGCTTACATACACACACATATACACACATGCATGCTTACATACACACACATATACACACATGCATGCACACACACATACAAATATACATACATGCATACATACACACACACATGCATACACACATACATACACACACATATATACACATATGCATACATACACATACACACACACATGCATACACACATACATACACACACACATATACACACATACATACACGCACACATACATACACACATATACACACATGCATGCATGCATACATACACACACATGCATACATACACATAGGAAAATAGAGCATACATACACACACACATACACACACATATATACACACACACATCTACACATTTACACATGCATACATACACACATACATGTACACACATGCATGCTTACATACACACATGCATGCTTACATACACACACATATACACACATGCATGCATACACACACATAAAAATATACATACATGCATACATACACACACACATGCATACACACATACATACACACACATATATACACATATGCATACATACACACACACATACATACACACACATACATACACACATATACACACATGCATGCATACATACACACACATACACATATACACACATGCATGCATACATACACACACATACACATATACACACATGCATACATACACATAGGAAAATAGAGCATACATACACACACACATACACACATCTGCACATTTACACATGCATACATACACACATACATGTACACACATGCATGCTTACATACACACACATATACTCACATGCATGCTTACATACACACACATATACACACATGCATGCATACACACACATGCATGCATACATACACACGTACACATATATATACATACATGCATACATACACACACATACACATATACACACATGCATACATACACACACACATGTACACACATGCATACATACACACACACATGCATACACACATACATACACACACATATATACACATATGCATACATACACATACACACACACATAAGCTAGTGTTTTAATTAAATATATATAATTGAATATATAAAATTTTGATTTTGAAGATTTTTTTTACATCAAATATATAAAAACAGGATTAGGGTTTTTACGCTATTTACACATACATACACATACACATATAATACATATATACATGTAAATACACCTATGTACAAAAATATACATATTTTAGGTCTAAATATTTAAGATTAGGGTTTTAGGGTTTAGGCATACATATAACTCAATTAGATTTATATTAAGAAAAAATATAGAAAAAAATCTGAATATATAAATAAACATATATATAAAATAGGATTAGGGTTTTAGGATTAGGGGTTTAGATTTTTATAGGTGTTTAAGTATTTAGGTTTTAGTATTTTAGGTTTAAGTCTAAGTCTTTCTGATTAGGGTTTTAGGGTTTTAACCCCTACATAACATATATACACACATACACATTACACATATAATACATATATACATGTATATACACATGCATACAAAAATATACATATTTTAGGTCTAGATCTTTAAGATTAGGGTTTTAGGGTTTAGGCATACATATAACTCAATTAAATTTTTATAAAGAGAAAATATAGAAAAAAATTAAGAAAAAAATCTAAATATATAAATAAATATATATATAAAATATGATAACTATACGTCAATTAAATTTAGGGTTTAGGCATACATATAAGTCAATTAAATTTATATAAAGAGAAAATATAGAAAAAAATTAAAGAAAAAATTTGAATATATAAAAAATAGGATAATTATATAGATAAATAAATATAAAAAGAACTAGTGTTTTAAATAATTTAATTAAATATATAAAAATAGGATTAATTAAAGAAAAAATCTGAATATATAAATAAATATATATATAATAGGGTTTTAGGTTTTTAGGGTTAGGATTAGGGTTTTAGGATTAAGGTTTTAGGTTTTTAGGATTAGGATTAGGGTTTTAGGGTTTAAGCATACATATAAGTCAATTAAATTTATATAAAGAGAAAATGTAGAAAAAAATTTTTAAAAAAATCTGAATATATAAATAAATATATATAAAAAATAGGGTTTTAGGTTTTTAGGATTAGGATTAGGGTTTTAGGGTTTAAGGAAAAATTTTGAATAAATAAATATATATATATAATAGGATAATTATATAGATAAATAAATATAAAAAGTACTAGTGTTTTAAATAATTTAATTAAATATATAAAAATAGGATTAATTAAGAAAACATCTGAATATATATATAAATATATATATATAATAGGGTTTTAGGTTTTTAGGATTAGGATTAGGGTTTTAGGGTTTTAGGGTATAAGGAAAAAATCTGAATAAATAAATATATATATATATAATAGGATAATTATATAGATAAACAAATATAAAAAGTACTAGTATTTTAAACAATTTAATTAAATATATATAATTAAATATATAACAATAGGATTAACTAAGAAAAAATCTGAATATATAAATAAATATATATACAAAATAGGGTTTTAGGTTTTTAGGATTAGGATTAGGGTTTTAGGGTTTTAGGGTTTAAGGAAAAAATCTGAATAAATAATAAATATATATATATATAATAGGATAATTATATAGATAAATAAATATAAAAAGTACTAGTGTTTTAAATAATTTAATTAAATATATATAATTAAATATATAAAAATATGATTAATTAAGAAAAAATCTGAATATATAGATAAAATAGGATAAGTATATAGATTAGTGTTTTAAGATTAGTTTTTTAGGTTTTTAGGTTTTTTTAGGTGTTTAAATATTTAGGTTTTAGTATTTCAGGTTTAATTCTTCAAGAGTAAGATTTTTAGGTTTAATAAAAAAAACAAATGATCTAAAATTTCCATATTGTAGCAGATGGCTTCTTTGGATCTGTAGGAGAGAATGGCATGTCCTTGCACTCAGTGCAAGTATCAAATTTATCAGAAACGACAGATTTGTACTACACATGTTAGAGAGTATGTATCCTTTGATAGGAGTCGACTAGAAAACCTACGCTACCATTCGCATGGTCCCCCAGGTGAGCAGATGGACCCAAACGACATTGCACCGGTAACCTCTTGTGGACAAAAAAGAACAAAGAAGGACTTAGACCTACAAGCAATTACTAATAATATTACACAGAATGAACATATGGAAGAGATGCTCGAAGTATTTTATGAGATGGACGAAGATCATGATGGTGGTGAAGATGTGGAGAGTTTCATGGACACAACAGAATTTCCACGATCAGAAGTCGATGAAGAATACGAAAACATGCGAAGACTAGCTCGTTTACCACTTTACAATGGAGCAAAGATATATGTACTACGTGTGTCACTCACGATGCTCAATCTGCAATCCATTTATGGATGGTCAGATAGTAGTGTCACTGAATTGTTCAGGTAAGTGGAGAACAAATTGGCTTTCATTGTTGTATCAAAAGAACTTTATTTACTAATATCGTTTTAATTGCTTATTGTAGGCTTCTTAAAGATCAATTTTTGCCAAAGGGCAACGACATGCCTCCAACACGTGGGGATGCAAAAAAACTTTTACAGTCCATTGGAATGGATTATACTAAAATTCATGCTTGTCCGAATGATTGCATTCTCTTTCGGAATGAATATGAGCATCTCCACGTATGTCCAAAGTGTGGAGAAAATAGATTTAGAGAAGACCTTGTAGGCAAAGCTATCCCCACAAAGGTTCTTCGCCACTTTCCTATCATTCCACGAATTAAGAACATGTTTAGATGCAAATCTATAGCTGAGTTAATGTCATGGTAAAGGATTGCAAAGGAAAATGGATGAAGCTTTCAGAGAGAAGGCAATGAAGTTTTGCATAGTTAACTCTCAGCCTATGCAGAAGTGGTTAGAAAGGTATGAGCTTGCCAAGGAAACCAACGCAAAGGAAAGAGCTCAGTTTCGAAGGAATCGTTCCACTCGATTTTCGCCTCTTCCAAAAAGTCTTCAACCTCTTGCACCTTTTCCAACGAGCAGATGGCTACATACAACGGATTCACAAGCAAAGGCAGCGGGCGAAGATATCTCTAAAGAAGAAGAAGAACTCGCAAAGGGATGTGATTGGGAGTATACTAAATACGGTGCACTATGGTCTCATGGACGACACTTTCGGATCGCAAGAATCGATAAAAATAGGTCTACTTTTGATAGTGGGGTGATGGTGAACTTTTTGCAAAAAACTAGAGCGAGTGCAAGAGATGATAATGCTCAAGAAGGCCAGCTAGATTATTGTGGTGTGATTCAAGATATCTTGAAACTATCTTTTAGGAAGTTTGATTTTTTTTTTTTGATGTGAAATGGTTCAAAGTAGTCACCTCTGGAAGAAACGCAACAGTGCGGCGGGATAAAAGCAGTTTGCTTCAGGTTGACTCCACAAAATTGTGGACGGATGAAAGGGATACATTTGTACTTCTCGAACATTGTGAGCAAGTTGTTTTTATACCAGATTCAAAAGAACCAGAGTGGCTATTTGTTCTACAAGTCGCCCCATGTAGTAGAAAAATTTGTGAGAGCATAGATGTACAAGATAGTCCATCTGTAGTGGACTCAGAGGTTCATTGGATAGTCGAGGAGGAAGAGATCATTGTTCGAGAAGAAGAGGCCATTGAAGAAGAGATCATTGTTCGAGAAGACGAAGCAATAGACGATGATTAGGAAGAAACCAGCATAGCAAGCGATTTAGAAGACATCAATATAGAGATAGATATTCTCAGTGCATCGGATCTTCAAGAGGATGCTAGATTAGAGGATTTTTGAATAAAACACTTGTACGTACTAATTTTTGTTTTTTTTTTTCTGTTTATTCTCTATATTACCTTTATTATCACATGCTAATTATTTGAGTTCTTTTGTTACAGAGCACGATGGAAGACAGTCCTCCAGTCACTCCTCATTCCATGATAGAGGAGCAGTTTTTAGAGTTTATCTCTCAGGTACCTCCCGCGTATATGGCCGTTGCCATAGTATTGGAAGTGAACAGGATAAAGATCGGAAGAATTATATCACACAAACGATTTATCAGGAGTTTCGACCAGCCGATGGACAGTCTCTTGTCAGTTCATAGTGGATTCTGCATACCGCATGTGAGGTTATGTCCCATCGACGATCAGAGGCTCGTGATGCTTTCAGAGCAGGCTTACCAAAGCTTGTATGGTTAGATGCTGAGGAGTGGGATCTGATTCGCGACCAGCAGCAGTAGACTCTTGACCAATATCGCCAGCAGCGAGATGCCGCAGCCACACGTTTAGATATGGTTGGACCATCACATTTGGGCAACGGCGGATATGACACGATGCGTCATGAGTTTGTAAGTACCATTTCATTTATTGAATTTATTTGTGTTAAGTTTCTCATGTATGTTCCTCTAATGTTTTGTATATTTGTTGCAGGAGCTGGCAATGGGTCGTCCTCCAACACGAATGGAAGAGGCTTACGGATATCAGCACGAATTGACTGCACTATTGGAGGACTTGGAGGGATGCGGTGCGGTCGTTTCATGGGAGTGTTTGCAATGAGGTGATTGATTTATAAACTTGGTTTTTACTTGTTGTTTGTAATTTCATGTGAATTTATCTCATTCCATTAATGCTCTTTGTTGCAAGATTGTTGATATGGAACGTTCTTTGCATGTGTATGGTAGTGACACACCAAAATTTTGTATTTGATTTTTATATGGCAATGCATTGCTTTGCCACATCTTATAAAAGCATCATATATGACAGTGGTTTGCCACATTCTTGTACATGCTTCATTTATGAAATATATCAATTTTTTTGTACATGGTTCATGGTTCATTTTGATTATCTCTTTTGTGTCCAATAATATTCTGTTTTATGAAATCATATTTTGGTTGACATTAGAGTACACATCACATGTACTCAGTTTTTTTTGGGCAGAGTGTATTGTCTTTTGTTAAGAAACATCATGGTAATGTTGTTGTAGCAAAAGACAACACACTCTGCCCAAAAAAAATTGCAGATATGGTCGTCCGTATACGTGGCGGTACTCCCAGTAATGTCATCGGAATAAGCATCAGTACACCCAGCGGGCACCGGTATACGTGACGGTGCACCTAGTAGAGGCATCGGTATGGGCGTCGGTATGAGCATTGGTATTACTGACGCTCATACCGACGCCTATACCGACATCCATACCGGTGTTCATACTGACGCCCATACCGGTGCTGTAATACCGATGTGCATACTGACACCTACACCGACATCGCGGCAAAAATAGCCGCGTTCATTTCCCTCGGTAAAAACCTCGGTATACGATCGATCTATTGTAGTGATAGCAAGCTTTTTTAGCTGGACAATGTGCAAACATATCTGTCTTATATCAACTTTTTCTCATTGATGCTCCAAAGTATATAGTGGATATTATTGCACTTATCACATGCCCATAAAATCTATTTGGGTCTCCATAAGCTCAAAGGTTGGTCGTGTGTTGGTTGGTTGGACCAAACTTTGTCATTCTGCAACTCACTTTTCTACCTCCTACAAGCTTCTCAAAGTTCTTTCGGTAGTGTCAAAGCTAGATCAAGATGGTTGATGGCTTTCCCTCAATGATTGAGACTCTTGATAGATACAACTATACAGATTGGCAAATCAAAATGAAGGCCTATTTGCAAGGTAGAAATCTTTATGGAATTGTAGCAGGTGATGAAGCTATGCCTACTACAAGATCCAAAGGAGGATAAATACAAGAAGACACAAATAAGATCACAGTTTGGTGTGCAAGGAATGCTCAAGAAAGTTCATACATACTAAATTCTATCTTTGATTTTCTATTACCACATATTAGAGGATGCAAGACATCTCAAGAAACTTCGGATGCCGTAGAGACTTTCATTTCTACTAGCACAAAGGCAAGGAAGAACCGTCTTTGGAACAAGTTCAACCAAATAAAAAGACACCTAAACAAACCATCATAGAGTTTATTACAAAGCTCAAGGAGGTTCCTAATCAATCGGCATCCATTAGAGAGCTGATTGAAGAAGAGGCCATCATGAGGCAAATTCTCAATGGGATTAGAGGTGACAAGCAATGGCAGTCTTTCACCACAGCTTATGATCTCATCATGGATGTGCAAACTCCAAACTTCAACATCTTTCTTGGACAACTCTTCAATCAAGAGGCCAACAATAGCATAAAGGAAGGTAACTCCTATCATGGTAATTCAACTAGTGCTCTATATGCAAATAAGAAGGACAAAAAATTGAAAGGCAAGAAGAAGGAAGAGGATGAAGAGGAGAATTCCCAAGCCAACTTTGCAAGCAAGAGCCAGTAGAAAGGGAAGAAAAGAAGAAAAAATCATGACAAAATGACAGGTTAGAATGTTCAATCTTGTGCCATCTATGATAAGACCAACCAGACCACTCAAAATTGTTGGCTCAATGGGAAGACCTAGAAAGGAAGTGGAAGAGGTGGATATGGTAGCAATAGAGGCAGAGGTGGACAAGCTTCAACAATAACAATAGAGGGCATAATAGAAGGGACTACAACAATTATTCAAAAGATCAACCACATGAAGACTCATTGTTTCTAATGAATCTAAGCCAAAAAGAAGGCAAAGAAGATGATCGTTTGTTCTACATAGATTCAAGATGTTCAAATCATGTTGCAGGCAACATTGCTCTTCTATCTGACTTAGAAAGTCCAAAGCATAGACATGAAGTACAAGTAGGGGATGATATTAAGCACAATGTGCAAAAGATTGGTAATGTCAAAGCTTCCAATGGTAGGACAAACACTCTGAGTAAGGTTCTCTATGTACCCACTATCACTAAAAACCTAATAGGTGTAGGCCAAATAGTTGAAAAAGGCTTGCAAGTTAGGTTCACCCAACATGGAGCTTTTATGGAAGATCCATGTCAAGGCTTCAATAAGATAGCCACAGGTGAGAAGCACGGTAAGCTCTTTACTTTTGAAGTAGGAAAAACCAGGAACATAGCTCTATTCAAATTTGGGTCTCAAACCCTAAGTGAGCTTCAAGTGTGGCATAAGAGACTTGCTCATGCGAATGAAAGAACCTTGAAGGATATATGCAGGGATCAAAGTGTTCCTAGGGCTATGAAACATATCAAAGAAACATGTGATCAATAGATGTGATGCATGTCAGATTGGGAAGGCACAAAGACAACCATTCAACCACAAACGCTACATCCACAACAACTTATTGGACTTAGTACATATAGATGTATGGGGGAAGGATCAAGGTATTATGTCTCATTTATTGATGACCATAGTAGATGTACTATTCTGTACTTTATCAAAAGTAAAAATGGTGTTTGATTGCTTTAAAAAGTATCTAGCACATGTGAAGAACCATACAAGTAGATCACTTAAGAAGCTCACGTCTAATGGAGGGGGAGAATACTTCTCTAAAGAGTTTGATGATTTCTTGCAAGATAAAGGTATCAAAAGGGAAGTGACTACCAGGTACTCTCCTCAACCGAATGGAATTTCAGAGAGGAGAAACAAGACATTAGTTGGATCAGCTAGAACAATGCTTGAAGAGAAGAGGTTGCCAAATTATCTATGTGCAGAGGCTATTTCAACTACTGTGTACCTTGTCAATAAACTACCATCCAAATCACTTCAAGGTATGACTCCTTATGAAGCATGGCATGGAAGAAAACCTAGTCTTGGACATTGCAAGGTTTTTGGTTGTTTAGCTTATGTTCATGTACATCACAAATAAGAGGTAAGCTAGATGAAAGGGCAACAAAGGTCGTGTTTATTGGGTATGGCTCAACTCAGGTGGGTTACAGGTTCTATAATCCTTCAACCAAGCAATTCACTACATGTAGGGATGTTGTGTTTGAAGAACATAGATCTTGGTATGATGAAGACAAACAAAAGGTAACTTTACCATATGATCTTGATTCTGATTCTCATCAATTAGGAAGCAAGCATGATACACAGGTATAGGATCCAAGAAGTGATACAGATGAGGATCAAGATGAAAGGGAAAATGATTAAAAATTATGGAAGTCAAGAGGCAAAGCAAAGATGCAGGAGTGTGGAGAATGCTACAAGCAAGTCCCTAGAAGATCAACAAGGCAGAAGAAACAACCAGAAAGGTATAGATATGACTCCACATTTTTTAAAAAGCAGTCAATCTACTTGGGAAAAGACTCAGTTTCAAAAGAACCCTCAACCTATGAGGAGGCAAAGGGAAACCCTAATTGGGAGAAGGCCATGAAAGAAGAAATAGATGCATTGAAGGAGATGGACACTTGGGATTTGGTTCCAATGTCACATAATCAAAAGGTAATTGGTTGTAGATGGGTATATAAACTCAAAAGAAAATTAGATGGATCAATTTTCAAGTACAAGGCAAGATTAGTTACCAAAGGATGCTCAAAAACTCATGGTATAGACTATGAGACAACATTCTCACTAGTTGCAAAGATGACTATAATCATAACATTGATAAGTGTAGCTCTTGCAAGAAATTGGAGGCTCCTCCAACTTGATGTAAAAAATGCATTTCTAAATGGTTGGATAAGTGAAGAGGTATACATGTCACAACCTCTAGGTTTTGAAAACCCTAATCATAGATCTTATGTTTACAGACTTAAGAAAGTATTCTATGGATTAAAACAAGCTCCTAGAGCTTGGAATTACAATTCGATTACATACCTTCAAGGTCAAGGGTCTAGACCTAGCAACTCATATCCTTGTTTATTCATCAAAAGGATCACAATGAGGTTATCTATTTGTGTGTATATGTAGATGACATAATTTTGACAGGTGATCATATGAATGGCATTCAAAGGATCAAGAGACACATGCAAGAGGAGTTCAAAATCAGTGATCTAGGTGAGCTCACATTCTCCCTAGGTATGCAGGTCATATACACACATGAAAGAATGTATTTGACTCACAGGAGATACATTCAAAATCTACTTCTTAAGTTCAAAATGGAGGACACTAAACCTGTAGGTACACGTTTGGGGATGAATCATAAACTTAGTGTTTATGAAGGTGAGAAAATTGAAGACATTAAAGAGTGTCAAAGCTTGTTAGGTAGCTTGATATATGCTGCTCATACAAGGGCAGACATCTCATATAGTGTATAAGTGCTAAGCAAATTCATGCACTCGCCAAGAAGACCACACATGGATTTAGCTAAGAGAGTACTTAAGTGCCTCAAAGGTACAATCAATGAAGGTATATTCTATCCTTACTCTTCAGATTTGGATATCAAACTATATTTTGTGCAGATTGGGCAAAAGCTAAGGATAAAAGAAGAAGTACCTCTGGTTACTTAACATTTGCAGGTTCAAAGTTAGTGTCATGGAGTTCCAAGAATCAACTAATAGTTGTTTTATCCTCAACAAAAGTAGAGTGTAGAGGTTTGACCATAGCAACTCAAGGGGCAATATGGTCAAAAGCATCATATATAGATTTGGGACTTGTGAGTTCCAAACCTCACATATTTGAAGATAATGTAAGTTCCATGCATCTAGTAGCAAACCCTATTACCTGTGATTTGATGTTGATCTGATTCCTTCATCTTCTCCAAACCATTGTTCTTCCTTGAATTTGAAGTAGCCTTCTCTTCATCAAGTCTAGGTCTTCAAATAATACTTCTGTAAAGTATTTTCATACTCTTCAAAAATGTTTGGCTGCTAATAGATCATCAACTTCATACTCCACACTAATGAATAAACATGTAACACAATTGTCTAATTCTCAAATCTCTACTCATCTAGATTAAGTATGTATGTCAAATTTCAAAATAGTAGAAGATGCTCTTAAATCATATGTTGTAAACCTGGAAGTCTCGGAACTTGGGAATATGAGAGCTTGATTGCTCTGATACCAAATGTTGGAAATTAAGTAGGCCCATAACTAATATCACAGGTCCAAGTTCCATAGTTCCAAGATCTATGACATAAATTTCAGCAATCTTCCAATATTGACAAAACATGAACATACCACACTTTAATCATACAAATGATGAGACAAAGATAGAGAAAGATTAGACAACATGTGTAAAGTGTTACGTAAGTCACTGATTACTCACACTATTGTATATACAATTTACAATGTGCGAGCAAAACTCTCAACCACTCTATGTAAACAAAAATAGATGGATGAGTGAATGTACAAATGTAACAAACATATTCATATGTATGGACAGAAATCTGAATATATATGAAATGTGTGACCTAATAGGTTGTAGAAGAGTGAATATGACTGACAGAAAGAGGAAGGATCAGTTTAAAACTGATAATCAAGAAACCCTCATCTGAACTTAGGCTATGGAAGACCCTAAATCAGATATGTGTGTGAAAAGATCACATACTTACACAAGTAGCAAAGAATGCTAACAAGTTTGCTGCCAGAAATCCTCAAACTCATATGAACATATCTTCTCTAACACCTCATCCAAATATGCATGAAGTATACATGTACTGATTCTCCTTTAGATATGCCAAATAGGACTTCTCCTGATATGGATGCCACTGCCTCCATAAGCTCCAAGTAGTACCTATGTGCATAAAGAGAATATGTACATGAACCCTTAACATAAGATGTAAATCTTATGTTAAGATCCATCCAATGTCTTTGAAGTACATTGAAATCTTTATGTAGAAGACAATCTTCAAATACATTATGTAGATGGTTGATCCACACCACCAAGCTGCAGATGGGTAAGTCCTCTCCATAAGCAAGAGTGTGAGCACACTCTTCTCCAGGAAGTACTCCATAGCTGCTTCTCAGCATGCTCCTAGAGTGCACCATGGTTGCCCCATGTGTGCTAGAGCACCACCTCTAATGAGGGACAAAAGCTGGTGTTGCCAATTGGTGTGTGATGTCTAACAAAGTGACCCAAGACTCTCTTATATAGGTTTTAAAGCTCCATGCGAAAAACTCACAAAAAAGTGCTTTATTTTAATCACATCGCTTTTCAAATTGCTTTTGCTTTATTTTAAGTGAGTTTGCTTTATTTTTAAAGTTCCTTTTAGCTAACTTTAAAAATAACTTCTTGACCTACTTTTTCCCACTTTTGACTACCTGATGAATGATTTGACAACATTTTTATGATCCTCATGCTGAGAGCTATCATATGAGGTCAAAACCCTAAATTAGTAGAAAATTAGGATTAGGGTTTTCTCCCAAATCTGATCTCTGATGACTGAATGTCATATACCAATGGAAAGCTCTCTTCAAGCTCTACAAGATAGACTCATAAAAATTTTACCCATTTTTGTGTCAAAAATGATAGTACCAAAATTAGGGTTTTTGCCCTAAATGGATTTTGGACTGATGTGACATTGTTTTCCAACATAGAGGTTGTTGCTCTTTCTACAGAGCTCCAAATTGGATGAATGAGCATTCATTAGAAAGTTATTAGTGTCTAGTTTAGGTGTACAAATTTTCAAAGCATTTGTTTCAGTAGATGGGAGAAATCTGAGTTTTTCTATCTCAGGGTGCATAACCTTGAAAAATAGGAGGTACCACTATTGAGTATCAAGTTCATTCCAAAAGAAAATTTTGCTTACTAGTTTCGGTCAACCCTATTTGTATCATTTCTTCAAAAGGATTTTTTTCCAATTGTACTCATGCTAGATGCTATGAGCATTTGAAGTTGATTATTTCATCCAAAGATAGCAAGGTTTTTGAGCTAGACAATGTGCAAACCTATTTGTTTTGTATCAAGTCTTTCTCATTGATGCTCCAAAGTACATATCGTGTTTTATTGCACTTATCACATGCCTATAAGGTTTATTTGAGTCTCCATAATCTCAAGGGTTGGTCCTGTGTTGGTTGGTTGGACCGAACTTCGTCACTTCACAACTCACTTTTCTACCTCCTACAAGCTTCTCCAAGTTCTTTCATTTTATCATTGCTCATTATCTATATATAGAGAGTTGTTCTAGCCATTTCCTTTCTTCAGGTGTTGATCTCCTTATTCCCTCTTGTGTATACTTCTATTTTGCTTTCTCACTCTCTCACACACCCAGCATTGGTATTAGAGCAACTTCATCTCCTTCTTACCTATTGTTTATCGTGTTTGCCACGTGCATTGTAAATCAGCTTTGGACCATAGAAGGAAAGATTGAGCACTCGAAGAACATTTCCACGAGGTGTGTAATCAAAATTTCAATTAGAGTTAAAAATTGTGAGTTGGGGTTGCATTTAAGCTTTGTTGAAGCTCATATCTTGCTACTTTTGAGTTGTTTGGTGCAATGGTAGGTATTAGTGACTTATTTTTCATGTTTCAATCGAAGAAAAGCTTTATGGGACCAACTATCCAAAGTGTTCTTCCATGATGAAACATGTTTTGATGCAAAGAAACTATGGAACATAGTGGCAAATGTTGATAAGTGACCCGATGGTTCTTCTACTATGTAGCTTGTTATCATATATTTAGGTTCTTCTTCAAGTAGAGTGACTCTGCCTTCTCCACCTATGTAACTTGGATTGGATTTTTTATAGTGGTGCTTCAAAGCATATCACTTGATGCAAAAGATATTTTTTGTCTGTGAAATATGCACCCAAGGGAGGACATGTTTGTGAAAACAATGCTTCTTATCCTATTATTGCAATTGGAAAAATTCATCTTATGGTTTCAAATGGAGGTATTGCTACTCTTAATTGCATTGTATGTACCCAATATCAAGAAAAACTTGATTTTAGTTCCTATTATTGCTATTTTCATACTTCATGTACACTTTGTTGATAACAAAAGTATGGTTTGTGATCTTCGCAATATCAATATCATTGTGATCTCAAGGATATTATGCAATGTCTTGTATCATTTGGATACATATAAGAGAGTTTCTTGTTTACACATTCTTATTCTATGGCTGAAATAGAGTTATGAGATGCTCGTTTTGGTCATTAAACCTTCAAAATTTTGCTTTACTTGTAAAAGAAGGATATGGTTATTGGTCTCCTCACACTTGAGTCCATTGAAAGACATTCATGTGAAGGTTGTATACTTGGAAAAATGCATCATGCTTCTTTTCCCAAAGATGGTGCTACACATACTACACAAAAATTGCAACTTGTTCGAAGTGATGTATGTGGTCCGGTCAAGACTCCATATTTTGGCAAGCATGTATGCTTTGTTACCTACATTGATGATGCAACATGCCATACTTTGATGTATCCTATGAAACCAAAGAATGAGTTATTCTCTTAATTTAGGATGTTTTTAGCTATCATTGAAACTATCTATAGCAATAAGCTTTTGAATTTTCTCATGAATCATGGTGGTGAATACATGTCACATGAATTTAATGCTTTTCTTTGTGAAAGGGGTATTTCTCACCAATGTAAAGTGCCATATACACCTCGGCACACATATACACACACACACAGAAATATCTTCTCTTATTACTTGAGCTACAAAATATGGGGCACTTGGTGCCAAATGGGGTGCCAAAGTTGGGGTGTGGTAACCTTAAAAATAGAGCCCTTAGAGTTTTGGTGTGTAAAAAATTATGCCCAAAAAGAAGAGTAAAAATCCTTTGAATAATACAAAGCAATCCTTAGTGTTGGGCAAAAAGTGCCAATAGATGTGCCTAAAGAGAGGTTACAAAATAAGGTCGTGTTGATCAATTAAATTAATAAATGCCAAAGGAGATGTTCCAAATGAATTATTAAATCCTTGGTAAATTAAAAGATAATCCCTTCAAATATAGATTAGGATGATGGTCACTTTAGGTTCTTGGATCCTACCCCATAAAATGTATGCGGATGTATATTAAAATGGATTGCTTGAATAGAGCCTCAAAAATTTAAGGTCCCAAAATGTAATCCTCATCTAAAACCTTTGGACTTTGAATAATTCGCTAAATTACTGTTCATTCTCTTCGTATTAAGGCCTTGAGTTCCTAAGGAATTAGAGACTTAGAGTTCTTATATGGAATTCATAAGTATTGAAAATGATCACAGCTCCCTTATGGATTTGAATGTGGTGTTACATCATAAGTGAGGTCGATTTGAAATACAAATGAATGGGTCCCTTGGCCACACACCAAAAAACTTAATATATGAGAGAAGGAAATTGAGGGTACGTAGGTTCTCTCTTTCTCTCTATATTTCTTATGCTAGATATGGACCTATTCAAAGACGGAGAAATGTGTGAATCAATTCAAATGAGGAAAGACATCATAGATGATGTCATTGATAAACTTGATCAATCTAGAGGAACTATATACTTTAGATACTTCAAAAGTACCACTTGGTCTCTGTCTCTATTGACAAATCACAAAAGAATTGAAAGTTCTTGCTCTCTCTCTCTCTCTCTCTCATGTGCATGTTCTTTCTCAAAGAGAAATAAAATGTTGGAAATTTTGCTAATCACATGGCATCCTAGATAAACTTTCCCCCTCAGAGAGAGGTGAGTTATGATAATACAGTTTTGTGTTGTCTTTTTCTTTGATTCACCTGCACAATGGTGCTACTTATCATGCTCTCAATTGTGGTCTGGAGGAAGGTTTCATGAAGGGAGTGGCTCTCGTGTTTGTTGTAGTGAGAGACATGAAAAAATGACATAAAAGGGAGTTCTTCTCTTTTTCTTGTGAGTATAGAGAGCTATTGTCCTTGCATTGTTGCCTGCTTCTTAATACAACTAAAATATTATGAAAATGGAAATGAAATAGAAGAACTCATGGCATCAATAGCATCTACTTGAAGCAATGTCATCAAGTATGACCCTCACAAACATAGTGTTGACATTGACACCATCAATTAAATCTATGTCTCACATGAGTCGTTTGACTCCCAAACATCTCATGTAGTCTGTGCCATAATTCACTACTCATCTCATCATACATCATAGACTCATATATAGAATCCACAAGATGCAATCAAATAGTAGAGTTTGCAAATGCATCCATACCCATCCATAGATAATTGGGCATGTCACGAGCCTTTGTGCATCTTTATGCAAATACATGTGTAAGCTTGCATGAACCAATGTATGCCACATCTGACCTTTGCACCTTGGAAAGTTAGTTCCATCAAACTAAGAAGACACCATGCCAGCAATCCAAGAGATTCACAATGTATTAAGAGAATAGAAGTTGACCATGATTCAATACTCTATCATCAATAGGATCACACATGCATGTCCATATGCATAAAATGCATCACAAATATCTCATTATAGCAGAAAACATGTAAAGCACCTACCACATAACCATGCATATAGCATGCACATAAAAGCAGGAACATAAATCTACTCACCAAGTCTCCAAAATGACCATAACAAGACATGATGAATCTTAGGAAAAATTCGACATAATATCCCTTGTAATGCATAGATAATGCCAAACACATATGTCAAAAGCTTATGACAATACACGACAATACAAGGGCAATACACCTGACACTCAAGAAGCAATCTCGTAAGATGGTCCAATCTGTCACATATCACATGTGACCAAGCCCAAGTGAATGGAGATAATAAATGATCTGAAGATATTATACAAGCATAAAATATCTACTCGACTACCTATCTAGCATCAATACTGGCAAAATTTTGACACCATCTCCCCTAAAATATGGACTCTATAACCAAAAAACCATGTGGGAATCACCTTCCACAAATGGTAATAATCACACTGGCAAATAAACCACCAAGTCAATGAACATATGCTAACATACTAGCCAATCCGAGTGACAAATGGGTGTGCAACCAAAGTTCCATCTTGGATCATGTACCTACAAAAAAAACAAGAAAATGCAAATACAAATTTTTGTGCGACAGGCACACAAATTCGTATTCAAAGTGACATAAAAAAAATATGACCACAATTCCACTATACCTACCACAATCTCAAATCAAATATGAAATGGAATAAACTAAAATCAATACCACAATGCCATCATACATGTCAAAACTTGACATCACCTACTCTAATCTCATATGGAGGAGAAACCACATAGATCAAACATAGTCAATTACCTCAAGCTCTGAATCAAGAGCTTGCACACAAGAAATCTCTCTCATGAAAGTTCCAAATCAAAATGAATTTCCAAAAGAAATTAGGGCTTCTATGGTGAAAATCTACTACTTTGTATTTTGTTATTTCAAATTAGATGTGCTTGGAATCTCAATTTTTTCTCTTTCTACTTGAAGAAATATTTCTTGGCTATGCAAAGACACTTGAAACACCTCAATCAGAGGTTTGTAGCTCATTAAACAAGAAAAATATGCATCTAGTGTCATTATCATCTTCACATGTAGCACTCTCTCTTTGTCTTTGTATATTTGGTGACCTAGGGCTCTGAATTTGACCTACGTTCTTGCTAGAAATTGTAGATTCTTTTTAACCTATGCATAACAATTTGAATCACTTTAATTTGATTTGTAGAATTAAAGTTACTACCAAAATTTTTACTTAATTTCAAAGTGATTATAGATCTTATTTCTACATCACTCTATGTTTTCTGAATGTTTAGTATGGTAAAACTTCGAACCGAATTTGATGCCCTCCTATGAATTTTGTAGGTACTTTCATAAGCTATGCACAGAACATTAGAACACCTCAATCCAAGCTTCCTAGCTTGTGTTATGATCAAAATACTCACATGTTGTCAAGAAGATGCCGACTTGCAAATTCAACTCTTCTTCCCTCATCTTCCATTGAAGCTCATTGGACATCAGCCTTGAACATGCTATGATATCAATACTCAAAAGATATATCTGGAAATAGGGATAAGGTCATATAACCATTACATCCCAAAAAAAAAACATCATAAAATATGACAAGGAAAAGAAATAAATATTTTTTGGACATATCACTGAGATTAAATGTTATCGATTATACCATCCATTGATAGGAAAAATTATTGTAAGCCGAGATATGGTATTTGCTACAAATTCAGGTAATTCTTTACTTTGCGTTGATTTCAGCCAAAAATTAGTTTACATGATGTATTTAATACACTCATGACTTTGTTTCAAAGTGGTGCACTTGATTATGGTCATGTGACCATCCAAATGAGGTTCAAATAGCAAACGAATTTTTTGACAATGTTTGATTGAAAATATCCATCCAAACATGGCTAAAATCTCCCAAAATTTTCAAAGAAACATGGATAAAAAATTGCAACCAAATGGTTGAGAATATCCAAACAAACATGGCTAAAAATTTGTAGCCATGCATGGATGAAAATCAGCATGATATGCAACCCACTTCTAATGTACATTTTGAAAATCTATTATATGAGGAAAACATATCTTTCAAATATTCATAATCTATGCCAAAATGGCTACAAAAGACATTGCAATATAGAAATTTGTGTGCTCCTTTACTTGGTAGAACAAGATCAAGCTCTCACCATGCATCAAGAGAATTTGTGGATGTATCTCTTATTGCGACTACATATAATGAAGAGCCACTCACTGGTGAAGGTGCAAGCAATTGAATGAGTTTGAATCAACTCCAAGTGCAAACAAATGCTAGATGAACCTCACATGTTATTTGCTAAAATTTTATCGAACAAACAAAGAAGCTCTCCAACTTGAAATAGCTATATCTCTTGAATTGTAAAGCATTTTTAGGACTATTTTGTATGGAGATACTAGAAATTAATAGCTTCCAAAAGATCCAGCTAACATGCTAAATTGACATTTGAGCAATCAAATATGACTCCTAGAATATACAATTACAAGAGACATTTCCAACAATTGTTGCAAAGAAACACTCTCTCTTGCAGAAAGCATAACTCATTGAATACTCTAATGAAGATGAAAATTGAATCACATATAGTGAAAAATAAGAGCTTTCCAATGCATATAAGAATACAAAACTTGCTTCAGTAATCAAAGAGAAACATAGGTTCAAAGATGAGCATATACAAAGCTAGGCAAGCTCTAAATAGTTTATAATAGTATGCACCATTTTGATTATAATGCAAAATCAACTAAATGAAATGAGATGAAACCTGATAGATATCTTCTACTAAGTGCAAAAAACGTGTTTCAAGTTACAAAACTAAATTTGTAAAAATACACAAAGAAAATGGACCAAATAAGTTGGCAGACTTTCATAGACGGTCCAAAATGCTTCAAAAATTACTTGTAATGAGTACAAAACTGATATATAGAGATTATATGAACTTCTTCATGCCTTTAGCAATACGTCATATCCTTTGTTTGCTCAAAAATCGCTCTAGAAAAGTGAAAATTATGAATCTCTAAATGTGACTTTGCATGCATCTTATAAACAACTTGTAGTTTGTTTTTTAACACTTTTGCTAACTTTAGGTGCATGATAAAACTAAGCCACGAGCTCTAAAAGTTTTTTAAGTGGTAATCCATGTAATAGAACACCCAAAAAATAAATAAACTCGCTAATTCTCATACAACTTGTGTTTTCTTGCTTCAACATCTCCCCTTTAGACTCAACTTGCTATGAGTATCGAGGTAGTGGCTTAAGTCCTACCATATCTTTGAATTTATAGGTTTAATTTCACCATTTGATTTATTCATTTGAGTTACAACTTGATTATTATTTGGAGTAAAAGAAATTCCAATCTCCGTATCCAAGGCTTTATCCCTAATGAAATGGTGATGTACCAAATGTGTTTAGTTCTTTCATGATAAACTAGGTTGGCCACAAGATGTAGAGAGCTCATGTTATCTCCAAAGTTTATTGGTACTCCTTGATAAATGTTTAATCTTTTAAAGAGTGTTTTCCTCCATAAAACCTCTTTAACTATTTCTATCAAACCTTTACATTCAGCCACTATTGAAAAAAGTGTCACATCATAGCAATGCCTTTATTGTCTTTGCAGTCATGCCCTATCCTAATTCTATGGCAATAGAAGCATGTCTATTGATTATATTATGAGAGGGAACACTCTTTGTCTGGAACATAGCCATATGATACATTGGAGTTTCATGATTCACATGCCTAGGCTGATCTATACCTTGTCTTCTAAGCTTCATACATCGGATATATTCTAAGACCTCTGCTTGAGTCTCCTCTCGGATTTATTTCTCTTCTTCCTTGCACTTCTTTGCTATAGTAAGTCAATTTAACATTCCTTTAGTTAATGTATCTTGATAAAGCTTTAATATACAACTAGTAATGTAACTTGGTAAGATTTTGCCTTCTAAGGTAGCTAGTTGGACTGCTCGCCTTGTTGATATCCTATTAATGATCTTTGGTTCATAGCCATGCTTTTCTAGCTTTTGAACATGTTGCTGCAATGTATATACTAAGACTAGGTCTCCCACTTTCAGACTCTTATCTTTTACGTGTGCATCGAAATAAGCCTTTTGTCTTTTCTTTGCACTATATATCCCTATAGTTGCTCTCAATCTAGTTTCTCCTAGTTATCTAAATTGAAAATCTTGGATGATAGCTCATGCCCATTCCATTGATGATCTTGTGTCACCTTCAGTGTGGGTATCAAAAAACCTAATTGAAGTACTATGTTGTGGACAAACACCATCTAAAAGGGGGTGGCATTAACTACCATTTTGTAGGCAACTCAATATGCCCAAATAGCATGATGTAGTTGTTTTTCCCAATCAGAATGTTTATTATTAACCAGCTTGGTCAACATAGTGTATAGAATCTTGTTCCTGCTCTTTGCTTGCCCATTGGCATGTGGGTGGTAAGGGCAGACTTCTTGTGAATGACCATGAATTCTTGTAGCAAGTATTCAATGACCTCATTCAAGAAGTGGGTACTATGATCACTTACCAGTTCTATCAATAATCCATACCTTGTGAATACATTTTCAAATAAAAACTTGGTTGTTGTCTATGCATCATTCTTCTTTGTTGCCTTAACTTCTACCCATTTGGTCAAATAATCTGTTGTGGCAATGAGGTATTTAGCATGTGAAAACTTTTTTGGGTGATTAATAGGGCCTACAAAGTGTATTCCCCACTTAGAGAATGCATGTCCTCCCATCATGGGTCTCAATGGCATCTCATCCTTACATATCAGATATTGATTTCTCTGACATATGTCACATCTCTTCACATTGGTATGAGCATCCATATGAAGGGTAGGCCACCAAAGACTTGAGAACAGAATCGATTTGATCACTTGATCTGGTCCTAAGTATCCTCCTACCACACTTTGGTGTGCAATTTCCAAGATCTTTAGATACTCACTTTCATGGACACATAATCTATCAATCTCCTCCATGCCTATATAGATTATCTCCAAAGAGAATATATATTGAGCCTCCTACTCTAGACTCCTCCTTCTTGCTAAAGTTGTTTCTTTAGGGAATGTTTTTGTCCTCGAAAAGTCAACTAATGGATTGCTCCCATCTCGTAGTAAAGACACGATACAAATTAGCATGCTCCCTTGGAGGTCAATTAATACATGTTTGACAATCCTTACACATCCTATGGACATTTGCCTCCATAGTTGGCCAATACACACCTAATCTTTTCAGAGTCTGTAGGGTTCCATGTTTCAATTGGTATTGCTCTAATGCACCTACATGTGCTAATTGCAACCATTTGGCATATTCTTCTTGTTCCATGCAGCAAGCTAAAACTACTTGATTGGTGTGTTTTATATATATTGTCTACCATTATATGATACTCTTGAGATTTAACAATCTCTTTATCTTTGGTTCTGATTATGAAATGTTCGGGTCCAAAAGTGAGAATAGGCATAATCGTTCTCACCCAATTGGGTACTACTTCCAAGTTGAACAAGCATCAGGAAGTTCATATGATACTCCTTGCAAGGATTCTCATGAATTAAGTCGAGAAAGGTGATCGGCTCTAAGGTGAGTCTTGCCTAACCTGACAACTATCTCAAAATTGTATTCCATTATTAAGAGAAACCATCTTACCAATCTACCTCTATTGCAAGGTTTGCTCACAAGGTAGAGTAATGCATGTGATCTGTAAAATATTTAAACTTAATTGTAAGCAAATAATGTCTAAAATTTTTTACCACATATACCATGCCCAATCCTTCTCTCTCTATGGTGGTGTACTTTCCCTCTGCTCCATTCAACTAGCTATTGGCATATGCAATGGGAAGATCCATGTTTCCTTCACCCATCGATTGTGTCAGCACACATCCAATAGCATAATCGAAAGCATCCACATGAACATGGAATGGCTTTCTCCAATTTGGTGTTGTCGAAATTGGTGTTGAACACTCATCGTTTGAGCTCACTGAAAGAGTTTTCACACTCTTCGTTCCACTGAAAGTTAGTCAGAAGGTTGTACAAGGGCTTTATGATTATAGCATACATGTTGATAAAGCATCTGTAATATCCACAATGACCCATGAAAGCTTGTATTTCCTTGACATTTTTTGGTTTAGGGAGTTATGCAATGGCTCTAACTTTATCTTCATCTGTTGATATCCCATTATTTGACACTATGTTTCCTAGAATCTTGCATTGCTTGACCATGAAGAATCACTTCTCCGGGTTCAAATAAACCTGATATTCTTTACATTTGTCAAAGATCTATTTAAGTTCAAGGATATAAGTTTGTATAATGTTGGAGTGAGCGCACATGTCATCTACATAGACCTCTAAATTCTTTCACAAGAATTCCTTGAACATGTGACACATCAATCTTTGGAATGTAGCAAGCACATTGGTGAGTCCAAATGAAATCATGAAAAATGCAAAGATACCTCATTTTTTGCTTGGTAGGCTTGTCTTCCAAGGACATTGGGATTCAGTGAGAACAGATATCCTCTTCACATAAATTGTGCCCTACATATGTACATCAATCTTTGTCATCTTTTGTGGTTACTACAATTTTTCTAGTTTTCTCTTTGTTTTCATAGGCTTCTCTTGTGAGCGCTTCTCTTTTAGGCATTCTTATCATGACCTTCCTATCTTCTATCTCATATTTCTTGAACTTCTCTAGCACTTCAAATAATGTTTCTTCTTCTCCTTGCATGGGGACTAGTTCCTTTCTTCTCTTTTTCTTACTTTGATCTTCTCCTATTGTATTCAACTTTTTTTTGGTTTACGTATTTCCTATTCTTGAGTCCTAGCATCTATTCAGTAGAGGTACTCTTCTTCCGAAGCACAAAAAGGTTCCATGATGCATTTTTCCACCGACGTTGTTGTAGGTGTCGGTATGCGCATCGGTACTAAAGCGCCGGTATAGGCATTGGTATAAGCATCGGTATGAGTGTCAGTGTATGCGTCGATATAAACATCGGTATTACCGACGCCCATACCGACGGTTATACCGATGCCATTGTTGGGTGTACCATCGCGTATACCGGCGCCCGTAGGGTGTACCGACGCTTATTCCGATGGCATTACTAGGAGTACCGTCGCTTATACTGATGACCATATCTGCAAAACTTTTTTTGGGCAGAGTGTGTTGTCTTTTTCTACAGCAACATTACCATGATGTTGCTTAGCAAAAGACAATACACTCTGCCCAAAAAAAATCGAGTACATGTGATGTGTACTCTAATGTCAACCGAAATATGATTTCATAAAACAGAATATTATTGGACACAAAAGAGATAATCAGAATGAACCATGAACCATAAACCATGAACCATGAACCATGTACAAGAAGAGTTATATATTTCATAAATGAAGCATGTACAAGAGTGTGGCAAACCACTGTCATATATGACGCTTTTACAAAATGTGGCACTAAGGTAGGTAGTGCCATATAAAAATCAAATACAAAATTTTGGTGTGCCATTGCCATACACATGCAAAGAATGTTCCATATCAACAGTCTTGCAACAAAGAACATTCATGAAATGAGATAGATTCACATGAGATTTACAAAGAAAAAGTAAAAACCAAGTTTATAAATTCATCACCTCATTGCAAACCCTCCCATGAAACGACAACACCGCATCCCTCCAAGTCCTCCAATAGTGCAATCAATCCATGACGATATCCATAAGCCTCCTCCGTTCGTGTTGGAGGACGACCCATTGCCAGCTCTTGCAACAAATATACAAAACAATAGAGGAACATACATGAGAAGCTTAAAACAAACAAATTCAATAAATCAAATGGTACTTACAAACTCATGACGCACCGTGTCATATCCGCCGCTGCCCAAATGTGAGGGTCCAACCGTATCTAAATGTGTGGCTGCGGCATCCCGCTACTGGCGACATTGTTCAGGAGTCTACTGCTGCTTGTCGCGAATCATATCCCACTCCTCAGCATCTAACCATACAGGCTTTGATAAGCTTGCTCTGAAAGCATCACGAGCCTCGGATCATTGATGGGACATAACTTCATGTGCGGTGTGCAGAATCCACTCTGAACTGACAAGAGGTTGTCCATCGACTGGTCAGAACGCCTGATAAATCGTATGTGCAATATAATTCTTCCGATCTTTATCTTGTTCACTCCATTTCAACATGATAGAGTGTCCAAACTGTATGGAGCAAAGTTGTTGTATACGTGCATGCATTGCTTACCCAGCCGCATCCATCATCGGAGCTCCATCTTGGATACTATACACCTTGGAGTCATCATGGTCATGAGCACCCCAAGGTGTACGTGGTGTACCACGTGGCGTACCTACATTTGAGGTACTCATCATAGGAGTAGAAGTGGGCGACACAACGTCCGTCGCACTGCCTCCACAACAGCCGCCTCCTCCAGACCTACCTGTAGATCCACTCCTAGAACCTCTTGCTCCAGAGCGTGACCTTGACCTAGGAGATGGGCTAGAACCTGTATCGCGCTCAGGTGTCGAACGCACATGTCTACTACTAGAGCCAGTAGGGGATGGCTGAAAAGATGGTCATGGTAGAGTCATAAAGCTGGGAGACATACCTCCGACGGGAGTAGTACCACCCGTAGGAGTGATGCTGGAAGGAGTGACATCGACAGGAGTGACACCGACAGGAGTGACACTGACAAGAGTGACATCGGCAGGAGTGACATCGGTAGGAGTGACACCGGCGGGAGTGAGGCCCCCAGGAGTGAGGCCGCCAGGAGTGAGGTCGGGGGGAGTGCTACCACGAGCGATCCAATACTGTGATGCAGCAGCCATATACGCGGGAGGTACCTAAGAGATGAACTCTAAGAACTGCTCCTCTATCATGGAATGTGGAGTGACTGGAGGACTATCTCCTATCGTGCTCTATAACAAAAGAACTCAAATAATTAGCATGTGATAATAAAGGTAATATAGAGAAATGGTAGTGTACAAAAAAACCTAGCAAAAAAAATAAACAAAAATTAGTATGTACAAGTGTTTGATTCAAAAATCCTCTAGTCGAGCATCCTCTTGGAGATCCGATGCACCGAGAATATCTATCTCTATATTGATGACTTCTAAATCACTTGCTATGCTGGTTTCTTCTTGATCACCATCTATTGCTTCGTCCTGTATGTCGTCTTCTTCAATGACCTCTTCTATTCGAACAATGATCTCTTCCTCCTCGACTATCGAATGAATCTCTGAGTCCACTACAGATGGACCAGAATCTTCTACATCTATGTTCTCACACATTTGTCTACAACGTGGGGTGACTTGTAAAACAAATAGTCACTCTCGTTCTTTTGAATCTAGTATAAAAACAACTTGCTCACAGTGTTCGGGAAGTACAAATGTATCTCTTTCATTTGTCCATAATTTTGTGGAGTCGACTTGAAGCAAACTGCTTCTATCCCGCCTCACTGTTGCATTTCTTCTAGAGGTGACTACTTTGAACCATTTCACATCAAAAACAAAGTAACCAAACTTCCTAGCCATCTGCTCATTGGGAAAGGTGGAAGACGTCAAAGACTTTCTGGAAGAGGCAAAAATCGAGTGGAATGATTCCTTCGAAACTGATCCCTTTCCTTTGCGTTGGTCTCCTTGGCAAGCTCATACTTTTCTAACCACTTCTGCATAGGCTCAGAGATAACTATGCAAAACTTCATTGCCTTCTCTTTGAAAGCTTCATCCATTTTTCTTTGCAATCCTTTACCTTGTGGTTCATCCCCTATGAAACCAACATCTTCATCATCGCTCCATAAGTGAGGCATTTTGGGATCCGACATACGTAGAAACTCAGTTATGAATACAAGAGACTCTTGTAGAAGTCATCCCTCTGCCATGCTACCCTCTGGATGTGCTCTCTGTCGAACAAACCCTTTTAATGTCTTCATAAAGCTCTCTAAGAAGAACATCCATCGACTATGGACAGTTCCTGCTATTGCAACTTCATCTACCACATGAACCAGTAAATGAAGTTGAATAGTGAGAATACTTGTGGGAAAGTATTTCTCTACCATACAAACAGCCTCGATAGCATTGAGTTTCGCACTCTCTATGCTATCTCTATTTATCTCTTTAGAAGAGATCCACTATACTAAAGAATTAATTTTATAAATGGTTCTTCGTACATCCTCCGAAAGACAATCTTTTAAGGCTACAGGGATCACAAACTGTAAAAAGTTGTGCCAATCATGAGACTTGAGCCCTCCAAGATTGTCATTTCATGTGAAAGCAGTCTTTAGACACCTCATGCATCCAGTAGGTGTCCGAAACTCTGAAATTGTTTTCTTCACTTGTTGTCCTTCCATCCTATGAAGCACCCAAGGAGCTCTTGGTAACGATACTGTTCCGTTGGGCTTAGTAATTGCCCATAACTCTTGCATACGAGCTCGCTCTTCTAAGTCCTCCCTTTGTGCTTTGCTTTCTTTCTTTCCGATCAAAGTCTTCCAAAGAATCTCTCCCACATTCTTAAAAATATGCATCGGATCTACCAAATGATTGATCAATAATTCACTCCAATAAGGGAGTTCATGAAAAATGGACAATCGTTTCATGCCAACGACTGGAGTTTCTAAATCCCACAGTTGTTTCAAATTGCTAGCTTTCATTTGGCATTGCGCTTGTTGACCAATTTGTCCTTCACATAAAACATGTCCATCAAGCAAATATATATGGTGTCCTTCATAGACAGTTTTACATAGTGCTTTGGAATAGCGTGCTTTGAGTCATGGTCCGCATAAGGAACAAGCATGGTAACCCAAAATCGATAAACATGAACATTCACCATAACCAGGCCAATCATGCATCATCCACATAAGTATGCCTTGTACTCGCACATCTCGTCTTCTTATAGGTTGAGACATGTCACACACAGTAATCCCATCCCATAAAATGTGTAGTTCTTCCACAAGTGGTGCAAGATATACATCCATGTTTTTTACCGTATACTTTTTCGATAAATTTGATACTTGCACTGAGTGCAAAGACATGCCATTCTCTCTTCCGGATCCAAACTCGCATCTGATACAATATGGACATTTTAGAACATTTGATTTTTTTATTAAACCTAAAAATCATACTCCTAAAAAATTAAACCTGAAATTCTAAAACCTAAATACTTAAACACCTAAAAAAACCATAAAACCCTAATCCTAAAACCCTAATTCTAAAGACCTATATATGTGTATATGTGTTATATGTATTATATGTATGTATTATATATATGTATTATATATATGTCTATTGCTTATATAATTAAAATCCTATTTTTATATATTTAATTATATATAATTAATTAATTTATTTTAAACACTAGTTCTTTTCATATTTATTTATCTATATAATTATCCTATTTTATATATTTATTTATTTATATATTCAAATTTTTCTCTTAATTAATCCTATTTTTATATATTTCATTATATATATATTTAATTATATATAGTTAATTAAATTATTTAAAACACTAGTTCTTTTTATATTTATTTATATATATAGTTATCATATTTTATATATATATTTATTTATATATTCAAATTTTTTTCTTAATATTTTTCTATATTTTCTCTTTATAAAAATTTAATTGAGTTATATGTATGCCTAAACCCTAAAACCCTAATCTTAAAGATCTAGACCTAAAATATGTATATTTTTGTATGCATGTGTATATACATGTATATATGTATTATATGTGTATGTGTATGTGTGTATATATGTTATGCAGGTGTTAAAATCCTAAAACCCTAATCGGAAAAACCTAGACCTAAAACATGTATATATGTGTATGTATGTGTATATATATGTGTATTTGTATATATATGTGTATGTATGTGTATATATATGTGTATTTGTATATATATGTGTATATAGATATGTGTATAAGTATATGTGTGTATGTGTATGTGTATATATATTTACTCTGATTCAAATCCTTAAAATTAAACCTATTTTTATCTATTTAATTTATTTATTTAAAACACTAGTTCTTTTCATATTTATTTATTTATAAAATTATCCTATTTTATATATTTATTTATTTATATATTCAGATTTTTTTCGTAATTAATCCTATTTTTTTATATTTAATTATATATATTTAACTATATATATTTAATTAATTTATTTCTAACACTAGTTGTTTCATATTTATTAGCTATATAATTATCCTATTTTATATATATATTTATTTATATATTCAGATTTTTTCCCTTTTTTTATATATTTTCTCTTTATATAAATTTAAGAGTTATATGTATGCATAAACCCTAAAACCCTAATCTTAAATATCTAGACCTAAAATATGTATATATCTGTATGCATGTGTATATACATATATATATATATGTATTATATGTGTATGTGTATGTGTGTATATATGTTATGCAGGTGTTAAAATCCTAAAACCCTAATAAAAAAAACCTAGACATAAAACATGTATATATGTGTATGTGTATATATATGTGTATGTGTATATAGATATGTGTATAAGTATATGTGTGTATGTGTATATATATTTACTCTGATCAAAATCCTTAAAATTAAACCTATTTTTATATATTTAATTTATTTATTTAAAACACTAGTTGTTTTCATATTTATTTATCTATATAATTATCCTATATATATATATATATATATATATATATATATATATATATATATATATATATATATATATATATATATATATATATATATATATATATATATATATATATATATATATATATATATATATATATATATATATTCATACTTTTTTCTTATTTTTTTCTATATTTTCTCTTAATATAAATGTAATTGAATTATATGTATGCCTAAACCCTAAAGCCCTAATCTTAAAGATCTAGACCTAAGATATGTATATTTCTGTATGCATGTGTATATACATGTATATATGTATTATATGTGTATGTGTATGTGTGTATATATGTTATGCATGTGTAAAAACCCTAAAACCCTAATCGGAAAGACCTAGACCTAAAACATGTGTGTATGTGTATGCATGTGTATATATATGTGTATGTGTATATATGTGTGTATAAGTATTTGTGTATGTATGTGTAAATAGCATAAAAACCCTAATCCTATTTTTATATATTTGATGTAAAAAACTTTAAAATCAAAAGTTTATATATTTAATTATATATATTTAAGTAAAACACTAGCTTCTGTGTGTGTATATGTGTGCATGTGTGTATGTATGTGTGTGTGTGAATGTATGCATGTGTGTATATGTGTATGTGTGTCTATGTATGCATGTGTGAGTATATGTGTATGTGTGTGTATGTATGCATGTGTGTGTATGCATTCATGTATGTGTGTGTGTGCATACATGTGTGTATGTATGTGTGTGTGTGCGTGTGTGTGTGTATGCATGCATGTGTGTATGTGTGTGTGTGTATGCATGCATGTGTGTATATGTGTGTATGTATGCATGTGTGTACATGTGTGTGTATGTATGCATGTGTGTGTATGTATGCATGCATGTGTGTATATGTGTATGTGTGTGTATGTATGCATGCATGTGTGTATATGTGTGTATGTATGTGTGTATGCATATGTGTATATGTGTGTGTATGTATGTGTGTATGCATGTGTGTGTATGTATGCATGTGTGTGTATGTATGCATGTGTGTATATGTGTATATGTGTGTATGCATGCATGTGTGTATGCATGCATGTGTGTATGTGTGTGTATGTATGCATGCATGTGTGTATATGTGTGTATGTCTGTGTGTGTATATGTATGTGTGTGTATGTATGTGTGTATGCATGTGTGTGTGTATGTGTATGTATGCATATGTGTATATATGTATGTGTATGTATGTGTATGCATGTGTGTGTGTATGTATGCATGTGTGTATGTGTGTGTGTATGTAAGCATGCATGTGTGTATATGTGTGTATGAATGTGTGTGTGTATGTATGCATGTGTGTATATGTGTGTATGCATGCATGTGTGTGTATGTGTGTGTATGTGTGTGTATGTATGCATGCATGTATGTGTGTATGTATGTGTATGTGTATGTATGTGTGTATATGTGTGTGTGTATGTATGTGTGTATGTGTATGTATGCATATGTGTATATATGTGTGTGTATGTATGTGTGTATGCATGTGTGTGTATATGTATACATGTGTATATATTTGTATGTGTGTGCATGCATGTGTGTATATGTGTGCGTATGTAAGCATGCATGTGTGTATATGTGTGTATGTATGCATGTGTGTGTATATGTGTGTGTATGTATGCTCTATCTTCCTCTCTTTCATCTCTCTTTATCTCTCACTCTCTCTCTCTCTCTTTATCTCTCTATCTCTCTTTCTCTCTCATCTCTCTCTCTCTCTCTCTCTCTCTCTCTCTCTCTCTCAATAGAGAATAAAACAATCACTTACAAGTATGTCCCTCTTTTGGATCGTTGTCATCAAAGCATAATGTATGTCGTCTTTTGTCAAATTCCAAAGAATTGACACCAAAGAACTTCTGCAAAATCAAAGAGAAGAGAAATTATAAGACCTAAAGCATAGAGAAAGACAAAGTCTAAGAGTACGTGCACCACTTACCAAGATGTGAGATCTAAACACAGAGGGAGAATGTGTGTGTGTAGAGAGAGAGATCTCTATGTGTGTGTGTGCACAAGGCAATGCAGGTCACAATTCGGTTCGTGCACGCAAGTTCGACAGAAGACAACCAGTACTCAAACATGCACAAAATGTTCAGTTTTGCTCTCGGGTTCCTGGTATGTTTAAAACACGGCCTCGATATATGCGTTGGTATGGGCATCGGTATGAGCATCGGAAATTTCCAATAAATTACCGATGCTTATACCGATGGATATATCGACACATATACCGACGCTCATACCGATGGTCGTGAGGCATCCCCATGATCCATTTTGAATGGTCATACGGACGGTCACTTGACCGCCCGTATCTTTAAGTGGACTTTTCCAACGTCTATACCGATGCTGGGAGTGACCGTCCCCTCATATGTTGTAGTGAAGCTCACATTCTTTTATAATTGAGTTAATCATGAGGGGTTCTATGGTGAAGATTAAAATGTAATAGCCTTCTTCATCACAATGAGAGGTCCACTGCCCTTCATTGGTAGCTATGTCCATTGTGGTGAGGATCTTTGATCAATCATGGGGTTCAAATTCTTCATCCGGGAACACCATAGGTGCATAGGCTGGGTCTTGAACTAATCTAGGGTTCTCATTAGCACCTACGCTTCTAGAGGCTAACCTTTTAGCTTCTTCCACTACTACTTTACACATCCATAAATGGGTGTCTTCATGCATCCAAGAGGATTCTGATCCTATGGAGTGCACCGGCTCTATTTCATCCAATGTTCTATGGACTAGGTTCCATTGCAAGGGTGGTACATCCCTGTTAGAATAATCTTTTAGATTGACTTTAGTTTTCAACCCTAAATGCTATAAGTACAAGGAATTGGTTCCCCAACCTTGCACTATTCACAACTGTCTCATTAAGGTTCTTCCTAAAATCACCTCATAGACATTATTCTTAACAAAGTCACATATGGCAAATGTGTGTTCAAACTCCACACCACAAGTAGTGAGAATTATCCCTTCTAGTAACTCTAGGAGTTTCTCAATATGTCCATCTACAATTTGCAACTTCATTCTTGTTGGCTTGAGTGTTGACTTGCCCAATCGCTTTCGTAAGGAAATGGTAGCAATAGAAACTCTAGCTCTCGATTGCAAAATAGCTTTTGTTGTGTAACGCTACTAAGTGATAAGCAAATAGGTGTTTCCTTTGCTCATGTCTCATATCTTATCCAAGCACTTCAATTCCAAAGGGTTGATCAGGGTTTTTGAGTTGGGCCACTGATCTTCTCAATCCGTCCTCATATATGTGAGCATCTAATTGGTTAGTTTGTATATATTCCAATTGATTCTTGTAGGGACCTTCAAGGGTCTATAAGTAGGCAACACTTGAATAGGTAGTAGGCATTTCCATGCTAAATGACATTTCTAAATCACTCGTTTCTGAGCTCAACACGTAAGGATAGTCACTTAGCTGTTGAAGCAACAACCTAGCAGTGTGGTTGACACTAGCTTCAAATGACATGATGCTTTGTCTATCCCATCCTAGGTGTCTACCAGACCTAAGGTTCATATGCTTTACTGATTGGCCCAAACTCTCAAGTACAACCACATTGTTGGATCCTTTTGTAGTATCCCCTGTTCTTTTTAATTTCTTTTGGATGTATTTCTTGTCTCAGTATGCGCATCATTCGGGTTACATAAATTTTCCCCACTTGATGTTATTTTCGATCGAATTATGTTCTTTTTTGCTTAGATTAACCTCGACTTAGCATAAATTATTCTTGGACTTGAGAAATTAAAGGGTCTTGAGCTCTTTCATGCCTATCATAGCCCTGAATTAATCTAGTGCTTAGCCTAAACTAGAAATTGACTGAGGGGGTTTAGTTTCCAACCTCAAACCTTACACTTTTGTTGATGCTCAAGTGCCCGAGATTCATGCTCCCAAGCATGCCAGATACAATAAGCTCTCTAGCTCCCTTGCCTCATGCTACATTGGCTTGTTAACCCTCCTTCACTGCTAACACACACACACACACACACACACACACACACATATATATATATATATATATATATATATATATATATATATATATATATATATATATATATATATATATATATATATATATATTTCTCTAGACTATGGTTCATTGGGATTCTATATGTAATATACCTCTTTGATACATGTTCGCCAAAGGCATGTTGATTGAAATGTTTATTGGAATTATTCGCCCAAAAATACAACTACGTCATCTTTGGTTTTGACATCGGTCCATATTGAGAATTCGTTACAAGAGAAACACTTTGTTTTTTTCCATGAATGGTTGCTCGCGCTCTTTCAACTTGAAGTGCCACCGAATCCACAACTAAAAGTATAAAAAGACTCATTGAACTTGTGATAAACACACGCACATCTTTACTTATCCTTGGAATGTCTTCTAGTATTTACCGTTGTTGCTTCTAAGTCCCTTCAGGTGCATCTCACCCAAGAAAACCCAAAAAAAAACATCAAGCATGCCTTAAAAATGTCCAAACCATTTCATCATTATCCAATTTAAGGCCAATATCAACTTCTCTTACTTGAATCAATCTCTTGTGGTGTTGTTCCAAAAAAATGTCCAACTACAAAACCATTACACCAAAGCTTCTTTGCATTTTGGATATTCTCATGCTCAATGGATCGTGTACCAAAGATTGGGAACCAAATAGAATCATTCTATCTGAGGATAGTGGCACATTTCCAATCATTGCTTAAACAATGATGGGGATTCATACTATTCCAAGCTTTCTAAGCTGGAGGTACTTGAATTATTCTTGTTCTTTTTTTAAGAGGAGGTTTGGCCGAAGTCTAATCTCTGTTTGCTTGAATTGATCGAAGAAACAATTGTATAAGTGAATATGCATACAACCCATGGGACCCCCCCCCCCCATATCCCACAAAGCAAGGGTTATATTGCCCAAAGGTAAACACTAAAAGAGATTGCACGAAAGTATCTGATTTAATATCGCACGAAAGCATTACACTAGCTTTAGGGCCACACATATCTTGCCATAAAAAAGGGTTGAACCTTCACCCCCACCTCAAAGAGAAAAACCCAACGACCCACACTAACGTGTGTGAACTAAATTATTCTTATTGCAATTTATTATGCAAATCTCTAATGTGCGTTAAGCCTCTTTGTAAACGTATGAGCAATCGTGTGAGAAGAAACGAATACCCAAAAGTGAAAGCGATTTGGAGTTTGCGATAAGTTCAAAGAAAGTGAAAAAGCTGATCTTTTTATGTTCATATTATTACATATACTAATACTCCACCCTCAAGCAATCATATACTCAATACTCCACCCTCAAGCGATCACAAATGATCCATGGTGCTCTAACTTGTAAGGTCTTCATTATGAGAAGAAGCTATTGTGAAAAGTCAAACATTTGTGGAACCTTAACTTCCAAGTTAGATGAGGACTATGTATGATGTTGATTGTAATAAATGATCTTTGTGATTCTCGCCATAAGGTTAGGAAATGCATAAACTCCTAGGCATTGGATCGTCATTCAAGGCAAAAATAAAGGCCTTGTGACATCGCACAGTTTCCCCATAGAACCTTAATGGAGGGGAACGCACAAGGGGGATTGCCCCCTTCTATGGGATCTGGGGGCCTTATCCCCCCTGGCCTGCAAGACCAAGACAATAGGACTTATGATCGAGGAGACATTGTCGAATGATATATTTTGACTAACTCTTTTCTTTTTATACCTTTTGGTGTTTTTATATTCTAGCGTTCCAATGTTCTTGTGTTCCATTATTCATGTGTTTCGGTCTTTCGATGTTCTAATGTTTCTGTGTTCCAATATTCTAGTGTTTTGATGTTCCAATGTTCTAGGATTCTAGTGTTTTTGTGTTTCGGTGTTTTGATGTTCCGGTGTTTTGATGTTCCGGTGTTCCGGTGTTTTGGTTTTTTTTTTTTTTTTTTTTTTTTTTTGAGAGTACAATGAATTGGAAAGACACACCCCCGACCTCGCAAGGTAGAGGCACCCATCTTGGGGAACTTGTTTCGGTGTTCCGGTGTTTTGGATGTTCCGGTGTTCTAATCTTCCAAAGATTGCATCCTTCCGGAGTTTTCGATACCATTTGTACATCAATAAACCTTTTATCCAGATCGCCATCTAAAATCCATATCCGTTTCTGTAGCTCCATTGCTCTTAAAAATTTGAGAATTTGATTTCTCTATCTCTCTCAGACTATCTCTCTTATGTCTACGTTTTTACGTATACATCATCACCAAAGTATGTTAATACCTCGTATATTTCCACAATAGTAAATATCCGTACTATTGAGTTGAGATATGTATTTTTCGTTTATCTACATGGATAATAAGTGAATCCTTATAAAACCACTTCAACATAGTCAAAGTTAAGTTTGCAAGTTACATCAACACATTGATTAAAAAAACAAAATGTATTTTGTATCCATTCATAAATTTTCTAGGATTAATATTGAGCATAAGAGAACATGAAACAATAAAACAAGTTCTTAATATGTGAAGCATTGAATTAGTCAGTAAGTGCATAAATAACGTAGCTACTTGGAGTCTAGGGTTTAAGGTCCCATGAGCTTTTGAATGAGGTCATAAAGAGGGTTCTTTCAAGGCATGTGTCTATTCTTTCAAAATTTCCAACCTATGAGGATACTAGGTTTTTTTTTTTAATCGAACCCTCTCAAAAAAACAAAGGGAAAAATAAAAGTATCTGACTCTTTTGATTTATTGCTTCATAAATGCTCTTGGAGTGTAGAAGATGGATGCTTCTCATGATTTGAACTTGTGTTCACTTTATCATTTGTCACCTCTTTACAATTCATGTTTCTTATTAAATTGGGGTTGACTTTAAAGTTGTCTCAAAGTTGACCGAAAAAAAGTACATGGTGGAATGAACAAGGGACTTGTCAATACGTGTCACAAAATTGTGTGCATGCTCAATCAAGGTAGATGGCATGTTGCACCTCTTATTGGTGTAGTTTTACAACCTCTAGAGGGTGAAAGGATCAAACCTTGGACCCATTTATTGGCTTTGTTATGATCCCTTTCTATATATGGACCTATTTAATGGATTTTGTGATGATCCCTATATGATCTCATGCACCTTCTTTCTCCATGATGACATTGAATGTATACTGAAAAATGGGGACATAGTTAAATAAAGTCAGGAAAGTTTTTATTAATGAAGGATTGTGTACTTTCTGTGGCTCAGTGGAGGATGTTGCCCACTTATTTTTTACTATGTTCATGCCAAAAAAATATGGAAACCTGTGGAGAATTACTTGCAAGCTAATGATCTTCCCCAACTAAACAAATGGGATGTACTTCTTGGGTGTTGTAGGAACATGGATATCTTGCTATGGAATATATGGAGAGGACATATCTTGTGGTCCATCTGGTTGAGTAGGAATAATGCCACCCTGAACAATGGGAATAGGAATTTTCTCATTTCCCTTCCTGTTAAGCTCAAAAAAGCCTCTGTTAAATGTATCCAGAAAATCAATTCTGCCCCCATGTACAATTCTGATATTTACAGCCTGATGTCTGATAACAACTTCTCTGCTTGGAGAGAATTAATCTCCTCTCTGTACTCTAGTAAAAGGCTTTCTATGGCCTTGGCATTGTAATCCCTCTGTTCTTGTGGCTCCTGCCATGAGCACACTTTGTACCTTCTTTTGTTAATTTAAAATTTCCTATTCTTTCAAAAAAAATTCTCAAAATATTTTTGACATTTTCACGTTTCCAAGAGCGTCACAAGCCTTTTTTTTTAAGCAAGAAAATTATATTAATGAGGGGAGGTACATTCTATGCTTAGGGCAGGAGTCACCACTGCCAGAAACAATTACAAATCCGGAGTCATGCAAATCCTTATACAAGAATATTGAGCAGAAATAAGTTCCCTCCACTTAGAGGATCTATTCTCAGCCATGATCTTAAATACATCAGAACGTTGCATGGGGGCATAGGTAATGTTCATAATACAAGCCAAAGAGGCCGTTGTAAACTTTTCAGGAAGGGAAATGAGGAAGTACCTTTTTCCTTTGCCAAAGGTGGCATCATTTCTGTTAAGCCAAATGTTCCAGAGAATGTGGCCCCTCCAAATGCTCCAAAGTAGGATGTCCAAATATCTACAACATCCAAGCAACACCTCCACTTTACTCAACTAGGGAAGACCATTAGCCTCCAAGTACTTTTCCATAGGATGCCAGGATTTTTTGGCATGTTGACACTCAAAAAAAAGGTGAGAACATCCTCCACTAATCCACAGAATGTACATATCCCACCATTAGTGATAACTTTTCTGACTTTGTGACCAATCCACAGACCATGGTGCAGCATCATCCAATGCAGGAAAGAGTGCTTGTTACAGTCTGGAAAAGCCCACAAAGCTTTAAATCTATAAGACCATTGATGAGGAGACCAATTGATTTGCCATCTTGAGTTAAGCTTAACAAGAATTTGCTTAACAGTTCCTCTGTGCTTGTTGAATTGCCTGAAGATGAGAGCAGCAGTATCCAGCAGGGACAATTTCTTTCTATGCCAGCTACCAAGATTTGCCACCAATAATTCTCTGTGATTGTTTAGCACCTACACACAAGACATAGACAAGTCAGTGGTTAAGTTAAGATGATGGACAGGCCTTACCATGACATTCCACATAAAATCACTGCAGGTAGTAACACCAGCTTTGTGGCACTTATGCTCTTTGATAGCAAATCTTCTATTGTTGCAGTATGTTAACCACCCTAACCAAGGAGATTCCTCCATAAAGAACTCATAATAATTCAACAGATCCAGGGAAGGGGTGAAGGATTGTTTAGCTTTGAACCAGGCCTGCCACATTCTGCACACCAAGGGACTAACAAAACGGGTGACAGAGTGAGGAGAAACCACAATGTCCCAAAGATTGATGTTCTTCCAAGATCTATAATCAGTCAAACAAAATCTAGCAACATTTCTTTTTAGGAGACAAGCCCAAACATCATTACAGTAAAGACTTCTCAAGACCCATTTAGAAGCCCAGTTATCAACCGTTTTTTTAGGACATAAAATACCTAATCCTCCCTGAGACTTTGGTAAACAACAAATTTTCCAAGCAACTTTAGGGACTTTCTTTTGGATAGATTTACTTCCCCACAAAAAGTTCCTAGCCAAAGAAATTACCTGATCAATTTGCTTATTGGAGGGAGACCAGCAAGCCAAGAAATATAAAAGTTTAGGGAGGATGTAATGGTTTAGAAAAAAAGTTCTATGGGGGAGGGAACTGTTAGCATCATACCAGAAGAGCAAATGTTTTTTAAACTTTTCGACCACCCACTCCCACCTTTGGGCATAGGTAACCTGGAATCCCATAGGAATCCCCAACAATGTGAAAATCTCCCCATCCTTAATGATGTTACAGACAAGTCTAGCAACACAAGCAGGCATAAAATCATTAGAAGCTTTAAAACCAGTTTTAGTATGATTAACTTTGGATCCACTAGCAAGGCAGAAATTCTCCAAGCAATCCAAAAAATTACTCAGAGAAAGATCATCAGCATTCAAAACAACATTAGTGTCATTAGCAAACATTTGCAACCCAAGAGGGGAAGGGGAATTATGTAAGTTAATACCTCTTATCAATCCAGAGTTCATAGCATCTTTCACAAGCCAACCCAGGGCATCACTAGCAATGGCAAATAAAATAGGGGCAAGAGGAAAAACCTGTCTAATGGACTTGTTAAGTCTAAAGGGGTTGAAAATGTGACCATTGATGGCAACTCTAGAGCAGGCATTCCCAAAAAGAGTACTAACACTTTTAATTAATCTTTTTCCAGCTCTCATATCTTGCAGAGATTGGAGAATAAAATCCCACTTAATCCTATCATAAGCCTTGTCAAAATCAATTTTGAAGAAATAGAAATTTTGACCATTATCCTTAGCATTTTCCATGCCTTCCCAAAGAGAAATAATGCATCAAGAATGTACCTACCTTTTATGAAGCCCTTTCACTCCGGGAGAATGAAGAATTTCATCAAGGGACTGAGTCTTCTAGCTATGGTGGAAGCTATTATCTTGTATATGGTATTACGACAAGTAATGGGTCTCCAGTTGTTAAGGTCATCTTTATTCCCCCTTTTGTGTATAAGTCTAATAACTCCAGTGTTAATGTGGCAAGGGAGAAATCCTTTACTAGCAGCCTCTTCCCACACCAAAAGAATATATGGAGTGAGAAAATCACGTAACATCGTGAAAAACTCATTGGGAAGACCATCAAAACCTGGAGACTTACAGGGTTTCAATTTATAGATGGTTTCTTTGATCTCACCGGTAGTGAGGGGCAGGTCCAGAATGGGAACCAAGCTTTCAAGAATCATTTTCTTCCTTTTCAAAACAATAGTAGCTCTGGCCCTCTGAATATCCTCCCCCCACTTGGGAGAACCAGAGAAAACATCCATAAACAAGCTTTTAGCCTCCTGTAGAGTCTCCTCAATATTTATAGTGTGACCACCTTCTTTTTTTTCAACTTAAGGATGAAATCCCTAACTTTACTTTTTTTCAATAGAGAGAAAATATGCTTATTATTCCTACAATTTTCCCACTCCATAACTCTTTTGATGAGGCAAGAGAGTAACTAGCTTCAAGATATCTTTCCTTGCTCAATCTCAAGTGTAAATTGTGGTACTCTTGAGAAGTAACATCTAGAGCTTTCAATTTATCCACAATAGTATTTCTTCTTTTGGCTCTATACTCCTTGGCTTGCTTCTTAAAATGAGTGAACAAGAGTTGAACATCTTTCACCGCTTTTTCCCAAGCCAAACAAGGAGACCTAGAATTACTAAAATGATGGGAGAATATTCTTTTAGTTTCGGACATAATACAAGGGAGTTTAAGAAGGTTAGCATCAAGATGAGGCCACCTAGACCTGAAGGAAGGACTACCCATCTTAAAGGTGACACATAAGGGCCTATGGTCAGAAACAAAAAGGGAACTATCAGTTGGAACACTCACATCCCAACTCTTTTGCAAAATAGTATTATTGGCATAGCATCTATCTAATCTAGTAGCAAGATAAGCATTACCAACTTGTTTATTGGACCAAGTAAATCCAAAATTATGAGATATGTCAATAAGATCATGCAAGTTACACATCTCATTCCAGGCATGCTTTTCAGAACCATTAATGGTATTACCCTTACACTTCCACCTATCCTTTATACAGGTCACCATATTAAAATCTCCCACCAAAATGGTAGGCCCTTGAAATTGTCTGAGCTCTTCCCAACAATTTTTTCTACCCAACTGTTATTAGAAGCATAAACAGAGATGACAGAAAGGTCATAGGGATTACCCAAACTGATATAGCACCATTGGTTGGAGTTACCTGAAGAGTTACCAGCCAGAGTATGAACCACGGCCTTAGAAATCCAATGACAACTCCACCTTTACCATCCTGATGATTAGTGAAAAACCACTTAAAATTAGTAGATAAGAGATCGAGATTAAACTTGAGAGAATCACCACCAATTTTATCAGGTAACTTATGCAAAGACTGAATCCACATGTTAATCATTTTAGGTCTAACAGGGTTTGTAAGAACTTTCACATTTATGGAGAGAATAAAGAGCTCGTTCATGACGAACAAAAATAGAAGTTATTTCCTACTATTTTTTGTAGGCTTAATTGTTGAGATAGAAGATCTCACAACTTCTTTCCTTTTAGGCTTAGTTGAGACTACCAATTTTCTTGGCACTTCATCATCCTATGACATAGGCACAATTTCATCATGAACAAGATCATTGTCCATGTTATCCAGTTTATCCTAATCCATGGCATCTAGTTCCTTGGAGAACACTTCAGCAGACAATTTAGTTGCAGAGAAGGACGAGGAACTAGGGATAAAATAAGAGATTAGCTTTCCCTTGAGTTCTTTGTTTAAAGGAGCACTGACCACTTTATTTTTCTTTCCTACCATGGACCACCCTGAATCCTTCTTATTTTGATGATCCATGGAACCATCTGCTGCATCCTTGCTAGGTCCTGCCATCATTGCATTAGGATCCTGATTTCTTTAGAGTATTGGGATTCATAGTTGTCATGCCGATTGGGCATGTCTTCAAAGGGGTTGTGCACTTCTTCCAGTAAAACATCAAACATGTTGTCAGACTTAAAACCTTTCTTCTTACCTTTATTGATAGTTTTTTTAACATGAGGGTAATGCACTCCTATTTTGAAAACCCTTGTCTGCCTCTTTATTACTCTATGTTCCCTCATGAAGGTTTTGTTCCTAGAGCAAGGGGCAATCCTTGATAATATGGCCTTACTTATAGCAGTTATAACAAGCATTCAGAATATTTTTGTATAAAACCTTTTGGGTGTGTATTTTTTTACCACTAGAATCTTTGATAACAATGTGAGGTTTGATCTCTTTAGCAATGTCCACTTCTATTAATACTTGAGGGTCCCACTTTGGGTTAATAATGTTGTTCCTAGCTTTTTGACCAAGGACCTTACCAACCATCTTTCCTAAACTCTCAACCCATGGGTAGCAGTCAATGGGTAACTCAGGGAACTCCACCCAAACAGGAATCTTGGTGGGTGTAGGCCCTTTAGGGTTAAACCCAATATACCATTTAAAAAAAGAAACAAGGATATTTTGAATTATCCATTGGCCTTGACTTATAACATGCAGAGCACTGTTAGCCTCTTCAAAAAAAACAAAAAATAATTATTAGGGAAATACTGGATGTGTTTGACCATAAGTCCTCTTGATTCCCAATGAGTTTTTATCCAGGCTTTCACAACCTCTTACGCTTGCCTTGGGCCATGACACAGACTGATAACAACTCTGTCACTAAGATGCCCATGCCAGTTATCTAACAAGGACTTGTCTATGATTAAAGCATCCTCATCTTCATCACTTAGGTCACTATCGAGGACTAGTTCATGGGGGTTTTCAGAGACCTTACTTTTCCCTTTACCTGGAGAGAGAGATGAACAGATATTACCTGCGAAATGATGGATGTCATAGAAAGCACCATCTTGGTTGTCATTTGCTCTAGTTGAGTCTGCATAAGACTTCATAGGAGAAGGGCCCGAAAACCTTTTCTGCTGCAAAACAGAAGGAACACTACCAGCATTCACTTCGTACTCTGCATTCTGACGCATGAGGTTTGAGCCATTCTTGGGGGGAGGTGCGAGACCATTGGGGACCTGGAGGTTCCCAATAGGCTTTGGAATGCACCCGATTGTCGACATGTTCCTCACCTAGCATAGACAACCCATTCCTCAGGGCTTCCAATACAGCCATTGAACTGAAGAAGTGAAAGCGCGCTCGAGCATCAGGTCCTCTTCCTAGGAGAGGGGGATGAGAATAGAGCAAGGAAGGCCTTCAACAAAACCCTAGAGCAACACACAGGTTCCCACCACTCCGTTCGACATATTGCATCATCGAGCTTTGGCACATCCCCTCGTTTAAAAAGTAAAGGTGATGGTGGATCACAATGTTTTTTTTATTAATAAAAAGGAAGTTCGGCCTTAGACTATTCTCCTGGACTTTAATTAAAATAAAGAAGAAAAGTTACAAGTGAATGGGACTAGTGCCCATGGGACCCCCAAATCCCACAATGCAGGGGAGGAGTATGGCAAGCTAGAGGGCATTACAAATGTGGCAGATAAATCTATCATCACCCTCATGTGAGACCCATTTGGGTTTCAACTTGTTGTTTTCAAGGAGATAAATACAGTGATCTATAAACAGTGGAGATCTCTTGTCTCGAGAGATTCTTTTACCTAGAAGAAACAATGATTTCTCGATCGACCATTCCTTAGGAGTTTGGCCAAAATTGACATCACATCGCTCCCTCCAAATCTTCCAAAGGGTATCGCTCCTGATGGCATTCCACAGCCTCGATGAGCAGCCGACCGCCTTACCCAACAACACCTATTGCCAGTTGAGTTGGTGCGTGAGTTTCAAAACCCGTGTCACCTGATGCCAGACAACATGGGACTTGGGGCAATCGAAGAACAGGTGAGCTAAATCTTTGATGCATCGATGGCAACGCTTGCACCATGGCGGCACACCACAGATTTTATTAGCCCTTGCATTGGACCAGATTCCCTTACGCAAGATCTACCACATGAGAACAGACTTTTTGATCTCAATTAGGGGGTGCCAAATAGACATGAACTTTAGTTCCCATCGAAGTTTGGTCCAAGAAAGGCACCACCTCTTGTTAAGGGTGTGATGAACATCTAAGTTCTCTTTGAAGTTGGGTATTCTGGATATTTTCTTACCATTGCTCCATTTGAGGCCCTCTAGGCAAGGAAAATCCTGTCCGAAGAAAAGGTGGGTAGTTGAGCGGTCCCACGCCAAACACCTGCCTTGAAGAAGAGTCCGTTCCTCGAGGGTAACTCTATGTCTCAGGTCTAAGTCTTCGAACCTAATCCACTGGTTGGCTCTTGTTTCCAGAGTTGTTTCCACTGTTTGAACCCCTTGTTCCATAATCGCTTTGCAATTTGGAGGTTCCAAGGCTCCACTCCTCTAATGCCGCTGATCGAGAACTAGATAGAGTCATTTTGTCTTATCCCAGCCGCCCACTTCCACTCATCACTGATTCTGATGAATTGTTTGGCCTTGTTCCAACTCTTCCATAAAGAACACACAAGGCTAGAGCCTTTAGGGGACACTGGGAGGGGAGAGAACAAAAGCATGAGAATCCCTATGTCCTTCCAGCCAGGATGGCCAACAAAGGTAAGATCTTTCAAGTTTTTGAATATCAATTTAGCCCAAGAGGACTCACGATTGCTCCAAGCCTTGATAAGCCACTTAACCACCAACTTGTCAGCCAACCCAATGATATCCAAAATACCCAAGCCCCCTGAGTCTTTCGAGCTAATGCAAGTTTCCCAATTCATTTTGGGAATCCCCCTCCTGTTGGGGTCCCCAGTCCAAAGGAAGTTTTTGCAGATTCTTTCCACTTTGGCCAACTCTTTCTCCTTCAGTCTCCAACACGAGATAAAGTAAATATTCATTGAAAGCATAAATGTGTTAACAACCATAGCACTCCCTGCCAAGTTGACTTGCATACCTTTCCAATGATTTAGTTTGCTATCCAGCTTGGCCAGCACCCAGTTCCATCGTTGGTCTATTCTGATGTCGAAGCCCATCGAGATGCCGAGGAGACGGAAGACTTGACTTGTAGGGATAACTTGAAACCCATGATCTAACAACAATTGGGGTGGGAGTCCGCGGATTGCTCTGAAAGCAGTTTTAGCATGGTTGATTTTTGAACCTGACGCCACACAAAAGGTGTCAAGGCAACTCCAGGACACCTTAATGTTGTTCATATCGTTATGCACAAAGGCATTCATATCATCGGCAAAGAGTCTAGCAATCATTTTGCCATGATTTAGAGGTAGGGAAAGACCCATGAGATTGCCAGAGTCCATGTGATGCTTTAATAGGCGATTGAGGTCGTTTGGCAATAGCAAAGAGTAGAGGAGCCAGATGGAATCCTTGCCTGATAGATCTTTTTAAACGTATGGGCTCAGAGAGCTTACCATTGATATTTATTCTAGTTGAAGCGTTTTCGAGAAGAGTGGAAACCATTTTCGTGCCATTCCAGATCTTGTCAGCAAGTATCGCCAACAGAATCTCTTGTCAATTAAAGTTTTGTGGATCACAATGTTGCGTGTACATCCATGCTTAAACCATTACTCACATCATATACAAATCCTTTGAAGTGGGTGCAGTGATTGGGCTCTCTAAGTCCCTGGCCCATACTCTGGATGGTAACTCCTCTAGTAGCTCTAACCAATGGTGCTCTATCAAGTTGGGTAACCCCTATAACCTCTCTGTCATCTCTGTTTATGCTTCTAATAAGAGTCTGAGTAGGAAAACCTGTTGGGAAGAACTCAGTCAAGTTCAAGGGCCTGCTATCATGGTTGGGGATTTAAATATGGTCACTTGTATCAAAGACAGATGGGAGTGCAAAGGTAACATCATTAATGGTTATGAAAAAACTGTCTGGAATGAGCTTTGTAACATGCATGATTTTGTTGATGTTTCTCAAAACTCTAGTTTTACTTGGTCCAGTAAGCAAACTGGTAATGCTTATACTGCTGCTAGACTTGATAGATGTTATGAATATAGATAGTCTTCAAAAAAGTTGGGAGGTGAGTGCCCTTACCGATAATTCCCTTTTGGTTTCTGACCATAAACCCTTAATTATCACCTTTAGAATGGGTAGTCCTTCCTTCAGGTCTAGTTGGCCTCATATCGATGCCAACCTTCTTAAGCTCCCTCGTATTATGTCCGAGACTAAAAGAATTTTTTCCCAACACTTTACCAATATTAGCTCTCCTGGTTTAGCTTGGGAAAAGCGGTTAAAGATGTTCAATGCTTGTTTACTCACTTTAAGAAACAAGCTAGAGAGTTTAGAGCTAAAAGACGTAGTGCTATTGTGGATAAGCTAAAAGCTCTGGATGTTACTTCTCAAGAGTATGAAAATTTACACTTGAGATTGTGCAAGGAAAGTTATCTTGAAGCTAGTTACTCTCTTGCCTCATCAAAAGAATTTTGGAGTGGGAAAATGGACAGGAATAACAAACATATGTTTTCTCTCTTGAAAAAAAAACAAAGTCAGGGACTTCATACCCAAGTTGAAAAAAAAAGAAGGTGGTCACACTTTAAATATTGAGGAGACTCTACAGGAGGCTAAAAGCTTCTTTATGGATGTTTTCTCTGGTACTCCCGAGTGGGGGGAGGATATTCAGAGGGCCAGAGCTACTATTGCTTTGAAAAGGAAAAAAATGATTCTCGAAGGCCTGGTTCCCATTCTGGACCTGCCCCTCACTGCCGGTGAGATCAAAGAAACCATCTATAAATTGAAACCCTGTAAGTCTCCAGGATTTGATGGTCTTCCCAATGAATTCTTCATGATGCTATGTGATTTCCTCACTCCTTATATTCTCTTGGTGTGGGAAGAGGCTTCTAGCAAGGGATTTCTCCCTTATCACATTAACACTAGGGTTATTAGACTTATTCACAAAAGGGGGTTCAAAGATGACCTTAACAATTGGACACCTATCACTTGTCTTAACACCATTTACAAGATCATAGCTTCTACCATTGCCAGAAGACTCAGTCCCATGATGAAAATCTTTATCCTCCCTGAGCAAAAGGGCTTCATCAAAGGTAGATACATTCTTGATGCTATTATTTCTCTTTGGGAAGGTATAGACAATGCTGAGGAGTTGGACCAAAACTTTTATTTTTTTAAGATTGACTTTGACAAGGCTTATGACATGATTGAATGGGACTTTATTCTCCAATCTCTTCAATATTTGGGTGCAGGAAAAAGATTAATTAAAAGTGCTAGTACTCTTTTTGGTAATGCTTGTTCTAGGGTTGCCATCAATGGTCATATTTCTGACCCCTTTACTCTCAGCAGATCCATTAGACAGGGTTGCCCTCTTGCTCCTTTGTTATTTGCCATTGCTAGTGATGCTTTGGGCTGGCTTGTGAAAGATGCTATGAACAGTGGTTTGATAAGAGGTATTAATGTGCATAACTCCCCTTCCCCTCTTGGGTTACAAATGTTTGCAGATGATACTAATGTTGTTCTTAATGCTGATGACCTCTCTGTGAATAAATTTTTGGAATGTTTGGAGACCTTCTGCCTAGCTAGTGGCTCCAAAGTTAATCACACTAAAACTAGTTTTAAAGCTTCTAATGATGTTCTTCCTAATTGTGTTGCTATATTTGGTTGTAATATCATCAAGGATGGGGACATTTTTAGATTGCTGGCAATTCCCATGGGTTTCCAGATTACTTTTGCTCAAAGGTGGGATTGGGTGGTTGAAAGGTTTAAAAAGCACCTGCTTTTCTGGTATGATGCTAATAGTTCCCTCCCCCATATAACTTTTGTTCTTAACCATTACATCCTCCCTAAACTTGTGTATTTCTTGGCTTGCTGGTCTCCTTCTAGCAAACAACTTGAAGAGGTTATTTGTATGGCTAGGAACTTCTTATGGGGTAGTAAGTCTAACCAAAAGAAAATCCCTAAGGTGGCCTGGAAAATCTGTTGTTTACCTAAGTATCAAGGAGGATTGGGTATTTTAAATCCAATTAAGATGGCTGATAACTTGGATGCTAAATGGATTTTGAGATGTATTAATTTCAATGATGTGTGGGCTTGTCTCCTTAAAAGGAATACAGCTAGATTCTGTCTGTCTGATTACAGAGCTTAGAAAAACATCAATTTATGGGACATTTTAATATCTCCTCATCCTATCACCCCTTTTGGTAGCCCTTTGGTGTGCAAGATGTGGCAGGCCTGGTTCAAAGCTAAGCATTCCTTTAACCCCCCTAAAGATTTATTTTGTTCTCTTCATTTCTATATGCAGGAATCTCCCTGGTTTTGTTGGTTGGCCTTCTGTAACAAAAAAAGTCTGGCTATCAAGTAGCACAAATGCCACAAAGCTGGAGTCACTACCTGGAACAATTTTATGCGTGATGGCATGGTAAGGAATGTTCAAGATGTCATTTCTGACACTGACTTGTCTATGTCTTGCTTGCAGGTGATCCACAATCATAGAAACCTACTGATGGAAAAGATTGACAGTTGGCACAGGAAAAAGGTTACCCTGCTGGACACTGCTGCTATCATTTTCAGGCAATTCAAGAAGGATAAGGGATCTGTTGATCAAATTCTGATAAAGCTTAATACTAGATGGCAAGTCAATTGGTCTCCTCATCAATGGACCTACAGATTCAAAGCTTTGTGGGCTTTTCCAGACTGCAGCAAGCATTCCTTTCTTCAATGGCTGATGTTGCACCATGGTCTGTGGATTGGACACAAAGTCAAGAAAGTTTATACTAATGGTGGGATCTGTATATTTTGTGGCCTTGTGGAGGATGTTTCACACCTCTTTTTTGAATGTCATCATGCCAAAAAGTTCTAGTCTCCTGTGGAAAAATATTTACAAGCTAATGACTTCCCCCAACTGAGAAAAATGGAGGTGATTCTTGGTTGTTGCAGGAATTTGGACATTCTGTTGTGGAATATCTGAAGGGGCCACATTCTTTGGTCTATTTGGCTCAGTAGGAATGAAGCCATGTTTGGCAAAAGAAGAAGAAACTACCTCATTTCCCTTCCTGAGAAACTGAAAAAGGCCTCCTTGGCTTGTGTTAGGAATATCACATATGCCCCCTATCATAGTTCTGATGTGTACAAGGTTTTGGCTGAAAATTTGCCATCCAAGTGGAAGAAACTCTTAGCTGCTGAGTATTCTTGTAAAAGAATTGGCATGTATTTTGATTTGTAACTAAGTCCTCGGCGTGGGTGTCTCCTGCCCAAGGCACTCTATGTACGTTCCACCATTAATATATCTTTTCCTGTATCATTCAAAAAAAAAAATCCTTTGAAGTGTCATAAAAGCTCTTGAATGCTCCTCCATCCGGAAAAAGAGTCATTTTATAGACACGTGACACACTTCAAAACGCCTTCACTCCTTTTGTTATTGTGGATCCCATGAAGAGAAGCTTCAACTTTGAGAAAAAGGCAATATACTCTCTCTCACACACACACAAACACATAAAACACACGTGACACAACAGTTCGGTACTTTCTTATCCTCTTTTTTCTCATAAATATCACATAACACTTCAAAATTGTGTGGTCCTTTTTTTTAAGACAACATGAACATTTAGAAATTGTGTGGTCCCTTTTTTTTTAAGACAACATGAAAAGAAAGATAAATTAATGAGGGGAGCCATAATTTGTGGGAAAGATCCCTTAGGGGAGCCAAAAGATAAATTAATGAGGGAAGTTATAATTTGTGGAGTGGGAAAGATCCCTCATAATTTGTGGGAAAGATCCCTCAGGGGAGCCAAAAGATAAATTAATGAGGGAAGTTATAATTTGTGGAGTGGGAAAGATCCCTCAGGGGAGCCAAGATACAAGAGACTAAGGAAATATACAAGATCTGCCTCCATGAACAACAAAAGGAGCAAAAAAATACATCGGTTTAGGGAGAAGACCATCCTAAATCTCTCTTTTGAGTAGAGGGAACAAAGGTTCTCTTTCCATTTATTAGGGAACAAAGGTTCTCTTGTACATAGATGTGTTCCAGCAGAGAGAGAGAGAGAGAGCATCTTCAATCGCATGAATACAGTCAATGAAGCCCCAACTATGTGCATTTTAACATGGGTAAACTTGATTGGGTGTTGATGCATTTGACACATGGCAAAACTTGATTGGCTGTTGATATAAGCAGTCATATAGCTTATAATTTCAAGAAACAACCGTCTAAAGGACATGGTCAATCTACCTTTTCATATGATCATCGATATTGAATCTTGGTCATTCATGGAATTCTAAAGAAAGTCCAACAACCGTAACTGAATGGTTGAGTTTCATGTCTCACCTTGGGAGGGGCACGGCATAAATTTTCACAAAGGTCTATTGCTTGGCTTGGACAATCTATGACCTCGTCCATGTGTAGGATTCCCTATGGTGGGATTTTGGGCTAGTATTAAAATTATTGAATCCTTTACAAGTGGTTTCACATGGGATTTACATGTTTTAGTTGCTTTCCATTTCCAATTTTCATGTTGGCAATGGGATCATTCCTTCAATATTGGACCTCTTGGATGTATATCTAAACAATAATGTGCCTTCAAGTAGTGAGCTAGTTTCTTAACCTTTGTTTTGTGGGATATGGGAGTGAGATATAGGATGTGTCACAAGTCTCATGCCGTTTATGTGTACTTTGCTTTCTATGACTTATAGTTGCACATGTCAAGGATGTGTGGTGTAATTGTAACACCTTGATCCTCTACATTGAAGTTCTAGGGTTCAGGACTCATAGACCAACTTGACATGAACCCTTAAAAGTATGGAGTTCTTCTACGTTTTTGTGTTTTTGCTTTAAATATTTCCAATCTATATGGAGATTAGATCATGATATCAAACTCCTTTTTAAAGGAAAGCATTACACACATGCATACTCTCTCTCTCACCCAACTTTGAGCCAGTTTCTTATCGTTTTGTTTTTCACAAATACCAAGGCTTACATGGGTTTTTTTCGTCATTGACAAACCTTAATGTTAGGATTCGTAGCACTCGAGCAGTCTGAGGCTTCCAAAGCTTCAACTCCTTCAATGGTGTTTTGCCTAGTTCTATATTGATTGGTAGAGTGGCTTTCTTAATCCATGTAGTCATGGTGTCCCAATTGATATGAGGATTTGAAATCCAACATTGAACAATCTTGAGACTTGATGCTCTGAATATTTGCACCTATTTTGATTGTATTTGCAACCACTTTACTTTTTTCCTTTGCTTGATTCAATTAATTCCTAGTCATCACATACTAGCAAGGTGACTAACATGTTAGGATTTCTTATTTAAAGAGAAATTGATTCTCTTTAATTCACCTCTTTTGTACTCTTTAACACCTATGAGGTAGGAATATATGGGATCTATATTTTGTTTCAGTTGATTGGTGATGGAAAGACATATGACGTGCATGGATATACAAATATCTTTGAAACTCTTTCCACTCCCCAATCCAAATCCTGGGTATGGCGTTTTGTCTATAATCCTATCTTTTTTGTGGACTAATTGACATATGGCCAATGGGTATACATCATCTATCATTGGAAACTCCATTTTTCTCATTAACTTGCATTCTCAACAAACATCATCAGTTAATTCATTTCAAAGTTCAAGCATGAGCTTCCTCTCTAATGTGTTACTCCTCTTGTTTTCTATTCACCATTTTCCTATGTATTTTTGTTGTTTCCTCAAAGAGAGATATCCTTGATAGATCTTGACCCTAGAACCACTAATGTATCTGGGTAGAACATTTCCATCCAATATAGGTAACTATATGGCACCGCTAGTTGATATTGTGCTAGTAAACATGGGGTCGTATCCTCTCTTTTTAAACTTTCTTTGTGTTGCTTTAGAGAAAACACTAGGATTAGATCTCCTTATCAATTTTTTTGTTTTTTATATGCACATCATAGAAGGATTTCTACCATCTTTTGATATAGTAAATGCCTACTATAACTATAAGCCTAATTTCATGTACACCTTGAGTTGATCTACTTATATCTTAAAGGAATTTTATCTTTTCTAAAGGAATATTTTGTGATTGATCTATCTCAAATCTTTGATATACATTTTGGCATCCATGTGGAGCATAGGCAACCAGAGGCCTACAAATGAGACAGAATTTGTTGTAGAATTATTAAATGAATGTCCTCCTAGTACACCCCCATATTGTTGGAGTTAGATGTCTACGGAAGCACGCGAACAACACAAGGAAGAAGAAGAAGCTTAGAGCACTACACACAATACTGAATGTATTACTAGAGAATGTACAAAGATAAGTAGCCCATTAGGGCAACAGGCGTATATACAAGTCGGGGGAAAAAAACCTCCTAAAGAGGGAAAAAAGTGCCCCGGCGGTCCTAGAGTGTTCACACACATCACTACCTAAATATATCAACAAATCCCCCCTGGGAGTGATGCCGTGAACAAGTAGCTGGCACTCATGTATAAGGAAGTGCCAAGCTATGTGGAAATCACTCCACAAAAGGAAGTAAGCCCAAAGCTTTGCGGAAAGCTTCAAATAGGCCTTCATGAAAAGGTCTACAATGTTCTCCTACGTGGGCACATATGCCAAGTTGATCTCCCCAGCAGAGAACCTCTCCCTGACCTAATGATAATGCACCTCAATGTGCTTAGTGCGAGCATGGAACACAGGGTTCCTCGCAACGGCCAATGCACTCCGACTGTCAGTGAAGATGGTGGTGGCAGAAGACTAACCAACACCCAAATCAGCCATAAGGTGTCTGAGCCACACACACTCAACAGTAGCTATGAAAGCTACCCTATACTCAGCCTCACAACTAGAAGTGGCCACAGTAGGCTATTTCTTGCTCAACCAAGATATACATGAGCTACCAAGCATGAAGCAAAAGCCACTAGTGGACACACGAGTGTCATAGCAACCAGCCCAGTCTGAGTCAGAAAAAGCATGCAAATCTGGCGGTAGTGATCCTCCCTTGGGATAAAACAACCCAAGTACCCGAGTACCACTCAAGTAGCGAAAGATGTGCTTAACCGCCTGCCAATGCTTGACACCTGGGCAATGCATAAATATGCTCATCTGTGAGATAGCAAACTGAATAACTGGCCAAGTAATGCATAAGTAAATCAGGTATCCAACAGAATGCTGATAGAGGACAGCATCAAATGCATCTCCAGCATCATGAAGACTCAATCGTAAACCTGTCTCCATAGGAGTGGCAATAGGCTCACAGTCTTCAAGGCCAAAACGCTGCAATAATGTGTCAATATCTTTCCTTTGACACAAAGCCATTCCACCATCAACTTGCATAAACCAAATGCCCAAATAGTGATGCGAATGCCCCAAATCAGACATCTCACATGAGGCATGCAAATCAGCCTTAAAATCAACAATATGCGTCTCAATAGGACCAGTGAGCAGCATGTCATCAACATAGACAACAATGATGAGAAGCACATCATTAGCATGCTTAACATATAAGATGCTTTCAGTTGGACTGTTCTCAAAACCATGTGCAATCAGATAGGCATGTATCTTCTCATACCAAGCACGTGGTGCTTGCTTTAAACCATATAATGCCTTCTTTAACATGCACACCTGATTTTCATGCCCTTACACTTCTTCATGCAAGTCGCCATTCAGAAATGCAATTTTAATGTCCAACTGATGTACATTCCAACCATGATGGGCTGCAAGTGCACAAATGCTCCGAACAGTAGTCATACGGCATGTAGGTGCAAAGGTCTCATCAAAATCAATGCCTCTTTCCTGCACATAACCCTTTGCAACAAGCCTAGCCTTATATCTGTCAACTGTACCATCAGGTTTATGCTTCAGCTTGTATACCCACTTAGTGCCAATGGCCTTCTTGCCAGGTGGCAAGTCACAAAAAGACCAAGTACCATTCTTCATTATTGCATCATATTCAAATTGCATAGCAGCCATCCAATTTTCTGAATTTTGTGCTTCATCAAACGAAACAGGCTCATTCTCATCACAGAGACTAGATGCAGCCATAGCATAGCAATCTGATGCAAAAGACGCACTATGAGAGCCTGATTGAGTACGATATGATAGAGGTGCATCTAATTTGCTGTCACGCAAGGTCCGCACCAGCCATTTTGGCATAGTTCTTGCCTGCTCAATATCAGCTCTCTCATCAATAAGTGCATCATGTATATCTGCATCAAAAATGGAATTATCTGCATCATCACATGAAACCTGCAAAGGCTGAGAAGTTGCCTCATTAGGACCAACACTAGACTGTCCACCTGTAAAAAGAGGCAGCAAAGTATCGTACATGTCTTTGGAGCTAACAGATGTCTCCTTAGTACATGGAAGCAATGGTTGAATAACATCTTCCACAAAAACAACATCACGGCTAAACAGAATGCGTTTAGTCTGTGGATAATACAGATGATAGCCTTTACTTTCAGAACTGTACCCAACAAAAAATACATTTTACTGCTTTATCATCCAATTTTCTGTGATGTTGTTCAGGCACTAATGCATATGCCAAACAACCAAAAACACATAGAGGAGCAACGGGTGGCTTGCGGTCATGCCAAGCCTCATATGGAGTGATAGACTGCCGCGCTTTAGTGGGACACCTGTTCAGTACATATGCTGCACACATGACAGCCTCAAGCCAGAAACTATGTGGTAAAGCCTGACTCTTGACCATACACCTCGCCATCTCCATGAGTGACTTGTTCTTTCGTTCAGCAACTCCATTATGTTGAGGTGTATATGGCACTGTACACTGGTGTTTTATCCCACGCTCAGCGAGAAATGTATTAAAATTAGAAGACATATACTCCCCCCCTCGATCAGAACGGATGGTGCCCATTTTACATGCTGATAGATTTTCAGCAAAAACAAAAAACTGTTTGAAGCACATGAACACTTCGAACTTTGCCTTAAATGGATATACCCATGCATGCCTGGAAAAATCATCGATGAAAGTCATGAAGTAAAGATAATTCCCAAAAGAAGGTGTCTGCATAGGACCACAAACATCACTATGTACAAGCTACAATTTCTGAGTAGCCCAAATTGAAGCATCTTTTGGAAAGGACGAACGCTGCATTTTGCCCAAAATATAGCCTTCACAAACATGTTTTCCATGTGCCTCTAGTTTGGGCAAAGAGGACATCATTTCAGATCTCTGCAGGCGTAGCAAACTAGGAAAATTCAAATGACCAAAGCATGTATGCCAAAGCTTTGCATCTGACATAGCCTGAGAATCATTTACTACACATGCCAAATCATTTACAGATCTTTCATAGTCTATGAGCTTATACAGCCCACGACATAAATGCCAGAAGCAATAATCACATCGCCATTTGACAGATCATGAACTGTACACCTGTCATCAACAAATTTCACAACCAAGCCAATCTTGGCTAATGTAGAAACTGATAACAGGTTCTTCTTGATCCCTGGCACAAATAAAGCATCTGACAAAGTGAAAGAACTACCATCAGCAGTAGTCAAAATGATCTTACCAACTCCCATAACAGGATAAGAGGAGTTGTTGGCGCATGTAACAATATTCCCTATAGGGGCAGGCTCGAGTGAAGAGAAGAAACTGTGTTGTGAGGTAATATGTTTGGTTGCCCCATTGTCAAACATCTGAGTCTACTGGAGGCATGCACTGCTCATGAGAAGATGGGTCAAAATTGCAGACAGTATTAAACGCCCATTCTTCTTCTTGCACAAGATTAGCAGACTCTATTTTTGGTGTAGAGGCCTCTGCAACAACCATTCGAGCCTCTTTCTTCTTTGCCTCTTTAGCATCCACTTTTGGACAGTTCTTTATGATATGATCATTCCCTTTACAGTACTTACAAAACAATTTCTGCTTTTTTGATTTCTTCTCATCTTTATCTTTCTTCTTCGAATATGCACAATTAGCAGATTTTTGCTTACTAGTTGAAGAGCTCCTTTTTCCTTCTTTGCCCTTTTGACTAGCCAGGAAAGCTTGATCTGCAAATCGCATAATGGACTTGTTCTACCTGGAGTGATCTTCCTGCAACAGAACAGAGACTAACTGCTCAAATGATAAGGCATTTGGATTGCCTTTCATCATCAACCGAAGAGTAGAAGCAAAACTCTGATATGAATCAGGAAGACCATTCAGAACGGTCTGCACAAGTGAGCTATCTGGTATAACCTCATCATCAAAAATCAACTATTCCTTCAAGTCTTTGATCTTCATTAGGAAACTGTCCATAGAATCACCTTCATTCATGTGCTCACTCTCCAACTATTTTCGGAGGTAAGCAACACGAGCCTCATTCCTAGCTTGGTACAATGTGGTAAGTGTATCCCAAGCATCATTAGCTGTTCTGCAAGAGTGAATGTGAGGAATAATGGCACATTTGACAGACAAAGCTATCAATGCATGTGCCTAGGCATCTCTGCCATCCCAGCGAATCTGCTCTGCAGTAGGTGCAACAGAAACCGCAACACGAACAAGAATATGCAGAATATCATCATCTTCAACACCTTCTACATCAACTTCAGTACCTGCAGTTGTGATAGGACGTTTTTCGACACCCTGCACAATGTTCCACAGTTCTTTTGCAACCAACACATGTCGCATCATATAAGCCCATAACGGGTAGTTGGTACCATCCAACTTATCCTCAATAGCCAACATACGGAATACATCACTGCTTTCAGCCATGGTCGGTGACTAAAATACCTTGATGCAGAAAATTGATTGTATCTCAAAAAGTCAAATAGAACTGTCGAGACGAAATTCCGCTAGACCTGTAGCAGACTTCGAGACGCTTATACTGGCGAACAGAAACTGGTATATACCTTTGGCACAAAAAGACAAAATAGCCTACACAAGCAGTGTGATAGTGCGTTCGGAGGCAGAAACGAGCTCACATCGCGATTTTCGCACCACACAGCGAAGCTATTTTGATCTGGAAAACACGTTGAGTATGCTCACCAAAATTCATGCGATTCTGAGATTGCAACCGGAGGAGTGTCGACCGCGGCCTAGATGAAGCGACGACCTGCTCTGATACCAATTGTTGGAGTTAGATGTCTACGGAAGCATGTGAATAGCACAAGGAAGAAGAAGAAGCTTGGAGCACAACACACAATACGGAATGTATTATAAGAGAATGTACAAAGATAAGTAGCCCATTAGGGCAATAGGCCTATATACAAGCCGGGGGAAAAAACCTCCTAAAGAGGGGAAAAAGTGCCCTCGCGGTCCTAGAGTGTTCACACACATCACTACCTAAATATATCAACACATATGCAATCTCTAAAATGTGAAAGCAACCACTCTCATTAACGCATCAAACTAATTGTACTTTCCTTCTTTATATAATTTATAACCTATGATTGCATAATCATTACTTTCATCTTCCAAAATTTCACGTGTGATACAATGTTTCATTCTAGAAAGTCTTTTTCATAAGATATTCAATGATAGGTTCGTTCCATTTGGGTGCTATTGAAACTTGGAACAAGCTACTATGTTCGGCTGGAATTTGGACTTGACAAGTTTCACATGATTGGCATGAATATGAACATGTTTTTCCATATTAGGCTAGTACACACATGGTCTCTGCAAATATTGCAATGTACAAATTGTTTTATTAGTTTCATCTTAGAATCTTACATAAGCTATGGACACTAGCTTTTTCCTTTGATCTTCCACTATACAACAAGACAACACACCTTGAAAGTATTAAGTATAGATACCACTTGCAACAATTTGATACTTTTGTGCTTCCATAATCAAGTTCTTGGGTATAGGTATCCTTTTGTAAAGAGGCTTATTGCTCAGCAAGGGGACCATGGTTTGTGCTCCAGTGGGAACTATTTCAAGATTGAATAGGTAGGAATCAGTAAGATCATTTGCAACACTTATGGATGGTTCTCCATGTGTCACTCTATATTGTTGGTTCAGCTCTAATGTGGATATTTACTTTTTTGACCAGTACATTAAAATCAAATTCCAATAGTAGGAGAAACAAGCTAATTAGATGTTTTGTTCCATGGTTTATTGAAAAATAACAAAAGGGCCTGGTGTCCTATGATGAAGTTAAATTTATCTGACAAAAGACCATGAAAAAATCTTTTTACAAGATAAACCATGCCTAAATTCACATTTCTAGATTTGGATAAGTCAAACATGACTTTTCACTTTTCCAAAATAACAATAGCATGTCTTCCTTGGAAAAAAAATGCATTCCGCTAAGCAGATGGTCAAGTTTGGTTCAAACATGAAAGAGTCTTAGGCCCAACTTATTTCTACAAACAAACAAAGCCTCTATTTCACATGGATTACTAGATGGAAAACCTTGATCTTATTGATTTCCTCTTCTACCCAAAAAAAGGGATCATGAAAGATTCTAAATTGGCGTTTTGTTTGTGGAAATATTAGAACAAGGTGAAATAAAATTGTTGCTTTACTTACAACTGGAGGTGGGTGGTAAGCATAAGATAGAACAACCTGATTTGGTTCCCTGTGATGGGGATCAACCCAATAAGAATAAGAAGTAATGCTAAGTGCCAACAATGTTTTGTCCAAGGAATTTCAAAATTGGAAACATCTCTATAAGTATGATAGGAATGTCTAGATCAGACAAGAGTAGATTGATCTAAGTCACAAATTGGACTTTGATGATTAGTGCCTATTGAGCAAACACATCTTAGATTGGGGAAGAAAAAGAAATAAGACTAATTATGTATCTAAGTGATCCACATTTGAGAGGGCTAAGGTGGCACAATGGCAATAAAATAGATGAAATATCTAGAATTAGCTAAACATGGGTCTCGATATCTTATTCAATTCAAATTGATTTAGTAGAAGGATGTGGATTAAATGGGATGAGATTCCAAGGTCTTAAGCACTCTTTAACTGAGATAAAGAAATGTTACTTCTCTTGTTGATTCTCCAACATGACATCTAGACAAATGCTAAAGACCACAAGTTGTGAAGGACCCCACAATGGTGTAAGAGGTGCTTCAAAACTGATGAAGAGATTGGCTGCTCTCTTTTCTCATGCTTCAAGAGTGCAAAGGTCTAGAATAACGTCTATGGGTTCCTCTAATTGGAGCAAAAATGGCAACAATCCCTTTTGGAAGAGTGTCAATTTCTTATTTGATTCTAGTAGCATAAACACCATTATATGTGTAAGGTTACAACTTCGATGGATTTGGATGTAGTGCCATCATAATTATATGAGCAAAAATCTATAGATGTTATCCCTTTTTACATACACACAAATACACCTATATTTGTGAATTAAAATTAAACATTCTTTGGAAATCAAGCCATTTCCTATATAACTGCATCTCTCTTTGTTGTATTTGATTGGTATCATCATTTTTTTGTTCTTTTCCTTGTTATCATGTGCAAATTTTGCTTCTTGTTCTCATCTAGGCATTTCTACCAATACCTTTCTATTTTCAAATTCATATTCCTTGTTCTCAAGACTTGAAATTATGACTCATTGTCTCTATTATCTTATGCTTTCTCTTCTTCGTTTCACTTGGACTTGGTATATTGGGTGAATATATTGATCTCTCATAACTTGTAGATCCTTTGAACCTATTTCTTCCCAGAATTCTTCTTTACATATGAACTATAAATCTGATTCCATGCTTATATCATTTGTTTATCTATAAAATCATGGCTTGTGATCCAACTCTTCTAGTATACTCCAAAATGGCTCCAAAAATCACCACAAAAATGCTTCAAAATAGGCTTTGAAAACAAAGAATGAAGCTTTGAGGGACCAAAACATGTTCAAGGTAATGTTAACCTTAGTCTTTCCCCTTCTTTAGACACCACAAGTGTAGCTTAGTGGAAAGAGAGCTTTTCAATTAAACGAGATCCGAGGGGAATAGTACTAGGATGGGTGACCTCCCGAGAAGTACCAAGAATGTCTATCTTCCTTGATCATTGAGGTCCTCCCTCATGTGTAGCCAATAGCCCCAATGGTGCCTTCGATAACTCGAATGACAAGGTATGTCAAGGTCTATGCCTTGGTCACCACCTTAGTTGTGAGCCTTGGGTGGGTGGGCGGGCGGGTACTCACTTCGCTCACACAAAAGGAACAAAGCTTTTGCATATGAATGCTCTGATACCATTGAAGTATTTTGATAGCAATGCATGATAGTGGAATCTCCTTCTTCAAAGCTCCACAGCGATACCCTCAAAGTAGAAAACCAAGTTCCAGATGCCACACATAGCACTTTGCACAAAGGCTACATAATACACAGAAAACAGACAATACACAAACCATAAAACACAAATTTCTTAGATCATACAAATGTGATCAAACTTAGAGTCTGTGGCTGACCATGCCACCATATGTCTTATCAAAGAACATATAAAAAAGTTTTTGATGGCCATTTGGCCTTTCACATGGACAGTAACGGTAACAGTATACATAGATCACCATACACTCAAGTACTCATGTAGTCAGTCAGATCTTCGAGGTAGACAAGCTCGTTGGGTTGAGCTTGTGCAGGAGTTTCACATGGAAATCTTGTATACAAGAGGCAATGAGAATATTGTAGCTAATGCATTATCACATATATTATATCAAATGAGCTTTATAGTTTTAGAGAGCTCATTGCTTCAAGATATAAAGGAAGCACATGTGGAAGATCCACATTTGCTACACATCATTAGAGCCATCAGTGAGGACTCTATTATAGGAGAGGAGGCAATCCTAGCTATTTCTTCCCCTACTAAAGCAAAGAAGCCAAGTACGTATTCCAATTTCTCAGTGGAGAATGGAATAGTTAAACGAAAAGGAAAGGTTTGCATACCACATTCTTGGGATTTGAGAAGAAAAGTCATGCATGATAACCATGATGTTCCTTGTGCAAGGCATCCTAGTGTTGACAAGACCACTCAGAAACTTGCTAGAAGAACATGTCCAAACATATGTTCAATGATGCTTTATGTGTTAGGTGAACAAACTAGAAAGGGTTAAGACACCAGGTTTTTGACATCCTTTGGAGATTCTAGAGCACAATTAGGATAGTGTATCCATGGACTTCATAGTGCGGTTACCACGGACCCAAAGGAAGTGGGCTACTATCATAGTAGTGGTAGATAAATTGGGCAAGATGTCTGATTTCATACCCATGTAGGAGATGGTAGAAGCTCCGCAGGTAGCGGAGCTATTTATCTAGCATGTCTTTAGATTGCATGGGTTATTGACATCCATAGTTTCATATAGGGTTGTTAGACTCACAAGACACTTCTGGAAGCTTATATTTAAAAAACTCAAAGTGTCATTGAAAATGAGTAGTGGTAATCATCCTCGGACAAAGGTTCAGATTGAGATCAACCAAATTCTAGAGGACATGTTGGGAGCATATGTGTCTAAGAGGCAAACAGATTGGGATATTTACTTACCATTGGTAGAGTTTGCTTATACAATAGATCTCATAAAGTGAAAGGAATGTCTCCTTTTGAGATGAATTATGGCATAAATCTCACTGCTTCCAGTACCATAGGAATGCCAAAGAAATTGTTGAGTGCTTTGAATCTCAAAGCAAATTTAGAAAGAGTTAAAGCCAAGGTGTAGCAAGTAGCTAATAGGGCAAAAGAATATGCTGACAGGAAGAGACCTCCTAGAGTTTTTGAGGAAGTAGATAGAGTTTTTCTTCAAGTGCCAGCTAGGTCCACTTCATTATCCATAGGGAAGTTACTAATCTTTCACCAAGTTTTAGTAGCTTAGTGATGTTGCATACTGATTAGAGCTTCCTCTAGACTATAGAGTCCATCTAGTGTTTCATGTCAATACACTTAGAAAGTAAATTTCTAGGGAGAATAATCTAATAGAGGGTATTGTTTTTTTGCAAGAAAGTGATAGCACATATCATTCTCAAGATAGGATACTAGATCGGAGATAGAAACAATTGAGAAACCCTATCATCCAGGAGTATCTAGTAGCCCAAAGAGGATTATTGCTTACAAAATCTACTTGGGAATTAGAATTATGGTTCACAAATACTTTCCCTCATTGATCATTGAGGACACTGATCTTTAGAAGGGTGAGACAGTGTTAGAAATCGGTCTACAGAGACCATCCCATGTGTGTGTGGGACAAGGGAGAGCCACAATGAAGGTCCCTAGCTCAGGGGGATATCCTAAGGTATTCAATGGTAATGGGGATGAGTGTTGCATCATGGCCACATGTCAGCACTAGATCACTCCAGAGCATTACTTTTTTGAGTGCAAGGGGATACAATGGATGGGAGGATAGTGACACACACATCATTCACAAGTCTTCTTTTCAAGAGAATTTTCAGGCAAGTCTTTCATTTATCCTATCCAAAGGTCTAGTACTTTGGATTTCAACATACCTTGATGTTTAATCTTTTAAACATTTGTCTTTAAGTTATTTTTTGAATGCTAAAATATCAATGATACTTATGCAAGACCACTTTTAGGATTCTAATTCTTTGAACCATAATGTCTTTGAATTAGAATTCCCAAAGTTTTTCTTTTTGTGAGATTTAAGGGACATCTTTCCATAAGTCTTCTCAATATTAACTTTGTTTCTCGCAAACGTATGTTTCCAAAGTGCTAGCATTCTTTGGAAAACTTCTTTAAAAGAAACTTTTTCTTGATTCTCTCCCATTATTTACCTTTAAGTACTTTGCATATTTAAAGTAAACTTTGGAAGTCCTTGTATGGTATTCCATACCGACTTTATGGAATACTTTCCGAAGGAATCATGACATTGTCTAACCTCGTAATTTATGTGACAATTGACCTGGTTTATTTCCTATAAATTTCCTATAAATTACATAGAACTCATAGAGTTTATTTCTACATTCTTTAGAGTTTCTATGTCATGTAGCTTCATCATTTCATACCATCGCCTACATACATGAAGTTGAGAAAGGATGATTGTCCCTAATGTGATGAGGAAAATGAGTTTATGGTTGGAATTCCTTATCAATATGATTTTGGTAGTCTCATGTATGTTATGGTTACTACTAGACTAAAAATTGCATTTGAAGCATGAGTTGTGGTTAGATATATCTCTAATCTTGGAAATAGGCATTTTGCTTAGAAGTTATCAAAATGGTATTGAGATATCTTAGTGGCATTAAGAATATGTGCTCATGGTGGAGGAAGGCAAAGATGACAAGAAAAAACAAAAGTAGAAACATATTTGTAAATATTGTAAGGCAAATGATGATGCCATAAAGAGTTTTCCTAAACTAGTTGCAAAAGAGTCAAAGAAGAAAGAGATTGGAATGGTTGTTGCAGAGGCCTCTACACCTAAAATAAAGTCTAATAATCTTGTTCAAAATGAAGAATGGGCACTTACTACTATTTTCAGGTGGGCTTTCCATGAGAAGTGTATGTCTACAGTAGACTTAGATGTTTGGTACTTCGACAGTGGGGCAACCAAACATATTACCTCACAATGCAATTTTTTCAGTTCACTTCAGCCTGCCCCATATAGGGAATATTGTCACATGTGCAAACAGATCTTCTTATCTTGTAATGGGATTTGGTAGGATCATTTTGAATATTGCTAATGGAAAATTTTCACATTTTCATATGCCTTATATGTGTTAGGGATCAAGAAATAACTATTGTCAGTTTTGGCATTAGCCAAGAATGGATAGTTGTCAAATTTATTGATGTTAGATTTACAATTCAAGATGTATCAAATGGTGATATTATTTCTTCTCGCATTTAATGTCGTGGACTATATAAGCTCATATAATATGAAAAATCTATGAATGATTTAACATGTGCAATTCAAGACTCTCAATTTATCTCATATGCAAAGATTTGGCAAGCATGCTTTGGTCATCTAAATTTTGTTAGTTTGCTTTGTCTCCAAAAATCTGAAATGGTGTCCTCTTTTCCCAAAGTTAAGGCACCTTATAAACATGTCTATGAAGACCGTATTTTGGGCAAGATGCAATGTTCCTCCTTCCCAAAATATTTTTTAGTTTGAGTAATTCATAAAATGTAGCTTGTTCATAGTGATGTTTGTGGTCCTATGCAAACACCTTCATTTCAGAACAATCCTTACTTCATGAATTTTATTGATGAATTCTCTAGCCATGCATGGATGTATCCATTGAAAACAAAGTCAAAAGTGTTTATGTTCTTCAAACAATTCCTGGTTATGGCTAAAAATATGTCAGCCTATAAATTGGGCACCCTCCATTCTAATCGAGGGGGGAATACATGTCTTCTGATTTTAGTGTACTCCTCACTGAGCATGGGATAAAACATCACTATATAGTGCCATATACAGTTCAAAAAATGAAGTTTCTAAAAGAAAGAATAATTCTCTCATGGAAATGGCAAGGTGTCAGATGTCAGGACTTACCACATAGATTCTAGCTAGAGGTAGTTATGTGTGCAACATTATGTATTTAATATGTGTCCCACCAAAACACTATAATCGATCACTCCATATGCGGCTTGACATGGTCACAAGGCATCTGTTACATATTTGTTTGTCTTCTGAGATTTAGGATCCTCATATAATCTAGGAAAGAAATGTTACCTCACCATTGTCAACCCAACTTCAACTCAACCAAAGCAAATTATAAATGAATTTCACCATTTTCCAACTTAGGAAACTCAAAGAATTGAACTTGAACTTAAGCATTCATCACCTTTAAGTACAACATCCCATACCAACATACCCACTTTGATGTTGATGCAAAACCAATGTTTTGGACCATCAAGCCCACGTCCACACCATCATGCAATGACTTCTCATTAAACTTAATCTGCTTTTAATTCAAAACCTAGTACTAAAAATTGAACAATGTGTCAATTTCTAATAACTTTGAGCCTATGTACTAAACAACACCTTGCTTGAAGGTTGAAATTTTCTTTTTGTGCTTTGAAATCAAGCATAAAAGATTACTTGTGTGACCTTCAAACTCAATATCCTTTATTCTAAGCTTAAAACTGTAATTAGTTAGGAATCACTTGATCCATTTCAACCTCTAGGGTATTCCTAGACCCTTTTATATTTTAATAACTAAACTTGCAAACTCTTCTCAAGTTCCAATCCTACTCAGGACTCTTAAAAAATAATTAGCTATCATTTCTCAAAGCCTTACTACCCTGGCAAGGTTTATAGTAGTTCCAATTGCACTCACTTGGATACCCTTGTTCCAAGTCTAACCAGTTCTTATTGATTAGGTGATAGTAAATAAAGAATTAGTCTTGATCTGAAGATATTTTCTCAATCTACAAAGTTCATTGGCTTATCCTAGGATTTTCTAGGGATTTCCTTCTCAACTCAAGTATTATCATCCACTAATCCTTTTTATATACTAAATATATAAAAGCTCTTTAAGGTCGACACACCTTTGGATTACATCAATCATAATACTTAAGTACCATAACTTGTGGTTGAAGGCTTACTCGGGAACTACTTGCGATTAATCTATCTCACATTTTGTACTCCTATCTTACTTTAGGGTACTCCTCTTTGACTCTAGGAATTTTCTTTTCCTCAAAAGCATTTCAACCCTCAAGCATGTTTTAATTAACTTGAATGATCATCTCCAAGTTTAACTTATGGTTTACTCTAAACCCTCTTTACTTTAACGTTAACTCTAAACTTTCTTAAATAAGTTGAAAACTTAAAAGATACTTATCTTTTTTACTGAACTAAGGAGATAGTTATCTTAAGGAGATAATATATTGATGATTGAACCAAGAAGCTACTTATCTTCATGGTTCTCTTGTACTTTTATTCTCTTTTCCTAACCCTTTTAGCTAGAGTAGATTCATTCTTATCAATGTGTGTAGCATAATTTTAATACATTAGCTTGCACCATGATGGTGCATCTAAAAACGATAATGAAAACAAAGGTGAAGTTGTGCATGTGCACATGCACCCATCCATGTGTGTTCTCTTTGGCACACTTGTTCCCTTGCCAAAATGCAATGCTCAAGGTAGGCATTGTGTGCCTCCTCATCTAAAATTACAAATAAAACATTCAAGGTAGGCATTTCTCACTCCTTGTATACAAATATATCCATGAGGTTCTCCTATGGGTGAACCAATATACAGATCTACATCTTCTTATGATTCACACTTCTATAATGACTTTGGGTGATAAAAACTAAACTAAAATACAAATTGTGGCACTCCCTAAGTCTCACCTATAAATTTTTGCATTTTATTTAAGCTAAAATGTGAAGATACACTTCCATTCCACATTTGGAAGTGCTATCATGCCAAAAGATGGTTGATGTAGATGCTAACTTCATCTACAAAACTATCAAAACTTGGTAGCTGAACTTTTTTGCTGCACAAAAAATTCAAATCAACTTTAATTCTATTGAAGTTTATGTTATTGGAAACTCTATAGGACGAGCTTCCAACAACCCAAAAATTATCAAAATTGGCCTTTCTAGCTAAGAGAAGCATGCATCCAAAGTTGAAAGGTTGTTAGCCAATCACAAACTATAAAATAATAACTTTGGAAGCTTTGCAAATGTCTTTGGAGAAAATTTTATGAAGATTTCAACTATTTACCTATTTTACAACCTCCAAAGAATAATATTAATAAAAAATAAGAAATTATGGAAAACATATGATAGCTCAAATTGATGAGCAAAAATTTCTTCTTGCATGATTTTCACTTTTTCTTTTATATGATCTTTAATTCATATTTAAGATGCTCTTTCAATGCATGAAGTAAAGCATCTACATATGCATATGATTTTTTCATAATTGTGAGGATCATTTGTGCTAATGAAGAATCATCCTTTTAATAATCATGATTTCCATGCCATATATCAAAGAGATAAAGGGATTAAGACTTCCCTTATTCATGTGATGAAGATCATTCACTTGCTTCAACCCTTCAAAGTCCATGCTTCATACATCATAACTTCTTTTCGAATCTTTGGCTTAATGAAGAAAATCCATCCATGCTTAATCTATGGAGTTTGTTTCATGGGCTTCTATTCTATTGTAGAAACGAGAAGAAGGCCAAATGTGCCTGTTGGGTGGAGTTGGAAGAGAGATCATGAAAAAAGCTCCTTCCTCATAGTTGCTTATGTTGAGGTTGCAAATATTAAATTAGAATAATATTAGGCATGTAGCAATAAACTTTAACAAAGCAAGAATCAATTGTGGGATAGCATAGCAACATCTCACGAAGAGTTGTCAAGTTTGAAACTTTCTGAATGTACCTCCAAGAATTTACTTTTTATAGAATCTCCTTTGGGACAAATGAATGCACACATGTATAGAAGATTACCAATGAGTCTCCTGCAAAGATGGATGCATGCATGTCCACAAATGACTTTGTATTTGAGAAGAAAAGATCAACCAATATATCAAATGATAGAAAGAAAAATCTTTCCTCAATGAAGAAAATGAAGAGATATCCATATATATCATGAAGAGATGAGAAAACTTAAGCTCTCCATGAGAGCTCGAGAGTAACTAGAGTTTGCATATGCATGTGCAAACTCCACCGATACTAATGTTAAGACAGTCTCCAATGTTAAGATACCCATGACCTATGAATCTCCACCCAACTTTGCATTATATAGATTTTGGGACTAATTGTGATCTCTAGAGTAACTAGAGTCTACACATGCATGTGCAATCTCCACTACTACTTTAGCATCTCCCACTAGAGTCTATTAGTGCTAGGTGTACTCACCACTTGAGTTAAGTTTTCTTGAACTCAACCTAACTTGAGTGGATTCTTTAAGACAATTTTAGCTCTCTTTGGGAAAAAATCTCTCCCAATGCTCCCCATGGGGTTGAACCAAGACCTCCTTAACCCCATCCTTGAGATACAACCATGATGCCAATATTATAACATGTTTACTACCCTAGAATTACCTAATTTTATCATTATCTTGAACCGTGTCCTAGCTACTCGACCAAGATGATTGAATCTAAAAATTTGAAGTGTCAATTGTGTCATAGATAAAAGAAAGAAGTTATGACTAGGAATTTTAGTTGAGATTTGGATAAACCAATGGGAAATCAATTGTACAAACAAACTAGTTCAATTCATTGTGATATGATTCATGAAATTCTAAAGCACGTTGCACCTAGTAAGTGAAAATTAAGAAAACATCAAAGAACAAGCATATCAAAGAGAGCATGAAAATCCTTTAAAGAGAGGATAACACACACATTGAGGTTCTAGGCATTCATTGGGGTGTCCTAGAACTTTCTTTTGGAATTCAATTATATCTTAGTTTCATAGGAAAGATATGAGAAAAATGTCATTTGAATGAGCAAAAGAAAAGATTAAAAAGAGGTCTAATGCAAGGAAAATAAAGCACATACAAGATGTATGCACCTTAGATTAGGTTGTTTTGTAGGTCAAGCTAGATCCATAAGAAGTAGAATATCTACAAAGGAAATCATACGTGACCTTGTGCGTCAAACTTAAGAGTTAATCAAACAACAAAGTAGAAATCATGTTTGCTTTTGCGGACATACAAGTTCCTCCCATTTGAAGGAAATGATGCCAACAATTGATATAATGTACTATACCTTAGATATGTGCCCATAAATTTTTGAGGTGTTATCTACTTAGATGTATTAAATATGTTTGTGTCTAAGCTCAAAATCTCAAGGAAGCACCATATACACTAGACTATAAAATTTGAATGAGGATGTTACCTAGATAAGGTATGAGATATAAACATCACTTGCAACTTTCTAGAGAGGATTAATGATTTTAACGAAGTATTAAATGATAATCAACCTCCACTTGAGAATGCAAAAGAAGATTTAATGATTAATCCTTATGCAAATTTATCTTGGCAAGGATTCTAATAGGTGACAAAGTTCTTCAAGAAAGTAGGCTCACTAATGTCTATCTCATTGAAGGAGTTGACCAAGTCCTTTGGGCATTTACACCATTAAATGGAAAGGGTTGGTCCTAATCCTATCACCATCTATGAGTTCAAGGAATGCATGGAGCTTGGTAGACCAACATACTTGGGCAAATAGATGAGATAATATTGAACATTAGAACAATCAAGAAAGTCCAATCATACTTATCATGGTTAGGGAGTTTTTTGTTTAACAATATAGGCATGTAAACCTAGCAAGAATGATAAAGGCACTAGTAGACACCTAGATAGATAAGAACCTATGATATCCTAGTAGACTATAGCCCCTCAATATCCACTAATGCTATTTTCAAGTAGTGTCCCAAAAAACCTAGAACTACTAATTGGCATGAAAATAATGACCTAGAGCCATTTCTTATTCATTTTCCTGACCATGGCAGAAGCATTTGACTTTCTTAGGCACCTAAGTGTATGAGGGAACATTACGACGAATCCAAAGATCCTCATGATCATGTAACAATGGGTTGAGATGTGTGTAGGTGCTAAGGAGTGTACCTTTTGTGCATATGAACCCTAGATTATGCATTGCCCAACCTTCATCCATCAAGGAATCAACACATATTCTAGCCAAGAAGGCACTTCTCAAGCTAGAAAATACACCAAAATGTGCCATAAAGAACACCAACTATTGAGAAGATGTATTTAATATGGTAGAAATCATCCACCTAATCCATTTCTAGAGGACCTCCACCACTTCACTCAAAGCTACCATGACTTCAAATACAACTAGTGCAATTTTGTGTAGGCACATATAAAAAGTCAATATCTCCAACATGAAGGCTCTCTCTAAATAATGATAATGATGCACTCTGACTACTAGTGAAGTGAGACTATGCATAGGTGCATCAATTTCCATGCATATATTAATCAATAGGTGTTTTAGACATATACAAGCCACTATATCTATGAATATTTCCCTATACTAAGCTTCACAACTCAATGTGACCATATTAGGTTGCTTCTTACTTGACCAAGATATGCATCATCCTCCAAGGAAAAAACAATTACCGCTAGTGGACACTCACATATCATAAGAACTGGCCCAATCAATATCTACAGAAGCATGGAAGCATGACTGAGCTCTACTATCAAAGAGAACCAAACTCAAAGTTCCTTTGGGATATCTAAACACCCATTTTACTGCTTTCCAATGCTTAGTGCTAAAGCTATGCATAAATCAACTCGATGGGGAAACTGCATATTGTATGTCTAGCTTTGTGTTACATGCATATATAATAAATCACACGATTTCCTAATAAAGAGAAGTATCAAATACATCAGTTGCATCCTCAATTGAGAACTTGAATCCTACTTCCACTTGTGTTGAGATAGGATGGAAGTCCTCAAAACCAAAACACTAAACTAGTTTCTCAATATACTTTGCTTAATGCACAACAATTCCCCTCTTCAACTGATACAAACAAGATTCCAAGAGAATACTCCAAAAGACCAAGATATGTGACATCAAAAGTATGTTGCAAATTAGTGATGAACATGCCAATTTTCTCTTTGCATGAACTAGTCAAGAGAATGTTATCAACATAAAGAACATGCACTATAAACTCAGCCCCATCTTTTCATATGTAAAGTGTGCTTTCAATTGGACTACATGTAAAACTAAGAGCAATCAAGTGCTTATGTATCTTGCCATACCATGCACATGGAGCTTGCTTAAGCCCATACAAAGCCATATGGAAGCAAAAAATCATATGCTCTTGAGCTTTGATGGAAAATCTAGGAGGTTGCTTTATTCTTCTTGCAAATCACCATTTAAGAACGTTTTTTTTAATATCCAAGTGATGCACATTAAACCATGATGATCAACCAATGCAATCACAACACAAATGGTAGTCATGTACATAGTAGGGGCAAACATCTTCTCATAATCAATGCCATATTTTTGTAGATAACTTTTTGAAACTAATCTAGATTTTTAGAATAATACCATCATTTTTTTTTCTTGTAAATCCATTTAGTACCAATGGCATTCTTACCTTTTGGCAATTCACATAACTCCCAAGTACAATTTTCATGGATAAAATCCAATTCTCATTGCATTGCACTCATCCAATTTGAATCATCACATGCATCTTCAAAAGTGAGTGGCTCTTCATTACATGTAGTTGAAATAAGAGATACATCCACAAAGTCACGATGTATGGAAAGAGCTTGATCTTGTTCTACCAAGTAAAGGAGAACTTAATTTGCTATCTTGTAATATCTTTTGCACCCATTTTAGCATATATTGTGCAGTCTTGATAAACATACATTCCTCATGTAATACATCATCAAAATGGACATCATAAGTGGGCTAAATATCATGCTGATTTTCAGCCATGGGTGTGCCTCCATATTTTGAAAATTTTTAGATAATTTTGGTTGGACATTTTCAACCATATTTAGCTAAGGATTTTCAGCCATGTTTTGGTTGAAAAGTATTAACTATTTGAAACTCATTTGGATGGTGTACATGGCTGTAGTCAAGTGCACCACTTTGAAACAAAGGCATGAATGTATCACGCACATCTTGTGAACTAATTGTTGGTTGAAAGTTGCATTCAAGTAAAGGATAAGCTGAGTTTTTAGCAAATAAGACATATCAACTTACAATAATTTTGCCCATGAATGGATATTATAATTGATAAGCTTTACTCCCACTAACATATAACAAATATACATTTCTTTGCCTTACCATCAAGTTTGTGACGTTGTTGTGATGGCACAAGAGCATATGCCAAACAACCTAATATTTTTATATGACTAACCATTGGCCTCCGTGCATTCCAATCCTCATAAGGTGTAATGAATCTCAATGATTTTTTAGGACACTGATTCAATACATAGTTTGTACACACCACCACTTCCATCCATAAATTATCTAGAAGATGCTTTCCTTTAACCATACATCATACCATTTCAAGAAGTCACTTCTATCCTTGCACTTCACAATGCCATTTTTTTTAGGTGTATATGAAACTTTACATTGGTAAGAAATACCTCTTTCAGAAATAAAAGACTAAATTCATGTGACATGTATTCACCATCACGATCCATGTGAATGGTTGAAAGCTTTTAGCGACAAAAAATTTCAGTTTTGGCTAAAAATATTTTAATGTAAGAGAATACCTCATTCTTTGCTTTCATAAGATACAATCAAGTATGTCATGTTGCATCATCGATGATGGTAACAAAGTATACATGCTTGCCAAAAGATGGAGTCTTGAGTGGACCACATACATCACTATGAATATGTTGAATTTGTGTAGTATGTGTAGTGACATATTTGGGAAAATAAGCATGATGCATTTTTCCAAGTATACAACCTTCACATGCATGCTTTTAAATGGACTAGTGTTTGAAAACCAAAAAAAATATCCTTCTTTTGCAAGTTAAACTTTTGAAGTTCAAAATGAGCATGCCATAACTTTGTTTCAGTCATAGAAGAAGTATGAGTAAGGAAGGCATTGGAAGTAACTCTCTTATATGTATCCAAGTGATCAAAATCATTGAATAATCTCCTCAACATCATAATAACATCACAATTTCTGAAATCATGAACCATAAATTGCTACAAAGTGCACATGAAGTCCCTCACTTGTAACAACGGGAATTGAAATCGAGTTTTTCTATATAGTAGGTACATATAATGCATTCTTGAGAGTAACAATAACTCCATTCTAGCCATAAGCTAAATTTCTCCAACTCCAATAATATGATAAGAAGAATATTTTGCACATATAACATCTCCTCTCGAGGGTGCATCTTTCAAAGATACATTTTTTTTTGCATGAAGTGATATGCTTTAAAGCACCACTGTGAAAAAACCAATAAGAATCAGCCTTATTCATGATCATACATGTATGATGTGACAAAAAATCATAACGATATGTAATAACACATACCCAAAGCAACATTAGTTTCATCATTCTTTGCATTGTATGTATTCTCAACCATAAACATGTCAAATTATTTCTTCTTTTCATTATGCTTGGCAAAATTTCTACATTCATCAATGGTTGTCCAAGTTTTCCACATTGGTGGAAGAGGAAGATTATGACTTTGGTTTTGATGAACACAATTATGAACCATACTTGATCTTACCCTTTTGCATAACAACAAGTGCTTGGGTTCCTTCAAACAAACCACTTCTATTCACTCTTCATTGCTCTTCTTGCAAAAGAAGAGGCACAAAATCTTCAAAAGTATACATATTTGGATTTACTTTTGCAACCAAATGAAGTGTAGCAGCAAAGCTTTGACAAGATTCTGACAATCCTTTGAGTAATATAGAAATGACTGATGCATCTGGAATGATTTCATCAATGTTTTCCAATTTCTCTTTCAAATACCTGATGCATGTAACATGTACATCCAAAGACTAAATTTTCAACCATACAAACATCTTCAAGTTGCTTTCTTGAGTAAGCAACACATGTCTCATTATGCTTTGCATACGAAGAAGCAAGTCTATCCTAAGCTTTATCTTGAAGTTGTACATGACCATATGTGTGGAACAATATGTATAGGGGGTGAAGACAATATCATTGTACTTGAAGAAGAACCTAAATCTATGACAATAGAGTGCAAAGTAGAAGAATCGCGAGGTCACTTGTCAACATTTGCCACTATGTTGCATAATTGCTTTGTAACAAAAACATGCTTCATCATGTAAGAACACATTGTATATTTAGTCCCATAAAGCTTATCTTTAGCTTGAAGCATGCCAAACAAGTCATTTTTTCTTGCCATTGCACCAAAGAGCTCAAAGGTAGCAAGATATGAAATCCAGCAAAAGCAAAAAAGCAACTCACAATCCCTAATGATGATGGTAATTTTGACTGCATGATTGAATTCAAAGGGGGGGAGTAAAACCCCAATACACCTACTAGAAAATTTTTCTGAGTGGTGAACCTTCTACTTCTATGCTCCAAAACCAATTTGAACTATTGAATCATGCATCCATACATGAAATCCATGGTTGACACTTAGAGTGGAGATGTGTATAATGTTCGCGATTCTTACCAAGGAAAGAATCAGCAACGTGGCAAGAGCAAGAACAAGGAAAAGAATGGTCAATAGAATAAGAGTAGAAGTAAATCAAGGAAGAGGGATATCGAATGTCATTATTTTTGTAAGAAAGGACACATGAAGAAAGACTCCTACGCATTCAAGAATGTTAAAATTAAAGGGCAGAATGTTGATGGGCATGTTAAATAGTTACCTGCACTATCTACTTCAACTATGAAGATTCGAGAAATCAATGCTATTTTTGATGATGTTGATGTGTTGATACTTGACAGTACTTTGCCTACTGAGGCTCTTATGGCTATTTCTCTTTCCCACATGTGGCTGCTAGATTTTGGTGCTTCTTTCCATGTGACACCACATAGAGAATGGTTCTCTACTTATGCAACAAAGTCTCTTGGTACTGTGAGACTAGGGAATCTTACCCGTGTGACGTTGTCAAGATTGGAGATGTGGTTGTGCAGTTCATTGATGGTTCAAAATTTACTATGCATATGTATGCCATGTACCTTAGTTATCACGTAGTTTGATGTCGATTGGTCAACTTGATGACTTTGGTTACAAGGTGGTTTTCTATGCTTTGTCCCTTTGGATATCAAAGGGCAATATGTTTATTGCAAAAGGAAACAAAGTTGGCTCACTTTATCCCTTATTTGTATCATAGAAAGAACACTTGTTATTTGTTACTGAATAGCCTATGGCTTGTATTTGGCATGGTTGTTTGGGCCACAAATCTCGTAGTGGAATGGAAAATCTTTCTCGTTCCTTCTACTTACATGTGTTATCTTTCTTTGATTTTTCATTTTGTGAGCATTGTCAATATGGAAAGCAAAATAAGAATGCGCATAAAACACACATTGAATCTTCAAGCCTACCCTTAGATCTTGTTCATACAGATGTGTGTGGTCTTATGCCTACAAGGTCATTCGGTGGTTCTCTTTGCTTTGTCACTTTCATAGATGATGCTACTAGAAAAGTCTGGGTATATCCTATCAAATCAAAGGATGATGTATTCCCTACCTTCAAAAAATGGCCCACTTTAGTTGAGATTGAAAAAGGAACTAAGCTCAAAGCTTTATGTATTGATAATGGGGGTGAGTATACCTTACATGAATTCAATCTTTTCTGTCAATCTAGAGGAATTCGTAGAGAGTTTACAACTCCTTATACTCCAATATAGAATGATGTAGCTAAAAGGATGAATAGAACTATTTAGGATAGATTAGTTTTTATGTTGCATCATGCAAACCTTTAACAAGGCTTTTGAGCAGAAGTAGTATTGATTGTAGTTCATGTGATTAACCTTTCACCTAGCACTACCAAAAGTTTGAAAGTGGCACAAGAGTTATGGACAAGGAAGCCACCATATTATGATCATCTTCGAGTTTTTGGGTAAGAAGCATATGTTCATATACCCAAGAATCTTAGACAAAAGCTGAACCATAAGTCAAAGAAATGCATTTTTCTTGGATATGGTCGAGAAGGACAATTTGGATATCACTTATGGGATCTTGAAACATAGTCACTAATCAAAAGTAGTGATGTCATTTTCAATGAGTCTAAGATGCATTAACAACCCATTAAGGAGGTTGAAGTGAGAAGAATGGTGTGTTTGAGGATACTAGTCCTCCAGTTAGCCTGCATAAATATGCTGCACATAGGGATGTTCAAGAGAATGTATGATCAGATAGGTCTGCAAATGTTCCTGTTCAGCAACCATTGAGACACTTTGCATGTGTCTCACATCCACCTGATAGATATGCTCCAGGTTTGGATTTTATTATGCTAATAGCTGTTGGTGAGCCTTCTTGCTACAAATAGGCCATGCAGACAAAGGATCATGTCAAGTGGTAGCGTGCCATGAAGAGTAAATTGGATTCTATTCACAAGAATGGTACTCGGGATTTAGTACCTTTGCCAAAGGGCAGGAAGGCTTTACCATGTAAATGGGTATATAAGCTGAAATTCACATTAGATAGTGCTATACACTTGGTGTAAGCTACTTGGATCCGCAATTAAAATTCATTCCCATCACTTCAAGTCGATAAGCTTTGTGTTTGCAAGTCTATAGCATGAATCCATTTCCCTAAAAATCATGCATGAAGCATTTCGAATGTCGATGAATAATAAAACTCAAAAAACATGCATGCAGATGTTGTACACATGAGTAATTCTAAAAGAAAGGTTCACATATTGAATCACTTCTCAAACTATAGAGGGAGTACGAAATGAGCCTAAATGAAAAGTTTGAGGGTAGTAAAATCCTATACGAGACCCTATATTGTAAATATGGAAGGTCATTGCATCTTTTATGTTGTAACGTTGCAAGAATGAGCACATGGCACAAAGAATATGAAAAAAGAAAAAGCTTCCCAACAGAAAAGTGTGCATAATGTGAAGTCCGATAGCATGTACGAAAGCCAATAAGAAAAAAGGAACACCAAATACGGAAAAAATGTGCTCAACTGGTTCTAAGGCTTTGCAAACAACACTACCAAAACACACTGAAAACACACTAAAAATATGTGTGGACTAAGAGAGATTGACTTCTTGGATTTTATATGAATCCTCACCAAAGTACTTCAACGTGGTCAAAGTTTATAAGTTAATACATCAACACATTGATTATATATATAAACACATTGATTATATATATATATATATATATACATATGCATTGATTTGTTAGGATTAATGAGCATTAAGAGATTATTGAATTTATTGATAAACAAATAAATAGTTTAGTTACGTGGAGTTGAAGGTTCAAGTTCCATTGATTGGTTTAATGCGAAGTTACAAATGTGGGGATAAAAAGGGTTCCTTGAGTGTATGCTTTTACTTTCTCAAAATTTTCGGCTGATAGAAAAAAGTGTGTAGAAAGATTGATTTCCATTAAAAAAAAAAACAAAGTTATTTGACTATGTTGAGATTAAAATAATAATAATAATAATGGGGTCGGTAAAGTTTATTTAACTTTGAAAGTATAATTGTACAAGTGAATGGGCATAGTATCCGTAGGGTTTCGTATCTCACAAAGCAAGAATTAGACAAGATAACATGGATAAAAAAATGATTTAAATTGACCAAAGTCTTACATGTTCAACCTGGAGATTGAACTCTAGATCTCCACCTCAAGAGATCAAAGTTAATGCATTTGAGCTATGGGACATGGACATGTTGAGAATTTGTTGTTTCATGAATGCTCTGTGAGTATAAAAGATGAACGTTTCTGAATTATCTATGATTTCTCTTGAACTTTGGATTACTTTATCATTATCACATCATAAGATTTAATGATCTTTATTAAATTATAGTTGATTTTAAATTGTCATCTCTTTAGTGTTTTAGAGAGGTTGATGTCTTTCTGTGAAAGTTCGAATTTTGACTTATTTTTTTGTTACACTTGAAAAATTTTGAAAGAATAACTCCCATACTATGTTATATCCATTTGTGGGTTTTGAACCATGGACCTTCAGTCTAGAGGTTCAATCTGTTTAGGACTACACCATGCACCCTCAGTAGAAGTTCACTTTTTGGCTCATTTGAGCCCACATTCATAGTAGGAAAAAAAAAACTAGACTTTTTTATGTACAAAAAGAAGAAAAAGTTTTTCGGTGTAGTATAACATACATGCAAAGAAGAAAAAGAATGTTACTAAAGGCTGCACGTGCCCATGTAGTTAATTTTTTTTTTGAGAGTACAAGGAATTTAAAATGTCCAACTAGTTGGGAATTGAACCCAGGCACTCTACCTCACGACGTTCAATGCATACCGCTACACCACACCCATTTGGACCATGTAGTCATATTATCTTCACACGCATCATTGTCAAAATCTTCTAGAGACACATGCCAAAAGATTTGTATAATAAAAGGACTGAAGTCCGATGCTACCAAGGATGTAAAGAGAGTTCTAAAAAAGCTCAAATCCCAAGTTTGGCCATACCAAGCCTCATCAAGCTCACTTTTTTGGAACATGAAAAATAGGGCACTCTACAAAAATTAGTCCAAATAGTGGCTGAAGTGAAATGCTACCAAGGATGTAAAGAGAGTTCTAAAAAAGCTCAAATCCCAAGTTTGGCCATACCAAGCCTCATCAAGCTCACTTTTTTGGAACATGAAAAATAGGGCACTCTACAAAAATTAGTCCAAATAGTGGCTGACAACAATAAGAGATATCTATGCTCATACAAATTTTTATGACATGCTATCAAAGAAAAGTGTGCCATCTACAACCATTTAGTAAACTAATTCTTGCTAATAAAGAATAAGAGTACACAATAGCCACATTCTTAGCAGCTCTTACCATAGGAGGATAACCAGGCCATGGTAAGCACACAGAATCTTCAAGCTTTTCTCTTTCTAGTGTCCTCGCACACGGTACATCTTTTGAAGAAGTCCTTTCTCTTTCTAGCGTGTGAAAAACCCTCAAACGACTTGTGTACCTTGTACATGACAATTCTGTCCCTTATCTACTTTATGATTCAACTAGTTAGTTGTTTTACTTTCACATCTTTGTTGTGTATATAGCATAATTATTATTGAACCCTTCCCATGGCAGTGATGTAAAGGGGAGATTGAGAAAGGGGGCATTTAATATGCACCATATGTTGTTTCCATATAAGCATATCACTGATCCATACCATTTCACCCTAAAACCCTTAGTTTTTCTTCTTTAAGAAAGCATAAACCCTCTCAGATATTCTTTTTGATCAAAGCATACTTCTTTTTGATCAAAGCACACACCATCTCGATGCAGAAAAAGATAAAAAGGTGCACAAACTCTTGAGTAGATGGGACATGTGAGCTTCCCTCATTATGTAAAATGTAGAGAAGAACAATAAAATATTTTCTTTTTCAAAGACTTTGATTGAAATTGATCATACAAGTGAATAAGTTTAGTAATCATCTCCATGGCTCACAAAAGAGGAACACACAGCCAAGTTAAGGAACGACTAATTAAACAGTTTTACTACCCAAAGAAGAGGAACACCGAAAAAAGTTTCAAAGAGCACGTGTGTGAGTCGCATTCATGGGCACACCTTCCACACATCGGCCTCGTTTTCCAATGAGAAGACTCATCAGCTATACGGAATTCTGGCCATGGATTAGCACAACTAACAGACTATGTTGATTGAGTTGTACGGTAGTAGTGTGGTAATTCATAGATGTGTATGATCCAATGCTCTCCTTTTTCTTTTTCAGACAAAGACCATCTACTACTTTTGGCCTGTATTTGTCCCCCTCTGTTGATGGAGTCGAACATGTTGAAATAAGCTAATCCATCTCATGATCTCTCTGTTTTCTACAGAGACGAAGATCATCTACTCGTCGTCGACTGCTTTTCTGGTCCGCATTGAAGATGTAAAGCAAGCGACAATACCCAATGATTTTACTGTGCGTTTTGCCCAATTTCTGAGCACCATGTCCAGGGTGTAATTCATCCCCCCCTTCCTTCTCCCCCTTTCTCTCTCTCCCTATCACTTACACACACACACACACAGACACACACACACACACACGCACACGCACACAACATTGCTACGTAGAGGCGGAAGAGAAGGGGGGGACGTTATCAGGTACAGGTGGGTGAGCGGGCTATTTTAGTAGCTGCGAAGGATTCTCCGAATGGAGTGAGCTCAATTGAGCAAAGTTCAGTTGCTGGCATCTATTTTGGGCTCACGAAAGGCCTTCTCTGAGAGATAACGCGCACGGATTCGCAGACAGATGAAGGCTTGCTGTAACGCACTCCATAGCACTGGGCATCGTCTACCCTTCCAGCTCCACACATTTCTGTCTTCATTAGGTCGCTGTATGCTTCTGTTTTAGGTTGTTCAGATCGGCCTCGATTTTTTTTCGCACCTGTACAATGCAGTTCGACGTGAAGCAAGCGGTTGCGGGTGCTCTGACTATTGGCATGTTTATCATGCTTGTCAACATGATCGGAAACGGGCCTTTCAACTCCTCCACGCCCGAGGTCAGTAAAGACATGTTTGACGTTCGCTGTGCTTTTTCCATGGAATCGTGTGTTTGTGTATGCATGTGCAAGTGGACGTGCGTTCGGGCCTTTTACAATCCCTGAAATATATATTTTTTCTCTCTTTGTGAAGGAGACTGCATTGATGGCAGCAAGTGATGTTGAAGGTGCAGAGATGCTTTTGAAAGAGCGTATTCGGCAAGATGACACCCCCAAGGAACTTTGGGGGAAAGATGGGCCTGTTCTTAAACCTTGTTGGGATGAACATATCACAGGTCGGGCTCTACGTTACGTGTCATCCTCTTGCTCTAAATTATCACCGAAAATGAACAGAAAATATAGCCGCATAAATCAGGGAAAAAGGAAATCAAAATCACATGTTTCAGCGTCCTGCTCGTGTTAGTGCTGCTCTTTATTGCAGCCGAGTCTGCCGTTTAACTTTTAGAGCAGCGATAGATCTGAGAGCATATCCGCACGTATATATATATATATATATATATATATATATATATATATATATATATATATATATATATATATATATATATATATATATATATATATATATATGCTGTGTGCAACATCTAGGATCATATATGATTAACCGGTTACATTCTGGAAAATGGAATGCAATAGTATTCGAAACTAATCATGTGTAAAGCATGGATAAGTTGAAGAGCCAATGACCCTAACGTGTATATGGCCTGTGTTTTCTTTTCGATTATAGTTGTTCTTTCCTTGAGTAATGTACTTAATCACCCTTTTAAAAGTTTCCATATCTGAAAAGAATGTCATTCTTACTTGTCCATGTTCTCTCGATGGGTAGTGAGCAGTATCGCCGCATGCGGCATCTTGACAATTGTCTGCAGTTATATGTTTTTTTCACTTGCTATGTATGCATATATTTCACACATAATATAGTCATATTAGGGGATCTGTTAATCTGAAAACACTATGTGATTTTCTTCATTAAGTGCGTCCTGTTGGACAGGAAAGCACTATCATATCTTCTTGATGATTGATTGTATATCCTATGGCTTAATTATACGTGGTATTTTTGTACTCATACAGGTCTTAGCCTTAGGTACTAAACAGATTTCTATAGTACGGCCAATGCAGGTGGATAGGAGAAATCCTTGCTGTTCTTTTGGTGATTCACAGTGCATATGATATTTCCCATTAACAGCTGGCCGGTATCTTGTCCGTGCATTGTTCGTGCAAAATGTTTTGCTTGTTACAGTCATTTTCTATGCCACCATTTCTGTTATTATCACCAATTTTATCACTGTCATCATGGCAATTATCTTTTGCTACACTGGTACCTTTTCCTGAACATTCTTGTAGAGAATATTCCTCGTCGAGTTGAATGCAAGCTGCTATGAACAGTTAGTTGTCAGTTGTTTTAAATTTTATTTTGTTATCTTTAAAATTGATATTATATTTTAATGAATGGATCCTAATCTTTTTTTTTTTTAAATTTATTATTATTAATTTTTTTAAGGGTCCAATTGAGTGACACAGTGTTTGTATATTCTAGTGTTTTACCTAACATTGGCACACAGTTAAAATGTGGTGTACCCCATCTTCTTATTTTCTCCTTTCTCTCAGGTCGTGAAGGAAGAACATGGGGATATGTGTCCGTGAAATTATCTGATGGTCCTCTTTATCATCCGCATCAGGTTATCATCCAAACCTTTTCTGTAGTCGAGTAAAATATTAGATGTTGTCAAGCAGCAAATAATAAGGATAATCACCATTATATACATACGCATCATGTCTGTACAAATTAATACAAGCATGTCAATTTTTATGTTGCTTTGGCTATGAGGTATTTTGCACATTTTTAGATTGATCATTTGACAGCCAACTGTGTCAAAAGCACAAAACTGTTCTGCTTACGTGAATATATTAAGAGATGCAATTTGCTGACACTGTTGTGGTATGAGGGGTGACATATAGTCGTTTAGCAATGCTACTGTTTTGAATGAGAATTGAAAAAAATGATAATTTCATGAGAAACGGGCTTGAATGTAGAGGTTATCTGCTCCTTATTACTAGCTTTGCAGAAATGTTTAAATTATGTTTCGTTATAGTACAACACATTGGAGTGTCTGGATCTTATATTTGGTTGTTGCATGCATATACTGTGCCCTGGCCCTATGTCTAATGTGGTCTTACTGTAGCCGTCTTCTTTCTACTAGTTTGTAGCCGTCCTAGTTGTCCTTGGGAGTTTGAGCTTTTTAAAGGATCTATATGCAGATTTGAAACAATTCTCCTTTGCTTGTAGAAGTTAAGGTTCCATTCTGATCTGGATGAGATAACTTTAGGGCCTACAAACCATTGTTCAGACTTGACAACTCCATCATGAGAAATGGTCTGAAATTAAGGCGGTTCAACCTTGGGTACTTTTAATGTACTGATAATGATGTCTTGTGAATCCTAGACAAGTATGTTAGCCTAACGTTTGAGGCATTCATAAGCCCAGCAAAGACATCTTGTAAGTTGTATTACAAACAAGCATATAAGAGGAGTACCACCAACTTAACCAGAGGAATGATATTCTCCTTACATTTCATAGCTGCATCTCTTGTATTTTTCATTTGTTGCAGGAGCACTCTTGCTGGGATTTCCTTGTTACACCTTGCCATATATTTTAAATACATTTGGTCCCTTCTCGATGTTAATGAAGGGGATCAGAATACATATTTGTATTTGGTTTCCAGCTGAACTTCCATCTCAATCTGGCATTGGATTTGCAATGGTTTTCAATGTTTGTTTATTTATGGCCCTTGGTTGATTCATCATTTTCAGTCTGACTGTATATATCTAGGACTACATCCAACTAGTCTTCTGGCCCCATTGTATTAGTCTTCAAAGAGCCATAACATTAGGAGAATATTTCAACTACTTTGGGAAGTGAAGGAGATTTAGTCTAGTACATTTCTAGTAAGTTATGCATATTACCTAATGCATCTCAACTGCATATATTTCTGTCAGTTATGGTTCTATCTATTCATTGTGTACCACAACCCATTATATTTCAAGTGATAGGAAGGGTGGTCCTCAAGAAGTATTGGGACCTTGTATCATAATGCTCCTCTCTTATAATTCCAAGCCACCACATTTTTTTAATCTCTTCCTACATCTGATTTTCTTGCTTTCATATTTGTTGCAAATTAAAATCTGAAATTGATAAGTTCTTAAATTTCTCTTGATTTTCCAGAAAAACTGGGCAGTTTTGTGTTTCCAGCACTTTCAACAAGCTTCAGGCTAAAAGTGGCACACAAATAACAATTTGGGGCAAAGTGATTGCTTTCCATACATTTGCCCAAAAAATTTCAGGGGGCGTGATTTGCCCAATCCCACTGAAAAAATTGAGATTTTGACTGCAAGTCTAAACATGAAGCACATAAGTCATATAACAGGAGCAAATGACATGAAAATCCCCAAATTCTAAATCTGCATTAAAAAGAAAGGAAAAAAAAACTCCCCTTCCTCTGAAACCAGGTCAGATGTAACCTGTTGAGCACACATTTTCCCAAGATTCTGTGACCTACGTTTGCAATGTATTGCAATATAACTAAGGGAAAAGTAGAATCCGTTATAGTTACGAAAAACCAATCTATCTAGCTGGGCCTTGTTGAGATGATTCCTTTACTTTGTATGGGAGAAGGCCTACATGTTCTAATTCCTTTCAGAAGGACTAAGGCTACAATCTTATGAACGTATCCAAACACACTTGCAAAGAAAAAATGAATCGCTAGTAATAACTTATAAGTTACAATTTAGAAGTCATGATAATCAAGAAAAGATTCTCATGTGTATTGTTTCCTTATTACCTACCCAAGTAGGATAGAGATGTGTCATAGTTCTCCCACCAAGTTGCAATCTACAATCTTTTTGTTTTGTGAAAGTGAGCCTTAAGCCAACCGAAAGAGAGGAAGTGATTATGAAAGAGTTGCAAGCCATACTCTAGCTTCCTAATCATGTCCAAATCTCGAGCTTCAAACATCGCTTAGAGTACTCATGAATATGGTTTTCAAGCTCTTTGTTTGCATATTGCTCTTCCTTGGGCTAAACTTCAACTTATAGATGGGCATGTAAAGAGGCCTATGGTCTTTCTAGGAGTAATTTTGATAACATCTGGAGAATGTATGCAAAACATGAGCTACATGATGGACAAGTTTACAAATCAATCCCATTGTATGTTCCATATTGATTGAAGTTGCCAAACTCCACATATTGAATGAAAGTAGGAATTTCTTGCAATCATAAAATAAGCATAATAAATCTGAATTAATTGTTTGTATTATGTGAATTGAGGGAGAGGATTTATATTCTTGTGAAGGGTTCTCCAATCTTATCCATGAACTCAAAATCTTGTAGTGTTGCAGCTTCATATCAATGGGTTGCAAAACCAATGGTTGGGTTTGTGTTATATCCATAGTACTCAGAAACGCCGTTTCTGGCCCCCCGAAACGGAATGGCCGTTTCTGGGCCCCCGAAACGGAATGGCCATTTTTGGGAAACGGCCCGGCCCGGAAACGTTGTTTCTTGGCCAACTTTTTCCAGATTTTTTTTTTCAGAACGGCTCATTCAAAGCCTTATTCAAAGTGTTTTTAAAGGCTCCAACGAGAGAGAGAGAGAGAGAGAGAGAGAGAGAGAGAGAGAGAGAGAGAGAGAGAGAGAGAGAGAGAGAGAGAGAGAGAGAGAGAGAGAGAGAGAGAGAGAGAGAGAGAGAGAGAGAGAGAGTCCCACTATCTTCAAGCCCACTATGGTCTACCTTGAAGTTGGAACTTGGTATTAGATAACTACTAACTTGGTGCCCATGGTATACATTGTGTGTGTAGTAAGCATCTAATATGTGTGTGTAATATGTATGCACATTATGTGTGTATGTAGTATATATGTATGGTGTGTGACATGTGCAGTATGTACTTTATACTATGTATTTACTATTTACATTGTGTGTGTGCAATAGTGTACGTATTGTGTAGTATGTACTATGTATGTACATTATGTGTGTAGTATGTATGTAATATGTGTGTGTACTATGTATGTACATTATGTGTGTGTATGTATGTATTGTGTGAAGTATGTGTGCATATTATGTGTAGTATCATGTATGCAATATGTATGTTATATGTGTGTGAGGTGTGTATTGTTGATGTGTAAAACATCACAAGAAATGAATTAATGTGACACTAGACAACCTCTATGGTCACCATTAACTCATTGCCACTCCAAACTTTGAGAAATGATAGCCAAAACCAAAAACTTTACTTCTTCAAAACTTTCCAGTCACTGAAATGACATACCTTCAGTATTTTGCTAATTTCTTTTAGCTATTATTTTTCCAAAATCTTTTGGTGGATGAAAGTAGAAGAGAAGAGCTTTCCAACAAGCTATTATTTGCAAGAAACGGATCTCTAGAACTCAAGGTATAGCCTTCACAAGATGACCTTGTATGACTTCCAAGAGTGGAAATTTTGCCTGTTTTAGTAAAGATCACTGTCTAAAAATGAAAATTCGATGCCTAGCATCGACTTGCAACCAAAAGTCGATGCCAAGCATCGACTTTGAGTTTTTCTAGCCACTTTTTCAGCGCCTGAAATGGCCGCTTAAACACAAGAACCAAGTAAAGCACTTTTATGCTAGAAGTCGATGCCACACATCGACTTTATGCTGAAACTCGATGTCAGGCATCGACTTGCTCCACAAACCTCATGTTTTCAAGAAGATTCAACAACAGGTAACACTCAGAAAATGAAAACAATGAATTATCGGCACAAACTCGATGCAAGGCATCGAGTTGCTTGGAAAACTTGAACTTTTGAATTCATCACACAATAGATAAGGATGAAGATGATGGAGAGAGTCTCAAACACAAAACTTTACTTAGTTCTTCTCATAGCTATGAAAAATTCAAAAACTTTACATATGCTTTCTCACTCATAGAAGCCTGACTATACTCAGTCATACAAAATGAACTTCTCACATTCTATCACTCTCTTCCACTTCTTCTCTCATCGCCTCAGTTGATACAAACTAATTTATATAGATTTTCTCATTCTCGTGATTTTAAAAGCTTCTAGAACTAAAGTAAACTAACTTTACAAATACACTACACTTGTGAATTTGTCCCTTCACATAGGCATGTGATTTTCTTCTAAAGCTTTGACCTTCAAATATATGTTCAATTAGTGAGTGTTTCTCCAACAGCTCCCCCTCAATCACTAATTGACATTCTCTGTTTCTTCATATCATCTTCTTTCTTTTACTCCTTCCATGCTTTTGAATCTGCTGGTCTTCACACCATCCAAGCTCTTTGTCATTATGTCTGCTAACTAACTGATCTTTTGTAGAAATGTACTCCACTTCAATTTCTTTCTCCATTATCTTTTCTCTCGGGAAATGATAATGTATCTCTATATGTTTTGTTCTTGCATGAAATACTGGATTTGTTGCTAGATAAAGTGAACTCATATTATCTCCATGTATTGTAGGTATACCTTGATCGACGCCCTAGCTTTTGAACAATGTCTGCATCCATATGACCTCCTTAGCTGCTTGAACAAGTCCTTTGTACTCAGCTTCGATTGATGATAATGCTACTGTATGTTGTTTCTTTGAACACCAACTTACAAGCTTATCACCAATGTATATCATGTAGCCATGAGTTGATCTTCTGTCATCCTGGTTACCTGCCCAGTATGAGTCACTATAGGCTCTCAACTTCAAATCTGATGTAAAAGGATAATATAATCCTTCCTTTATAGTTCCTTTGATATATCTGAGAACTCTTTGACCTGCAATCCAATGTGGGTCCTTTGGACAATGCATGAATTGTGACAACACTCCCATTGCATAACTAAGATCAGGTCTTGTTAGTGTAGCATAAATCAAACTACCCACAAGAGATTGATACTTCTTCATATCTTTGTATTTTGCACCATCATATTTACTGAGCTTGTGATTAACTTCAAGTGGAGTTGAAGCTTCTCTTCAATTTTCCATATCAAACTTCTTCAATAGATTCAGAAGATACCTTTCTTGTGATACATATATGCCATGATCTGTATAAGTAACTTCCATTCCAAGAAAGTATGACAACTTTCCTAGGTCACTGATCTTGAATTCTTTTTCAAGTAATCTCTTCACCTCCTTGATTCCTTCATCTGAAGTACCTGTTATTATAATGTCATCTACATAAATACAAATGTAGATTGTACCGTCCTCTGTTCTTTTGATGAGTAGACTTGGATCTGCTTTTGAACTTTGATATCCAAGTTCATTGAGATACTTCACCAATCTATGGTTCCATGCTCTTGGAGCTTGCTTCAATCCATAGAGTGCTTTTCTTAGCCTGCAAACAAAATTTGGATACCTGGAATCTATAAACCCTTGAGGTTGTTCCATGTATACCTCATCTGATATGTATCCATTCAAGAATGCATTCTTTATATCCAATTGACTTAGGGTCCATCCTTTTGAAGCTTCAATAGCAATGATTGTCCTTATAGTTGACATCTTAGCTACAGGACTGAATGTCTCGTCATAATCTATGCCATAGGTTTGGGCATAGCCTTTCACCACCAGTCTAGCTTTGTATCTGGCTATACTTCCATCTGCAAGCTTCTTCACTTTATAAACCCATTTATTTCCAATTACTTTCTTACCATTTGGTTTAGGAACAAGTTCCCATGTCTTATTCTTCTCCAGTGCATTGAATTCTTCCTTCATTGCTTCTTCCCATTGTTTCTTACCTTTTGCTTCATCATAGTTTTGAGGTTCTTCATCATCTTTGACCATATATGCATAGTTCTTCTGAGTTATGTAAGAAGTATCATAAGAATACCTTTTTGGTTGCCTTCTAGTTCTGCTTGACCTCCTTGGTTCACATTCTTCATATGTGTCTGGATACACCTCTTATACACCTCTGCATCAAATATAGGAGCTTCTTCATTCCTTCTTGTTAATCCACTTCTGGATGTACGTGCTTGCATATAGTCTTCATCTCTATTTACCTGCACAATTGATTTCCCTTTCTCACATCTTCTTACCTCTTCTTCAAATTCTTCAGCTGAATGACTTTGATTTGCATACCAACTTTTCTGTTCATCAAATGTAACATCTCTAGAAACAAGAAATTGTTTGGTTAAAGGATTCCACAACGTGTAACCCATCTGCTTATCATCATAACCAATGAACACATATTTTTCTGCCTTTGGTTCAAGTTTATGTCTAAGTTGTGAATCGTGATGGCACATAAGCATATGCAATTGATCCAAACACTTTACAATGATCTAGTGTTGGTTTCTTACCCCACCAAGCTTCATATGGAGTCATTCCATTTAGAGCTGCACATGGTAATCTATTCAGAAGATAAGAAGATATGTAGCTGTATTTACAGCTTAAGCCCAAAGATAATTTGGACAATTCTTCTCCTTCAGCATAGCTCTAGCAAACTCAATCAAAGTCATGTTCCTTCTTTCTGCTACACCATTTTGTTGTGGTGTATACCTGCAAGTTATTTCTCTCTTAATACTTGCATTCCAAAGATAATCATTGAACCCTTGGGAGAAGTATTCTCCCCCTCCATCAGACCTCAGTCTTTTAAGCTTTTGACCTGTGACTCTCTCTGCATATGCATGAAAATGCTTGAAAGCTCCAAATACTTCTGATCTTTCCTTCAAAACATAGAGAGTTATCCATCTTGTAGCATCATCAATGAAAAGAACATAATACCTTGAGCCACTGATAGATCCTTCTTTTGTTGCTTCACATTTATAAACCATATGTTGACTCTGCACATTTGGTAATCCTAGTACAGACTGATTTTCAACCATAGCTTTAATTCCTTTTTCATTGAAATGACCTAATCTCTTATGCCAGAGATCAAGTTCTGTAATCACTCCTTCACCATGTGTGAGCAATGCTCGACCAATGTTCCCTTGCACTCTTAAAGTAAAGAGTCTACCTTCTTTCTTACCATAAACAATATGATTATATCCATTCTCTAGATCTTCACAAATACTCCTTCATTTGTAAACGTGACTTGAAAACCTTTTTCAACTATCTGTCCCACACTAATCAAGTTTTTAGGTATTGTGGGAACATACAAAACATTGGTTAGCAAATCTTCTCCACTCTTGCATTTCACTTTTCCAATTGAATGTACACTATGTTTTGTATTGTCACTTGTTTGAACTGTATGACTAGAAATACCTTTTTCCAATTCTGACATCAATTCTATGTTTCCTGACAAATGATTAGAACATCCAGAGTCCATGTAAAATACCTTTAGGTCTTCTTTATCTGATGTGTTGATTGAGTTCATCATCAATTATGTATGACTTTCATTCTGTGTGTCATTTGCATAGTTGCAGTAGGTTGTGTTGTAGGATTGATTCTGTCCCCAACTTCTTCCTCCACCTCTACCATAGCCTCCTCTTGGATTTTGTCTCCCTCTTTGAAAATTACTTTGATATCTTCCACCTCTGCCTCTGCTATTGTAATTCTGATTTTGATTTGATCCTTGTTGATTATGCAAACAGTCATGAGTCAAATGATTACTCAATCCACAGATCAAGCAAGCCTTCTTGTTGTTATTTTGATTACCTCTTCCTCTTCCGAAACCTCTTGGTCTTTCTCTGCCAGTGCCTTTACCTCTTGCATAATAAACTTGAGAAGTTGACTCTTCTTCATCCTTTGCTTTACCTTTATCTCCTTTCTTCTTGTTCTTCATGTACATTGCAGAACTTTGTCCTTTATCTCCATCTCCCTTCAAGTCTTGCTCAAATGTGAGCATCAAACCAAGCAACTGGTTCAAATCTGGAACATAATGATTTAATGAAAGTTCTGTTGATAAGACAAAAGGTTTCCACCTTTCATCTCCTCTCAAACCTGTAAGTAATTGAGCAATCAAACTGTGATCTTAAACATCTTCATCTATGGATCCAAGACTATCTGCTAGATCCTTCATCTTAGTGACATAATCGCTAATACTTTGACTTGGCTTTTCCTTGAATGTTGTAAACTCTGACCATAGACTTGCTATCCTTGCTTTAGTAGTGCTTTGGAAATGATACTCCAATGCATTCCATATATCTTCAGATGATTCCAATCCTCTGATGTGTGGTAGCATATGATCTGTGATTGTATTGTAGATGTAAGCTTTTGCACTTGCATCCTTCTTCTGTCAATGCTTTAAAGCATCAAGTTCCTCTTTCTTTGGTCGGCTTTGATCTTCAAATACTGGCTTCCCTTCTTCACCTGTTACATATATCATGAGATCCTTACTCATAAGTAATGCTTCCATTCTCATTACCCATGCGGGGTAATTATCTCTGTCCAGACTCCAGTTTGTCAATGGAGATATGATCTCCCATACTCCTTTCCTTCTATTGCAACCTGTGAGCTTAAAGGATAAAGGATAATACCTTTTGAAGTTCTTTGTGTATGAATATACCTTTGAAGTAACCTTTTGATGCCTTGTGTCTTCAAATGCTTCACCTTTAAAACTTTAATGGAAACTTTCCAAAACTTCTCGTACCTTTGCCGCCTTCTTCTCTTTAGGACCTTTCTGCTCTGATACCACTTGTTGATGTGTAAAACATCACAAGAAATGAAGAAATGTGACACTAGACAATCTCTATGATCACCATTAACTCATTGCCACTTCAAACTTTGAGAAATGATAGTCAAAACCAAAAACTTTACTTCTTCAGAACTTTCCTGTCACTGAAATGACATACCTTCAGTATTTTGCTAATTTCTCTTAGCACAAATATTATTTCTCCAAAATCTTTTGGTGGATGAAAGTAGAAGAGAAGAGCTTTCCAACAAGCTATTATTTGTAAGAAACGGATCTCTAGAACTCAAGATATAGCCTTCACAAGATGACCCTGTATGATTTCCAAAAGTGGAAATTTTACCTGTTTTAGTAAAGATCACTGTCTAAAAATGAAAATTCGATGCCTAGCATCGACTTGCAACCAAAAGTCGATGCCAAGCATCGACTTTGAGCTTTTTTAGCCACTTTTTCAGCACCTGAAATGGCCGCTTAAACACAAGAATTGAGTAAAGCACTTTTATGCTAGATGTCGATGCCAGGCATCGACTTTATGCTGAAACTCGATGTCACGCATCGACTTGCTCCAAAAACCTCATGTTTTCAAGAAGATTTAACAACAAGTAACACTCAGAAAAGAATGAATTATCAGCACAAACTCGATGCCAGGCATCGAGTTGCTTGGAAAACTTGAACTTTTGAATTCATCACACAATAGACAAGCATGAAGATGATGGAGAGAGTCTCAAACACAAAACTTTACTTAGTTCTTCTCATAGCTATGAAAAACTGAGAAACTTTACAGATTCTTTCTCACTCAGAGAAGCCCGACTATACTCAGTCATACAAAATGAACTCCTTCTCACATTTTGTCACTCTCTTCCACTTCTTCTCTCATCGCGTCAGTTGATACAAACTAACTTATATAGATTTTCTCATTCTCGTGATTTTAAAAAACTTCTAGAACTAAAGTAAACTAACTTTACAAATATAATACACTTGTGAATTTGTCCCTTCACATAGACATGTGATTTTCTTCTAAAGCTTTGACCTTCAAATATATGTCCAATTAATGAGTGTTTCTCCAACATGTATGAATGTTCAATGCATGTATGTACTATCCATGAGTGTGTACACTTAGCACTATGTGTGTGTGTCTCTCTCTCTCTCTCTCTATCTATCTATCTATCTATCTATCTATATATATATATATATATATATATATATATATATATATATATATATATATATATATATATATATATATATATATATATATATATATATATATATATATACATACACACACACGTTTCCCTCGTTTCTCGTTTCCTACTGGTACCAATTTTTTGGAAACTCCGAAACTCCGTTTCCGACCGTTCAGAGCCGACCGTTTCCAACCATGCTGGGCACTATGGTTATATCCTCAAAGATCCTCCATATTAGACAAGCCATATTCACAAACAATAGAACGGAGGACATCAAGCTAACCTCCCAGCCATAGAGCCAATACGGGCTAACCCTCGAGCATGTAGCCAAGTGGGCTTCCACCTCAAAGGGATTGGTGTCTCATACCACCAATCCCTCACGAGTATAAGTCACGAGGCTGTGCCAAAGGGCCACGAGTTCAAGTGCATCATGCAAGGAATGTGTCACATTACATGGGTCCTATTTATAGGTTCGAATGAGTAGGTGGCAAAGTTCTCGTGGCTAGCTCATACTTGGCGGCTAGTTCACACTTGGCTCGAAACTTTAACTATAGGTGCCCATTTAGATGTCCTTTAGTTTTGGGGATGTAACACTTCCCCCCCTTTTTTCTTATTGTTGTCCTCAACAATTTCCTTGGCTAAAAACCAAGAGTCCAATTCCTCGACAACCTAACTGATTCCCAAGTAGAAACAAAAGTAGAAATGGACTCAGGCTGGTGCCTCCATAGGATAAGAAGTCCCTTGGGACTTCTTCTCCCATCGGTCCCAAACCAAATCAAGCTCTAGTGGAACTTATCAGGTAATGTCTTCCAAGCTCAAATCTCCTCTGGAGGCATCATAAAAACTTGTCTTGTCCAAGTTTTCAAACAAGGAAATTGCTATGGAACCAAGATACCTACCCAAGTTGCCAAACGGGCAATTGCCATGGGATGCGGGTACCTATCCAAGTCATGGTGATTCCTTTAGGTTGTTCCGATTCGTAAGACATACCAATTATTTTCTTTATGATCAAGTACGGATCACCACCAATAAGAACTACCATGCACGTGTCAGTTTGAATTGTCTCAGGATCTCATGTTATACTAAGGTACACCCTTGTGTCCCACCAAGATCATGAGTGCATGCACACGATGTGAATAGAATGGAGAACAATGCAGTGCTAGGAAGACAACATGGTGCGAGGTTGTCTTCATCCTATTCTTCTCTTTGTTCAGTAACAACTCTTTCCTTTGAGGAGGACTCTCTGCGATAGACGGAGAATCCATGGCTCTACGTCTCATGGTTGAGGAATACTACCATAAGACCTATGAAATATGAACATCAACGGGCTATGCAACAACTGATGTGGAATACTACCATGAGCATGCAACAAGAAGGGAAAGTCACTCACTCAATCGGTCCATATACGGGAGGTATATGCTTGGTGAAGCCATACCATCTGTAGGCATGATAATGGAACATATTCGCATGGGCAGTAGCTCTTCGGTAAACACCCAAGGGCTACCATCAAAGCTAAGGGGCTAAGATGTTGGAGTTTGAGGTTTGTGAAAGCACGCGAACAACACAAGGAAGAAGAAGAAGCTTGGACCACAACATAGAATATTGAATGTATTACCACTAGAATGTACAAAGATAAGTGATCCGTTAGGGCTATAGGCATATATACAAGCCGAGGGAAAAACCCTCCTAAAGAGGGAAAAAAGTTCCCCGGCGATCCTAGTGTGTTCACACACATCACTACCTAAATATATCAAGAAATTTCCTTGGGAGTGATGCGGTGAACAAGGAGTGTGGAATCAATCCACAAAAGGAGGTAAGCCCAAAGCTTTGCGGAAAGCTTCAAACTTCTCCCTAGGCAGAGCCTTTGTGAAAAGGTCTGCAATGTTCTCCTGTGTGGGCATATAAGCCAAACTAATCTCTCCAATAGAGAAACTCTCCCTGCATCATCAACTTGCATAAACTGAATGCCCAAATAATGATGCAAATGCTTCAAATTTGACATCTCAAATAAGGCATGCAGATTAGCCTTAAAATCAGCAATATGCTTCTCATGAGGACCAATGACCATCATGTCATCAACATACACAACAATGATCAGAAGCACATCATTTGCACGCTTAACATATAAGGTGCTCTCGGTTGGAGTGTTCTCAAAACCATGTGCAATCAGGTAGGCATGTATCTTTTCATACCAAGCACATGGTGCTTGCTTCAAACCATATAATGCCTCAACCTACACACTTGGTTTTCATGCCCTTTCTGCACAAAGCCATGGGGGTGAAAAACATACACTTCTTCATGCAAGTCACCATTCAGAAATGGAGTGTTAATGTCCAATGTCCAACTGATGTACATTCAAACTGTGACGAGCCGCAAGTGCAAAGATGCTACGGACAATAGTCATTCCGCATGTAGGAGCAAAGGTCTCTATAAAATCAATGCCTCTTTCTTGAGCATAACCCTTTGCAACAAGCCTAGCCTTATACCCGTCAATTGTTCCATCAGGCTTACACTTCAGCTTGTATACCCACTTAGTGCCAATGGCCTTCTTGCCAGAAGGCAAGTCACATAACGACCAGGTATTATTGTTCATAATAGCATCATATTCTGATTGCATAGCGGCCATCCAATTTTCAGAATTTTGTGCTTCATCAACGAAACAAGCTCATTCTCATCATAGAGACTAGAGGCGGCTATAGCATAGCAATGTGATGCAAAAGAAGCACTATGAGAGCGCGAACGAGTATGATATGACAAAGGTGCATCTAATTTGCTATCTCACAAAGTGTGCACCAGCCATTTAGGCATAGTTTTTGCCTCATCTATATCAGTTCTCTCATCAACAAGTGCATCATGTAAATCTGCATCAGAAATGGAATGATCTCCATCATCATATGAAACCTGTAAAGACTGAAAAGTTGCCTCATTTGGACCAGCACTAGACTGTCCACCTGTAAAAAGAGGGAGCAAGGTGTCATACATGTCTTTGGAGCTAACTGATGTCTCCTTAGTACATGAAAGTAATGGCTTAATAGCATCTTCCACAAAAACAACATCACGGCTAACCAAAATGCATTTAGTCTGTGGATGATACAGATGATAGCCTTTGCTTTCAAAACTATACCCAACAAAAACACATTTCACTATTTTATCATCCAATTTCTTGTGTTGTTGTTTAGGCATTAATGCATATGCCAGACAACTAAAAACACGCAGGTTAGCAACAGATGGCTTGCGACCATGCCAAGCCTCATATGGAGTGATAAACTCCAATGCTTTAGTGGGATACTTATTAAGTACATATGTTGCACACATATCATCCGCAAGCCAGAAACTATGTGGTAAAGCCTTACTCTTGACCATACTCCTCTCCATCTCCATGAGTGACCTGTTCCTTCGTCCAGCAACTCCATTCTGTTGAGGTGTATACGGCACAGTGCACTGTACATTGTACACTCTGATGTTTTATCCCATGTTCAACCAAAAATGCATTAAAACTAGAAGACATATATTCCCCCCCTCGATCAGAACGGAGGGTGCCCATTTTACACGCTGACAGATTTTCAGTCAAAACTAGAAACAGTTTGAAGCACAAACACTTAGGACTTTGCTTTCAATGGATATGCCCTTGCATGCATGGAAAAATCATCAATGAAAGTCACGAAGTAAAGATAGTTTTCAAAAGCGGGTGTCTGCATAAGACTATAGACATCACTGTGAACAATTTGTAATTTTTGAGTATCTTGAACTGAACCATCTTTTGGGAATGAGGAACACTACATTTTGCCCAAAATATAGCCTTAACAGACATGTTTACCATCTTCCTCAAGTTTGGGTGGCGAGAACACCATTTCAGATTTCTGCAGGAGTAGCAAATTAGCAAAATTCATATGACCAAAGCATGCATGCCAAAGCTTTGCATCTGACAAAGCCTGAGAATCATGTACTGCACATGTTCATGAGAAGATGGGTCATAACCACAAACAGTGGTAAATGCCCATTCTTCATTCTACATAAGATTTGCAGACTCTGTTTTGGGTGTAGAGGTCTCTACAACCCATTCCAGCCTCTTCCTTGCCTCTTTAGCAGCCAGTTTTGGACAACTCATTATGACATGATCATTTCCTTTACAGTATTTGCAAAACAATTTCTGCTTTTCTGTTTTCTTCTCTTCTCTATCATCCTTCTTTGATTGTGTTGAATTAACAAATTTTTGCTTACTAGTAGAAGAGCTCCATTTACCTTTGCCCTTCCGACTAGCCAGGAAAGCTTGATCTGCAACACACATAATGGACCTGTTCTGCCTAGACTGATCTTCCTCCAACAAAACAGAGACCAACTCCTCAAATGTTAAGGCACTTGGATTGCCTTTCATTATCAATCGAAGAGTAAAAGCAAAACTCTGATATGAATCTAGAAGACCATTCAGAACAGTTTACATAAGTGAACTGTTAGGCAAGACTTCATCAGCAGAAATCAATTGCTCTTTCAAATCTTTGATCTTTGTCAAAAAATTGTCCATGGAATCTCCTTCATTCATGTGCTCACTCTGCAACTGTTTTCGAAGGTAAGCAACACGAGCCTCATTCCTTGCCTGGTACAAAGTGGCTAATGTATCCTAAACATCCTTTGCTGTTTTGAAGGAGAGAATGTTGGGAATAATGGCACATTTGACAAACAAGGCTATCAATGCATGTGCCTGAGCATCTCCGCCATCCCAACGAAGTTGCTTTGCAGTAGAGGCAGCAAGAACCGCAACACACACACGAAGCTGAAAAATATCACCATCTTCAACGCCGTCTGCATCACTATCAACAATTGTGTTTGCAAATGTAATAGGACGTTTTTCAACACCCTGCACAATATTCCACAGTTCTTTTGCAACTAATACACGATGCATCATATAAGCCCATAATGGGTAAATGGTACTGTCCAACTTATCCTCAACAGCCAACATACAAAATATATCACTGCATTAAGACATGGCCATTGATTAAAATACTATGATGTAGAAAATTGACTATAACTCAAAAAGTTGAATAGAACCACCTTGTCGAGTTCTGCTGAACCTGTCGCAGACTTCGAGACGCTTATACTGGCGAATCGAAACTTCTATATATCTTTGGTACAAAAAGACGAAATTGCCTGCACAAGCGCTGCGATAGTGCATTCGGAGGCCGAAACGAGCTCAGATCGCGATTTCAACACTAGAGAGCGAAGCAGTTTTAAATTTGTAATCACGTTGAGTATGCTGATCAATTTTCGTGCGATTCTGAGACTATGATTGGAGGGGTGTCAATGATGCCCTAGATGAAGTGACGACCTGCTCTAATACCAATTGATGGAGTTTGAGGTTTGCGGAAGCACACGAACAACACAAGGAAGAAGAAGAAGAAGCTTGGAGCACAACACACAATATTGAATGTATTACCACTAGATTGTACAAAGATAAGTGAACTGTTATGGCTATAGGCATATATTCAAGCAAGGGGGAAAAACCCTCCTAAAGAGGAAAAAAGTGCCCTGGCGGTCCTAGTGTGTTCACACAGATCACTACCTAAATATATCAACATAAGAGGGCTTCCATCGAGGGCAATATCCTCTATAATATATCTAGCTCCATAAGGGTCGTGTCTACATAGGTATCCCTGATGGTTATACCATCTATATGATTAGTCCTAAGTCAACTTCATTTGACGCATGATCATCACACTACCAATATATTCTCCATGGTCTAGGGTCTCTGTACAATCGATGTTTCGATCAATAAATCATCTCCAAATAAGTATGAATGGTACTCCCAAAGGATCCTAATGCCAACTTCCAAGAGATGTTGGAACTCTAAAAACTCCATTTCGGGTAGATACCAAAACTCCCTTTCTAACAAGCAACACAACTCCCTCTCAGGTTTTATTTATGGTCTCCCAATGTGAAACCGAGTGTCAAGAGCTATCAGATCGCTAACAACTCCCTTCGGGTGCATCATGCAACGAACATAATAGTCCCTCATGAAGGTGAGCAAAGCTCATTGCTTCTAATAACGACGACTGCAATGGCATCTTGATTCATTCAAGGTTAAAAAAAGGGTATGATGGTAGAGTCCATAGTGGTACTAGCTCAGGATTTTGAACAAGAGACAACGTATATGGATGTGCTTTCAAGTGGATGCATCTCTCCCAACAACTTGTTGAGGAAATGAATTCCTAAGCTTCATGACGAATATCACTATGTGACTCCCGAAGACCATAGTCCTTTTCACAATGTAAATGTCAGTGGCTCAACCGAAGGAACAAGTCCTCTATCACATGCTAGATCCCATCGGTGGTCATGGAAGAAGATCCTCTCTCACATGGCAATCTTTGTATGTGATACAGAGGCACCCAAAATCCTCTTTCTCATCGCAAGCACCCTGTGACATCCTCCACATATTATATACAACAGAAACATGTGCAAAGGTCCCACTGCAAGTATTCTCATGACAAATACGGCCTATGAACCACCTATGGCAATCCTCTCAGAACCTAGTGCCTATGGATGGCGAGGTTGGTAATCATATCGTCTTAGTAGTCATCCACTATGGCAATCCTCTCAGAACCTAGTGCCTATGGATGGCGAGGTTGGTAATCATATCGTCTTAGTAGTCATCCACTAATCCCTCAACTCGTGACCCGATCTCATACAGTGACGTGCAATAGAGAAATCAAACCTTCCACACAGGTGTATGAAAATTGTACATGTTTCGAAAGACCCACACTCTTGATCTAGGATCGGATCTCATCGATATAGGTAGACAGTAGGTCTATTGAAGATGATTACTTATTAAGCTTGATGATGGTAAGCCCGGAATGCTCTAAAGTAGAAATACATGGAATTGTGTGACGAGGACTAGGCAGCATGTCAAGGACTCTGTGCTCCTTCAGTACTTGGCAGTGACTCGTACGAAGACAATGTCCCAACCATCTTCTATGGTGAGAGCACGATTCTCAAGGCTCTAACATGGAAGAAACTATACAAGATGTTCGCAGACAATCAATCTAAGATACCTAGAAAGTGGGAATCTTTCTCCCTACCAAGGTAGACCAAACTGGGTGGTTTCTGTTCTCCATCTTGTCTATTTTCTCTATGTCTCTATATTGATTGTGGGCCTAAAAAAAAACCAACAATTGGTATCAGAGCAGGATAAACTAGAGTACATTTGGCTCATTTCAAGATGGAATTTGTATTCGTTTCATAGCTTATTTGAATTCAACTCAGTTTATGTTTCATGTGCTCAGATCTTGGGGCACAAAAGTCCATTAGGACATACCGTAGCAGATTTGATGTCTCATAGGTCGATTTTGGCCTCCAATAAATATTCATCTCTCTCTCCTCTCTCTCTCTCTCTACCTGTGCCTTAATGAATTGATGGATGCAGACAATAGTGACTTCTGTTGTGGTGGTGTTAACAGCATAATGCAAAGGCATTGCTTTCTAAAAGTTGCAAGTCAATTACTTATGATTGTGGTAATCTCCCGATGCATGCATCCCTGGAAAACCTGGTGAATTAGCCTAATGTAGACATAGCAGGTAACAATTGGAGGTAGACATATCCAAGATGCTTATCTGCAAGATGGTTGGGTTTGTGAATAAACATTTGTAATTGGGTTAGCATTTGTTCCAGTGAAGAATAAAGTCCATGATAATACATGCTAAATTTGTTCTATTTTTGTCTGTATTTGTCTTCATGCTATATTGATAGTCCATATTTACCTTAGAATTGCTGAATCTTGTAAACGTTTACCTCAGGATGACAGTGTCTTTGGTTTCTGTCCTATCAGGTTGCTGATGCAGTAATGGTAGCTCGATACCTTGGAGCAACATTACTGTTACCAACAATAAAAGAGGCTTCCAAGGAACCTAATAGGTGTGATTTGCAACATTAATTCTCATTTATCAACTCTTGATATTGTACAGGAACTGTAGGCGTATTTGTGTTTTTTCTTTCAGTGAGTTTGACAAGATTTATGATGTGAACAATTTTATATCAAGCCTCAAGGATGTTGTGAGAGTGGTTGGAAGATTACCAGAAGATATTCGGGGAGTTGAGCCTGCGATTGTGAAGGTTCCTCATAAAGTGTCACTAGATTACATAGAAGAAAATTTGAAGCCCATATTCAAACAGAAAATGCTTATACAGATCATGACCGTACTATCAACATCAGCTTTAAAAGCCAAGGACACAGCTGATGATGAAATCCAAGCTATACGTTGTCTAGTAATATATAATGCCCTGCGACTTCATTCACAAGTGCAAAAGCTTGGAGAAAGAGTGATTAGCAGGGTAAAAGAGAGTGCTGAAGGTTCTGGTGGTCATTTTATTGCAGTTGACTTACGGGTTGATCTGTTGGAACAGAAGAGTTGTGTACAAACTGAAGGTGCAAAGAGCAAGAAATGTTTTAATGCACACGATGTGGCTCACTTTTTAAAAAAATTAGGATTCTCTTCTGAGACAGCAATCTATGTTACTCAATCAAGATGGGTTTCTGATCTTGATCCATTGAAGGATGTCTTTCCAAATATCCATACCAAGGTACTTTCTTGTTGTGGCTTTGTTTTGTAGCCTAGATTTGTTTCTTGCACAACTTGATATATGCGAGGTCTTCATGTGTATACAAGGGAAATTCTTGTTTTGGATTCATTGTACGTCCATAGCTTCAAGGTGTTTTTTGATAGGCTGCAGAATTATATATTCCTTGAAGATTGTTTTGATTCTATAGCCTCAATTTAGGTATGGTGCATGGAAAGTCTTTTAAAATGTCTTTAGAGGTAGTTCCTCATTCTGTCATCATGGAGTCATAGCTCCATTGCATTTTTGACCAACTGCACAATGGTATCTTGTAGGTTCATTGTCCATTTGCTTTGCAGTAACTGCTATTGGTAATTTCTTAGATTTTTGACTCATACACATAAGCTGCATACAATCTTATCCCATCGCAGTATTGAAAAGCTTATCAGCAGTAGTTAAATTGAATTGGGATGATAATGCTTGGTTGGTCTAACACACTTGTCCTCCTCTTTATCTTATTTGTTTCTTTTTTTTTCTCTGCAGGAATATAGCATGCCCTTCAATGAGGAAAAGCAGATAGTATATTCTGGAAAAACACAGTTTGAGATGGCAGTAGATTTGTATATCTGTATGCACAGTGATGTTTTTATTCCAGCCATATCAGGACTTGCTTATATAAATGTTGCTGGGAGGCGGATTGCCCTTGGTAAAACACAGATTTTGGTTCCTAGAGTAGTGACAGATGCAGCAAAACTGAAGGTGTCGGCAGTTCTTTCCAAATTTGTAACCAGAAGAGATCATAATGTATATTCTTGCTTTTGCAAGTCCTGATAACATGTAAAGTAGACAAAAGGAAAGGAACTTGCAAGGCCTTTAAGGTGGCTAAAGTAGACAAAAGGAAAGGAACTTGCAAGGCCTTGAAGGTGGCTCTGTAGCTTTTAGATTGAAGCTATGTGGAGATGTTTCCCAATCAAATTGGGTTCCCTCTTCGATTCTGAAGGGGCTCTAGGCTGGAAGCACATCCATATTATTGTGTTTAGCATGTCTGATTTTTGACAGGTTGATGATATATTTTTGTACTGAACTGAAATCACATGAGAAGTGGTAATGAGTCAATTTCATCCCTGTACGGTTACAACAAAATTGATAATACATGTATATGAGTCTCTCGTGCATACATGAACTGGTATGGATACATGAATGAGAACTGGTAGTGAATCAATTTCATCCCTGTACAGTTACAGCAAAATTGACAATGCATGTATATGAATTGTTGGTCCCGACGCATATCATTGTAGTCATATTAGGTCACGATACTTCTGCCGTGAGCATTTTGTGTGATTGACAGTTAAATGTTAATGTGTATACTACGTCATTCCAAAAAGAAGAAGGGCAAACATCGAAGTTTGATGCCTCATTGACTTTAAAAGAGATTAATTAAAGTCACTTGGGTTGATGAGTAATTAGATCTCCACCATTGCATCATAAATGTATGGTTTGGGAGCATTTAGATTTTATATTTCACGCCATGATATCTTTGGCATGGGTGAGCGATGTTGGTGGTTTAAACCTAGTTACCTCTGGTAGCCATCAGTGCTGCACATATGGTCTCTAAGTATGACTTGTTTAAGCCTGATTTTTGATTTAGAGTGGACAAATAACAGCATGCTCACTCCCGAACACTGAAGTATGTAGAGAGCTCCAGATGCTCTCCTTAAAAATTGAGTTATGGAACATTTTACACTCATTAGAATGCACTATGAAAGCTTCACATAACCCCATTATCATTTCAGGTTTGAGAGTAGGATGGAGGAGATCGATCTGCTGAAACTTCTCATGAATCGATTTGTTCACTTGAAAATCCTAGGAGACCCTTTAAACTTAAAATACTGTTGAATCCTGTTGAAAGTTGCGCCTGAATAGGACTACAAAATAATTGCAACAATTTTTTTTTCCAGTATAAATTGCTCCATCATCCCTGAAATTTATGAAGCAATAGATCCACATAGTAGGAATAACAACCTTTGTACCTTCCACCACTTCTATTTCCACTTATTTTTACATGCATTGGTAGGTAGAGCAGTTGCTGCCAAGTTCTTCTGCCTAGGCTTCAATTACACGTTGGACACCTTTTCAATTTTTCTGTTTATGCCAAATAAGCCTTCTTTTCTACTCTAGTATTTTTCATTTGATCCTTTATGCTTGGAGGGTGGTCCTGAAGGAGGCATCACCCAGAAGGGCAATGGGATGGTGAAAATTAAGTCCAATACTTCAACTAGAAAAGCAACTTCCGTTGGTTCACTAAACATGATTCTGTATGTATTTTATGAAGTGATTCTGATTTGGGGGTGCCATAGTGACATGGATGTTTATGTTAAAAGGAGCTGAAATCTCTATCTGACATTGGAAGATTGCATCAAGTTCTCTTAATTCATTTTTTGGATTACGATTCATGTAACTAGTCTGTTATAGCTTTCGGGTGCATCAATATGCAAGGATATGTCTCATGGTTTTGGGATATTATGTTTGTCGATTTTCCAACAACTGCGTATGAATGATTTCATATAATAATGCTATCTATTTGGAAATGCTGTAAGGAGATATGTTTTGGCAAGAAGCTATTAGAGAAACCCTTTGTATACTCCAATCTCCTACTGTATTGGAAGGAAAACGTACTGTTGAAAGCCATGCAGTAATGAAATATCATTGTCGAGTGTTCTGGTCATGAAGTGCTGATTGAAGTTCCTTGTGGCTCAGATCATATTGTATAGGTGAGCATCATTACATAGCTCACATCTATCCTACATCAAGCTTCCATTGATAGCTTTTTTTCACACACAGACTCTCATCCATGGAGTGAGACAAGTGTGAGAAGTGGAGAATGACATGCTTGGGACTCACCTCCCCGTCTATTTATAGCCCTTCCCTATTCATCATCTAGAGTTCTCTCTAAGGCCTCTCTACTCATCTGGCCATCATGAGTAGGCACCTCGTATGAACTCTTTGGCTTTTGGCCTTGGCTATCCCCCGAGCAAGGAACTTTTTGTTCCTCCAAGCATGTACATCTTTGGAATATAACACTCTCTCCCCCTTCTAAAGATCATTGTCCTCAATGATATAGAAGGAGCTATAAACCTGGGAATCAGAATCTATGATTCCAAATAATAAGAGTAGAGTGTACTAGATGTCTGAAATACTAGATAATAAAAAAGAGGACGACTCATCTCTGTGCTTCCTATCTAGCATTTCCATCCATAAATAGTAGTCCTTGCCTTGGGCATACTGTAGGAATCCCTTTGAGGCCCAATGAGTCCATATCTGCGCAGCATAAGTACTTCGAATATCCTCGGACTCCCTATGCCTAGACCTTGACCACTAACTTGTGACGGCTTGTCACCTGTAGAGGCAACTTGCCCTTGTCTCCCTGGAATATCCATTGACAGCTTGTCATATGGTATAATTGTGCGAAATCACGTACTCCACTAGAGTAATGAAAACTATTATGCTAATCCAAAACAATGTGACTATGTCCCAAATCCCTGTAGAAGAATACTAAAAAGAAATGGAAATCTTTTCCAAGTAGTGTTTAATCTCTAAGCTCCAGTAAATCTGCTTGATTTACTCATTGTAATGAAATAAAACTCAAGAAAATCTCATCATGATCCAAACTATAAATCCAAGATGACAATCTATCAATGATCTAGACTATGGAACAAGATCTCGATGTGTCATATATAATAATCCAAACTATGGATCAAAAGCTCAATCTGTCATATATGATAATCCAAACTATGGATCAAAATATTTCCCCTACAAAGTAAATCCTAATCCACTCTCTGGAATCAAATCCATCATGCCAAGTGAAGACGTCCTAAGAAAGTATAGCAACTAGTGGAACTACCACCGCCTTCTTAATAATAGCATGCATGATGTTCCAAGTGGATGAAACTTGCTTTATGTCTGACCATCATCTGATCATCAATATGATCAAATCATTCCTAACTAGGAATGAGGTGTCTCAAGAAAAACTATTGTAATAATCTGGCACTCCTAGATATAATGAGGACCATAATATGAGTCCACCAAATACACTGAAAAATGGTAAGTAGATGTGTGCACACTCATAGCCCACTAGGCTAAGCATCTAGCTCACCTCATACACATTATGTATGAACCATGGCCTATTCTCAGGCATATCAAATAAAGTAGTACGTACTCTATCAATTTCTTCTTGGTGCAATTGCCTATCCACAGTTCTTATGTGCAAACCTTGCCTTTCCGCTTTTAGGCTACTTGCCTGCAGACTTGCCTTGTTTGTGATCACATATAGAGTGACTATCTCAACTGCCCCTCTGTTCTCTAATAATAAGATGATACCAGAAGATCATATAAATGAACTCCAAATCATATAAAAAATACAATCTCAGAGACTTTTCTCCCATACCATCTGTCCTACACCTAGGTAGAATACAAAGTTTGATGTCTCATACCACCATACCATCTCAAAAAATATCATAAAAAACCAGTGAAAAGTCTTTTCCTTTCAACAATGTCTCTTGCATAAACAATTTCCAATAGCAGTAGATTAAATCTTAATTTTAACTAACTTTTACTCATCCAAAATCTATGAAATTTTCTAGCCTTATTTAACTTTGCTCAAGCTTTCATTAGGCACAAAAATCACTTGATTTGGATATTTTCTCAGAGTTTTATGACCATTTTACTGGAAGGGTCGAACACTTGACGACCAACTCTGAGAATGTACAGGGTCATCTTCTTGAAGCCCTTAGACTGATCAGACAAATTCCAAATTTCATTTTCTTTGTGCCCAAATCTAGAAAAACTTATCTAGTTTGGTCTCACAAATTTCAATTCAAAATGAAATTAAATACTCATTCAAAAGTATAGTTCTATCTCTGCTACACTTGCGCTTAGGTGAGCCTAGAAACAATGTTGCTGCACTTTTAAAATATATTCTAACTATGAAGGTAAATTCCAAAATACTTGAATTTTGGGTATACTATAGGGTCTACATTGAAGTAGCTTCTCCAACAAGTATTTTTGAAATTGGAGTTTTCAATATGAAAATATCATGTGCTTATCAGATACATATACCACTCTTTGGAAAATCCTCGTTAGAGATTGGTCTGAGAAGCATAGATCATTTGACCTACCACATGATGTCAAATTTCTTCCCAATTTTAAAAGCATATACCTGCTACTATCTTCTTTTATTGATATACGTTTCATAGTATTTAGACATTTGGATCTTTCACAATGACCAAAATACTAAGCCTCTATACCTCCACAATTTTAAAAATTTGCAAAGGCTAACTTTTACTCTTTTCTTTATATCTCCTAAATGGAGAAACATTCCATCTTGAAATTTTATATACACCATCTGAAAATATGTAGCTAATGCTAGAAACAAAAATGACCAAAATACTAAGCCTCTATACCTCCACAATTTTAAAAATTTGCAGAGGCTAACTTTTACTCTTTTCTTTATATCTCCTAAATGGAGAAACATTCCATCTTGAAATTTTATACTAATGACCAAAATACTAAGCCTCTATACCTCCACAATTTTAAAACTTTGCAGAGGCTAACTTTTACTCTTTTCTTTATATCTCCTAAATGGAGAAAAATTCCATCTTGAAATTTTGCTCTTTCACAATGACCAAAATACTAAGCCTCTATACCTCCACAATTTTAAAAATTTGCAGAGGCTAACTTTTACTCTTTTCTTTATATCTCCTAGATGGAGAAACATTCCATCTTGAAATTTCATATACACCATATGAAAACATGTAGCTAATGCTAGAAACAAAAATTATTCAATTTGAGTAAATGAGCTAAGAGAATCAATCACCTCTAGGTGACACGGTCTTTGATCATTTCATAAATTGCAGAGACTGCACTTTGATGTGCAGAGATTATTTGACCTGTCAAATGATCTCTAAAAATAATGAAAATTGGTATGCGCAAAGTGGAGCTATCAAGATTTCATGTCCAACAAAAATCATTTTATTTGGATCCATCAATTAAGAGAAATGCCCTTTGTAACAGGCCTATGTCACTTGTTTCAGGCCTCTACCTCTACTAGCAACACGTTTAGTGCAGAGGTCATTTGACCTACCTAAAAGTCTCCAAATTACTTGAAAATTGATTAGCTTAACTAACATCTAGAAGCTACTCGCCCTCCAAATTTCAATAAATTTGGGCATTCCCTCAAAGAGTAGCATCCAAATCTCTATGAGGCTGCTACCTCACTAACTATTTTCTCAATCATTTTTTTAAACTTAAAAATGATGAAACATGTTAATCCTTATGATTAAAGATACTCATTCATTTTCTTGGATGAAATTAGTGTAACTTCATGTGCATAGGTAACTTCCTGTAAAAACTAACTTTCATGCACATTCCCATGTTATTTTCATAACATCGGAAGAAAATACAATGAAAAATTATAAACTTTGATGCGAGAGGTAGTCAAATGAATATATTTGAGAGAAAAACTATGATGCAAAGGTATGAAAATTAGTCCATTCCTATCCAAAATGTTTCCAAATATTATTAGAAATTCCTAATTATCATAATTGAATACTCAATTCACTCAAAAAGGGTTTCTCGCCAGTCAACAACCATCTAAAAGCTTGTGCAAAGATGGCTTCCAAGGGTCAAAATATATCACATATCCAGTCAAAAGAAAGTTCTTGAAGTCTAAAATCTATACTAAGTTAAATTTCTTGATTTGGATATTCTATGAGGAAGTTATGACCAAAACAATGAAGTTAGGTGAGTGGGCAGCATGCCTCTTTGAAGAGATATGCAGAAAATTAAATGCTCTCTAAAGGTGGGTTTTGGTCATCCAATGATAGCTTCCAACCACACAATGGAAAGCCCTTGAATTCTACTTTCTATCCCAAGTGGAATCATCCAATTTGGGTTTCATATGAGAGAGTTACAACCATTTAAGTGAAGATAGGTATGCTAATCTTGCTTTTTTTTTCTCTTATTTCCTACATTTTATTATTTTGTTTTTTTCTTCTCTCATGAATCTCTCTTTCTTCTTCTTTTTTTTCTTCTTTCTCTCTTTATCTCTCTCTCTCTCCATCTCTTTCTTTTTCTCTATCTTTCTTGGCTTCTCTCTTTCTTGTTGGAGTTAGACGTCTGCGGAAGCACGCAAACAGCACAAGGAAGAAGAAGAAGCTTGGAGCACAACACACGATACTGAATGTATTACTAGAGAATGTACAAAGATAAGTAGCCCATTAGGCCAATAGGCGTATATACAAGCGGGGGGAAAAAAACCTCCTAAAGAGGAAAAAAAGTACCCGGACGGTCCTATAGTGTTCACACACATCACTACTTAAATATATCAACAAATCCCCCCTGGGAGTGATGCGGTGAACAAGTAGCTGGAACTCATGTATACGGAAGTGCCAAGCTATATGGAAATCACTCTAGAAAAGGAAGTAAGCCCAAAGCTTTGCGGAAAGCTTCAAACTTCTCCCTAGGCAGAGCCTTTGTGAAAAGGTTTCCAATGTTCTCCTACGTGGGCATATATGTCAAGCTGATCTCCCCAACAGAGAACCTCTCCCTGACATAATGATAATGCACCTCAATGTGCTTAGTGCGAGCATGGAACACATGGTTCCTCGCAACTGCCAATGCGCTCTGACTCTCAGTGAAGATGGTGGTGGCAGAAGACTGACCAACACCCAAATCAGCCATAAGGTGTCTGAGCCACACACACTCAACAGTCGCTGTGAAAGCTGCCCTATACTCAGCCTCACAACTAGAAGTGGCCACAGTAGGCTGCTTCTTGCTCAACCAAGATATACATGAGCTACCAAGCATGAAGCAAAAGCCACTAGTGGGCACACGAGTGTCATAGCAACCAACCCAATTAGAGTCAGAAAAAGCATGCAAATCTGGCGGTAGTGATCCCCCCTTGGGATAAAACAACCCAAGTAATCGAGTACCACTCAAGTAGCGAAACATGCGCTTAACCGCCTGCCAATGCTTGACTCCTGGGCAATGCATAAACCTGCTCATCTGTGAGACAACAAACTGAATATCTGGCCAAGTAATGCATAAGTAAATCAAGCATCCAACAACCTGCTGATAGAGAACAACATCAAATGCATCTCCAACATCATGAAGACTCAATCGTAAACCTGTCTCCATAGGAGTGGCAATAGGCTTACAGTCTTCAAGGCCAAAACGCTGCAATAATGTGTCAATATATTTCGTTTGACACAAAGTCATTCCACCATCAATGTGCATAAACTGAATGCCCAAATAATGATGCAAATGCCCATAATCAGACATTTCAAATGAGGCATGCAAATTAGCCTTAAAATCAGCAATGTGCTTCTCAATAGGACCAGTGAGCAGCATGTCGTCTACATAGACAACAATGATCAGAAGCACATCATTAACACACTTAACATATAAGGTGCTTTCAGCTGGACGGTTCTCAAAACCATATGCAATCAGATAGGCATGGATCTTCTCATACCAAGCACGTGGTGCTTGCTTTAAACCATATAATGCCTTCTTTAACCTGCACACCTGGTTTTCATGCCCTTTCTGCACAAAGCCTCGGGGCTGAAAAACATACACTTCTTCATGCAAGTTACCATTCAGAAATGCTGTTGTGTACCTAAGGACAATCCTAGGGACTTGCAGAGAAAGAGACTATACCTCAATCCCCCTCAAGTGCATATACTGGGGATTCACGCTTTATTTATCAATCCGAGGAGTATCAAAATCTAGCCGAGTGTATGAAGACATGCATTCAAATGATGATCAATGCAAATGAGTTTCCCAAAGAGTGCAAACAAGGCAAAAAACCAATCCAAACAAGCTTCAACTGTTAGTCATGGTGTCACGATACTTGGAGCAGCAACCAACAGTAAATTAAGCTTTTCTCTTAGCTCCGAACTCCGAATATAGCAAGTAGCATATGCATTTCAAAGCTCTCAACAAGACGCATCCAATGGTGGTATTTTCACTCAATTTTGACGCTTCTACTTCAAGTTATGAGCAAAATACTGAGTCACGGGAATGACCTTCCTAGACTTCAGCACTTCCTACACTTCACACACACCTTAACCAAAGCAAACAAACACTTTCATGGATAGACAACACTTCCTAACACTCGTTTCAAGCAACACACATGAATACAAGCTCACAAAGAAGATGATACAGAGAGGAGAAGACACAAATTCGAAATTCTGTGCTCTTGATTCTCACAATGGCCAAAGAAAGTCTTTACAAAGAGTCACAAATTGACTTATATACATGTGCCTTAAAAATGGTCCTTTCACACAAGAGATCGGCACTTTATTCACTAAAAGGCTAATTTCCTACTAATTTACATGGGTAAGCTACTAATCTTATGTGGGGATGCATCTAGAGGACTCCTCTAGTGCGTTTACATCGGAAAATATATTACAAAAAAAGCACATTGTTGGATGCTTGATTTACGTATGCATTACTCGACGATATATTTAGTTTGCTGTCTTAGAGATGAGCAAGTTTATGCACTCCCTAGGTGTCAAGCATTGGAAGGTGTTTAAACACACCTTTTGCTATTTGAGTGGCACTCGAATACTTGGATTGTTTTATACCAAGGGGGGATCACTACCGCCAGATTTGCATGCTTTTTTTGACTCTTACTAGGTTGGTTGCTATGACACTCGTGTGTCCACTAGTGGCTTTTGCTTCATGCTTGGTAGCTCATGTATATCTTGGTTGAGCAAGAAGTAGCCTACTATGGCAACTTCTAGTTGCGAGGCTAAGTATAGGGCAGCTTTTATAGCCACTGTTGAGTGTGTGTGGCTCAGACACCTTATGGCTAATTTGGGTGTTGGTCTGTCTTCTACCACCACCATCTTCGCTGACAGTTAGAGCACATTGATATTTGCGAGAAACCCTGTGTTCCATGCTCGCACTAAGTACATTGCTACTGATGATTATAGAGGTGTTCTAACATCACTTTAGCTTAGTTCTAGTTGAGGTGTGGCAATTTTCCGTAGTCTTGTTAGTGAACAAGCTTTTGCCGCGACATCACATAACCTCAACAAGTGGTATCAGAGCAGAAAAGGTTCTGAAGAAAAGAAAGGTCCTCAAAGAGTAAACGGAAGTAAAGATGGAAAATTCTTCTTAAGAAAGGTGAAGGCTGATGTGATCAACAACAAACGGCATCAGAGAAGTGTTCAGAAGTCATTCTCAAGGGTAAAGGTTTGTAAAAGATAAAACCTTTTAACATTACACTCACCGAAAGTAACAGAAACAAGAAGGTTATGGCAGATCATATCTCTATTGACAAATTAGAGATAGATGATTATCCCGCATGGGTAATGCGCATGGAAGCCTTACTTATGAGTAAGGACTTAATGATATATGTGACAGGAGAAGAAAAGAAGCCTACTTTCGAAGACGACAGTCAACTAAAGAAAGAAGAGTTAGAAGCCTTGAAGCTATGGCAGAAGAAAGATGCAACGACAAGAGCTTATATCTACAATACCATTACATATCATCTACTACCGCACATTAGAGGTCTGGAGAAAGCGGAAGACATATGGAGTGCATTGGAAGATCATTTCCAAAATACTACGAAAGCTAGGAAGGCTAGCTTATGGTCAGAGTTTACAACGTTCAAGAAAAAGCAAAGTCAAAGCATTAGTGATTATGTGACTAAGATGAAAGACTTGGCGGATAGTCTTGGATCTATTGATGAAGATATCGAAGATCATAGGTTGATAGCACAAGTGCTTGTAGGATTGAGAGGAGATGAAAGGTGGAAACCTTTCGTACTTTCAACTGATTTTTCTTTTAAATCATTTTGTACCAGATTTAAATCAGTTGCTTGGACTAATGCTAACGTTTGAGCAAGATTTGAAGACAGACGGAGATAAAGGACATAGTTTGGCTATTGTTGGCAGTAGTCAAGGTACCCAAGGACTCACAAGACAAGGAAGTCAAAGAAGGGATTCAGAGCGAAGAGAAAGCACAAGCAGAAAAAGTAGTCAACGAAGATCTGGCAAGTAGGCCGTCCAAATTTTTCCATGAAGTAATACTTCCTAAATAGTGAATTTAGTCACTCTACATCATTGTAAATACCATTTCACCTTTTGTAGCTCCATTTTGTGCAAGCCAAGGAGTCCTTGAGCTTGAGGAAATTAGAAGTATCTACCTATCAATTTTCATATTTTTTAGACCCCGTTTGAGCCCTCAAATAGGCCCTAGAACCTAATTTTTAACTAGGCCGAACACTAGGTCTGGACAGGGCCAAAGCTAGTCAAAAACTATAAATAGAGCTAGAGAGCTCATTTTTGAGGTAAGCTTGTAATAGATTTGGACTTGTATGAGCATTTTGGAAGTAATCTATAAGAACTCCATTGTCTTTCTCTTTGCCTTGCCGTGTGTGCGCGTGTGTGTGTATGTGTGTGCATGTTGGTGTGCTTCTCACTCACGCACTTGTGCCTTCACTTGCTCGAGGTCATCATACCATCCTCACGTCTTCCCGGATTGACATTAAAGGAGGTGCTACTCATCACTGAGCTACACCAAATTTTTGCGCCGTTGCCGGGGATCGAGCTTTGAGAACGAGCATGTGATGGTAAGACGTAGAGTTATGACGTTGGCATAGTAGGTAATTTCTTTACTTCCTTTTCTCTTTCTTACGTCACCATCATCATCACCATCATCATCCTCACCATACCCCACTTCCATCTCCATCATCGCGAAAATTTCACTTTTTGATCATATCACCTTCTCCCTTCCATTTCCCTCATTCCACTCGTGAGAGAGAGCGAGAGAGCAATTTGTGTGTGCTGTTTTTGCATGGTTTTTGAGTTTCCCTACAGGAATTGACTGTCTCATCGTCTCCAGCACACTGTGCAGGCACAGAAAAGCTCGAAACTGTCTCTGTGTCGCAGACATCTGTCAATCGCGATCGACAGAAAATTTGAGTTTTTGGTAAAACAAAGTACACCACCTTAATACACATGAAGAGCACATTCCAAATCACTAAACAAAAATAAAAAATTCCACATTTTTCTGTCAATCACGATCGATAGCCACGATTGATAGCCTCTGTCAATCGCGACCGACAGACCCTGTCAATCCCGACCGACAAACCTCACGACCGACCGACTGCCATGTAGGATTCAGTCAATCGCGGTCGACACTGTCGATCGCGACCGACTGAAATTTGACGATTGACACCAAAACTCGCGTTGCCACGTGTCCATCGCGACGGACACATCCCCGATCGACTGAAATCACGGTGAAAATTGCATAAAAAGTGTCGATCGCGATTGACACCATCGATCGCGATTGACAGAACTCACAACCGACTCTGTTGATCATGATTGACACTGTCAATCGCGACTGACGTGTCGATCGCGATCGACAGGCCTCGACAGACACCTCTGTCAATCGCGATTGACACACCTGTTGATCGCGATTGACAAGCTTTTTCGGCCAAATTTCTAGGGTTTTTTATTCCAAGTTTTTGGGGTAATTTTGGGCATACTTATCAAGCCATTAGTGATTTGCGAGGTCCCTACACTTGTATTTTTGAGAAAAATCCTGTGAGCTGTCAGCCTGTTTGGACCCTATTTTAACCCTAAAACCCTGAACAGTCATAACTTTCTCATACAAAATCTGTTTTCTGTGATTTTTCTTTTGTTGGAAAGCTCATGGGGAGTAAAATAAATATCAAGATTATTAGATATACTATTTTGAAGTGACCATACCCAGGGGGAAGAAAAACTAAGGGATCTCTAGAATTCTTTCTATAGAGACATGGTGCAAATTGACATGTGAATTACATGAATGAAAGTGATTTTTTGTGTCCTTTGAATTTACGTCTTGAGCTAACTTTGGGACTTTTACAGGTCCACTGAGAGCACTAGAAGGCATCTAAAGCAAGGGCATTCCGCAAGCTTGAGAACGAGGTTCTTGAGCAATAAAGATCAAAGGAACAGCAAGTGAGGTTGGAATACTCTCAACTCCCTCTGTCGATTCCTAGCTTAGGCTAAGTGCGAATAGTGCTAGAAGTAAGTCATGGCGACGATAGGCATCTATCAAGTTGAAGACTACCTAGATACTCAAGTTCAAGCTAAAACATAATCTCTGTGTGATCGATAACTTTAAAGGAAAGGAACTTAACGTGGAACGATCAACTGAAACAACGGAAATTAACTTAAGTATTCCTGACGACGTGATATCAGACAAGATCATAAACACGATAATCAACTAAAAAGAACCAAGTGACTGATACAAATTGATCGGCAACGAGGTTGTACCTTGGGTAAAAATTGGGATTGCTCAGCTAAGCATATGAACCTTAGATCAGGACGACACCTAGGGAGAGATAGACAGAGTCTTAGGTCTTCAAAGGATAGTGTCAATCATACTGCTAAGTCTTGGGCCCATCAGTTGAGCCATCATTCGTACTACCCTAGCTCTGAGACTAGTGAGTCAGAGATGTCTCAAGGTATGGAGAGACCTACAGGAAGTTCAGGAGTGCCATATTTACATAGGGTAGAAGGCCCCTACAAGACGCAGCTGGAATACCTTAGGACCAATCGATTAGGTGGTAGCATCTATGAGGACGGCCTAGGAAGATCTGTGGTCCAAATTAGAAACCCTAACCAACCCATTGGAATTGAACATCCAACTGTCAAGTTTGAAAATGGAGCATACCTGGACAAAGAAGGAACCATATACATAGTCACTAGCCACCCAGATAGGACAGATGAATTTGGTAATGTGATCCCAGAAGCGGATATAGGTGACCTAGAGCAAGGGAACATGGGTGAAGAACCTAAAACCCCCCGAGGCAAATCAGTGCTTACTAGAATTATCACACCAGAGTGGATTCCCGAGGACAATAAGAGCATAGATCTGCTTCTAAATCGAGAAACCGATGAAGCCTTCTGGAGGTATAAGCCTAATCAACCGAATGAGGTAGGAATGATCACAATCTATGAGTTCAAAGATCCTGATAGCCCAGGCAAAGTGACCTATCTAGACAATACTTCAGAGAGGATCTTTGTGGTCACCGAGCATGGTAGGCATGCCTACACTTGGAAGGGTGAATTTATTTTTCTCCAACCAAGATCTAATGTCTCTTTTGGCCACCAAGGGGGTGGAACATCCCAAGCTCATGGAGCTCAAAGAGACAGGATCGAGAAAGACCTGAGGTAAGTTTTGCCAACCCCTTGGGAAGAGAAAGAGTGAGAACAGAAATGGATAGAGAAGAAACCGAGAGACCTAGAGCCCCAAGGAACCAAAGAAATACTGATGAATTTCCTTTGCTAAGGCCGAGGGAACACACTAGAACCTTGAGACCTACATAGCTGGTTAAGTCCATAAAGAATTACTTCGATGGCATTGGAGACCCATACGATCATGTGGCCAAATTTAGGCAAGTCTTGAGAGCTGAACAAGTGGAGGACTTATTCAAGCAATGCAATGCCTTTGGTCTAACCCTTAGGAACACTGCCCTTACGTGGTTTCAACCACTAAATGAGAGACACTTCAGGAACATAGACCAACTTCTAGAGGCATTCATTACTGAATTCTCTAAGAGTGGCATAAGGCATAACACTTCCTCACTGATTCATAGCTTCAAGCAAACCCCTCAAGAGACGGTTAGACTTGCAGGAAGAAGGTTTAGGCAATACCTAGAGAGATGTCTTGTTTTTGAGTTACCAACACCAGCCAAACAAGTGGCTTTATTCCTAGATGGACTGCTGAGTACAAAGTTGAGATCATATGTGTACTTGAAAGACCCTAGGACCATAGAAGAGTGTGTACGCATGTGCATCGACATCGAGGATAACCTAGGGTAGGAATTATAACTTTCCAAAATCTACAAAGATTCAGATAGTTCTACTAGCCTCTCTTCTTCGCAATCCACATCTATTGAGGAACTCGCTGAGAAAGTAGCTCAAAAACTAGGTGTCTCTAGCAAACAAATTCCAAGATTTGCCCCAGTTAAACGGTGTTATACATGTGGAGGTGACCATATGGCGAACGTATGTCCCATTATGGCTCAACCCCAAGTGAATCCTAGTAGCCAGTACTACACCATAGAACGGAGGTACACCAATCACACCGCACAAGACTGCCCCTACAATAAGCAAGCAATTAGGCAAACCTACCCTCAGCCCTATCCACAACAGGGAAGATATCAGAACCAATACCCACCACAACAATATGGCAGACCACAACAGCCCTATCAGCAACCCTACCAAAATCAGCAAAGGCCTCAGCCTGTGTTAGCCCAACAACCTCCAACTCCAACCAATGTGATCCCAGTAAAGTATGCAGCTGCAGAAGAGAACCTGAAGAGAGCTATAGTCCCAGTGACTCCATTGCTTTCAGAAAGTGACCCAAGTGATCATAGTTTTGATTCCACTCACATAGATAGTCCCCAGGCTTATTACATGCAGTCTCCTGAACATGGTGAGTCCTACTATAGTGAAGAACCGAGTGAGCCTAGTTGGGAGCCAGAGTATGCAAATGTCATGTATGCAAACCCCAACTCTAGACCTCAACCCAGGCAGGTAAGAAGCCCGTTCCCTAGAGGGCCATGCTACAGATGTCAAGGAGATCACCTCATTCATGATTGCCCAATGCCTGCACCTACACAACCCCAGTCAGTAACAATACAAGGCTTTTGTCAAGATTGTGGAAAAGAGCATCTCTTACGAGATTGCCCAAAGAATCCCAATAATATGCCAAAAATCACTCCAATTAATGTTATTGGGTTAGTAGTAGACTCCACAAGGAGTGTGACTTCCACTGCACCAGTGCAAGTGGTCACTAGAGCTCAAGCCTTGCAGCAGAACCAGAGTTTAGTCCAGGAAAAAAATGCTGACGTTAGTGAAACTGAGAGCATGACCAAGAAGAGGACTAGAGCTTGGAGAGATAGCTGCGAAAGAATGAAAAGGCAATGGGCAAAGAAGATGAGTGAACTCGAGGAAATCCTAAGAGAAACGAGAGCCAAGATAACTGAACTCACCTCTCAACCTCACTCTCACACTACCCCACCTCCACCATTCCCATCTCCATCCGATCCACCATCTTACAACCCATCTCACACAATCCCACCACCCCCTAGAGTAGGATCAATCCTAGCAGATCCCACTCTCGAGGACCTAAATATGATGCTTAAGGCATATCAGGCCAGAAACTAAGAAGGGCCAGACATAACGGACCATGAAAAGTGTTACCCCAGAGCAGAACTAGAACTTGAACGAACCTAAATTTGTGCTAAGATGGTGGAATTGGCTCAAATCATGTTTGAAGCCAGTCGCCTCTTTGACATCTCTAGTTCAGCTCAGACGCAGTTGCACTTTGATGGACTGCTAGAAAGATTGGAGAGGCTAATTGCACAATCAGAAAAGGAACCCGCCTCTCAAATTAGGGACAAGCCAAGTGAAAGGCTAAGCCTTCCCGCTTAGGAAGCTTATGCGCCCAACTCCACAGAGCCAGACACATCTTCTTCTATGAATCGGTACTCACCCAAATTCCTACGAGAGATTCAAGAAGAAAAATGGGCTAAAGAGAGTGAAGTCCCTCCTCCTATTGAACTTGTGAATGATGCGCATGACCAATTCCCACAAGACATCCCATTTTCATTTATGGAGAGCCGGAGAGTGCACAATCTCAAGAGAGATTAAACTTTGAGTCTAATTCTTTACACGAATTACCCCACTTCACTGGCCCATGGGAAGCAAAGTCTACTTGCATGAGAGCACCCACGGTCATGGTACGAAACGAAGACTCAGTCATACCTAGGAATACGGAGGTAGTAAAGAACACTAAAGTGCAGTGCAACCTCACTTTAGAAGAGCTACTCAAGGTTAGACCAGAACTGTGGAAACATGTAGCCGAACAAATGCCAGAGGTAGCTAAACCGCGTTCCCAGGTAGGTTCTCATAGAACAGTACCAGAAATTCCTCTAGACAAGATAGGAGATATGAGTGAAGGTGAAGAAGAAAACACCTATCTTCCCATCACCCATCAAGGATACACAGCAATTCTGGACTCAGGTGCAGGAGTTGCAATTGCCACCACTTCTGTATGGAAGCGTTGGGGCAAGCCAACACTTAGGCCAACGAGAATGAAATTGCAGATGGCTGATGGTCACATAGAAAGACCCTTAGGGTTGCTAGAAGGAATAACTCTTACTACATGTGGTGTAGAGTTCAAGCATACATTTGCTATCTGTGACTTTAGTAAGAACCAGGCCTATGAGATGATTTTGGGAAGACCATTTATACAACACTTGCAAGTGGTACATGATTGGGGAGCCAATTCCTTGTATTTGCAACACTTAGGTGTCACAACCAAAGGGAATATCAAAGATTACTCTCATAGAGATGTCCCTCCTATCCAATGGAATCCCATCCATAGAGCTAAAGATGATACCGAGTCAGTGCATTCCATAGGATCAGGATCCTCATGGATGCATGAAGACACACACCTATGGATGTGTAAAGTAGCAGTAGAAGAAGAGAAGAGAGAAAAGGCTAGAGAGATAGGTGCAAAAGAAACCCATAGATCAATTCAAGACCCAGCCTACGCACTTGTAGTATTTCCTGATGAAGAATTTGAACCTCATGGCTAGGCAGAAATTTTAGCAACAATGGATGTAGCCATCAATGAGGAACAATGGACACCCCCCTGTGATGAGTATGGCTATGATATTTCAGTCTTCTCCATAGAACCAATCATGGGAGATGCAGTTTTAGAAGAATGCGAACCTAGCCCTGATGCATTTGAGGATGCAAGTGACTCCGATTTAGAGTCAATCATTATGGACCCACCATTTGCATCAGATGAAGAATACCTCTATGAAGTGGAAGCTCACCCTCAGAGACATGGAGAGCTCACAAATGACGTAAGGTTAACCACACAAGTGACCCCTAAGGATGAAGGAAAGAAAAGAAAGAAGAGAGAAGTCACACCAGAAGAAGAAGAATCTTTGTTTGAGGTCCCTGAAAATTTTAAGAAGTACGAAATAGATGATAGGAGAGTCATGATAAGAATGCCTAAACGTGAGGCGCAATCAGGGGAAGCCTATGATAACAAAGAAACCACCAAGAAAATAGTTGTAGCCATAGAGGAAGGAGAAGAAAGGTGCACCTACATAGGACATGACCTGACGGAAGAAGAAGAGCAGGAGTTGATAGCCTTGCTAAGGGAGTACCGAGATGTATTTGCTTGGAGTTACAAGGACTTAAAAGGTGTAGACCCTGACATATGCTCACACACTATCCCCATGACCTCAGATGCCAAACCCTCCAAGCAGAAGCCATACACTTATAACGATTACTACGCTGCTAAGATCAAGGAGGAGATAGATTGCTTGGTTGAAGCTAGATTCATTTATGAAATTGAGCACACTGAGTGGGTATCCCCCATTGTAGTGGTGCCCAAGAAGAATGGAAAGCTACGTGTGTGCATTAACTTGAAGAAGGTTAATGCAGCCACTATTCGGGATAACTATCCACTTCCAATTATCGAACATCTACTGGAAAGAGTAGCAGGCAAGGAAGTATACAGTTTCCATGATGGATTTTCTGGCTACAATCAGGTAGCCAATGCTCTGAAAGACCAGCATAAGATGGATTTTGCCACAGAGTGGGGTATATTTGCTTTTCGAGTAATGCCATTTGGGCTTACCAATGCTCGTGCAACCTTTCAGAGACTGATGTGCCATGCATTTAAAGAATTCCTGAGGAAGAATTTAGAAGTCTATGTTGATGATCTTTGTGCACATTCCAACAGTAGACAAACACATATACCTGAGCTCAGGCAGATCTTTGACAAATGTAGAGAATATCAAGTCTGCTTGAACCCAGAAAAGTGTGTTTTTATGGTCAGGCAGGGCAAGATTCTAGGACACATAGTGTCAAAGAATGGCATATCTACAGACGAGGAAAAAGTTAGAGCTATTGCAGAGCTACCTAGGCCAAAGAATGTCAAGGAAGTACAAGCTTTCATGGGGCATTGTGGTTATTACCGACAGTTTATACACATGTATGCCAACATAGCAAAGCCTCTGTATGGACTTTTGACTAACTTTGAGTGGACTGATGAAAGTGAGAATTCCTTCAATGAGCTTAAACGACGATTGTGTTCAGCACCAATCTTGACCACACCAGATTGGAGTAAGCCCTTTCATGTTCATGTGGATGCATTCAATTATGCTATTGGATGTGTACTCGCACAACCGACTGGCAAAGGTAATATGGATCTTCCAATTGCCTACGCTAGTAGACAATTGAATGCAGCTGAACGAAATTATACCACCACTGAATGAGAAGGATTAGGCATGGTGTATGCAGTTAAAAAGTTTAAACACTATTTGCTTGCAAATAAGTTTAAATTTTTTACTGACCATCAAGCACTGTTGTACTTGGTAAACAAGCCATGCAATACAGGTAGATTAGTAAGATGGTTTCTCTTACTGATGGAATATGACTTTGAGGTAGTGGTAAGGAAAGGTAAGACTCATTTGAGAGCTGACCATCTTTCTAGGCTCACATCAAGAGAAGGCCCACAAGGAGTATCAGATGACCTTCCTGATGCTTACTTGTTTAATTTGGAAGTTGTACCTCAGTGGGCTAAGCCATTAGTGCTAGTATTGACATACGGGCCTAACCACCCAGTCATCAACACTCAAGATAGGGAGGTAGTAAAAACCAAGAAGTACCATATCATGGCAGGAAGCATGTACAAACAGACAGATCAAGGGATATTGGCTTGTTGTGTGGAAGAGGACGAGTACACAAAATGGTTGCAATCAACACATGTAGGTGCATTAGAGAAACACCATTCGAGGCAAAGAACTTTACAGACACTAAGGAGATTCGGAGTGCATTGGCCTACTATGGAAGCTGATGTACATAAGATGTGTAAATAATGCCCAATCTGTGGCACTAAACCACCCGTGGAGCATGCCACTCTTTATCAAGTGTCCATAGTGCCAGATTGGAGTGAACCACTAGTAGCCTTCCTGAGGATGAAAACATTCCCACAAGATATGACATTGGCCAGACAAAGAAGTCTAGAACAAGAAGCCCTAGATTACTCACTCATTGGTGATAATCTTTACAAGCATGGTAAAGATGGTTACCTTAGATTATGTGTCCATGAGAGTGAATATCTTAAGATCTTGGAAACTGCTCACTAGGGTGTAGCAAGAGGACACTTTGGACCAGATCGGGTGATCAAGGCTATCCTATTTGTAGGATTATGGTGGCCAACCCTTCATATGGATGCACATACCTATGTGAAGAGGTGTGATGTTTGCCAATGAACTCAGTATCCTATACGCAAAGATGAGATGCTCTGAAACCTATGATGGGTGGACGTGCATTCTCCAAGTGGGGAATAGACTTTGTAGGTCCTATTAATCCCCCAGCTAAGGGTTCACATGCTGAATATATCATTGTGGCCAAAGACTATTTAACCAAGTGGGTAGAGGTAAAGGATACAACAAAGAATGATGCTCAAACGACCGCTAAGTTTTTATTTGAGAATGTGTTCACTAGATACGGGCTACCTATAGAGCTAGTTAGTGATAGAGACACTCACTTCTTGAATTAAGTTATTGAAAATCTTCTCCAAGAATTCTTGGTAGTACACAAGAAGTCTGCCCCCTATCACCCACAAGCTAATGGCCAGGATGAGAGTACCAATAAGATTCTATGCAATGTATTGACAAAACTAGTGAATAATAAACGCTCTGATTGGGACAAACAGTTACACCATGCTGTTTGGGCATACAGAGTTTCCTATAAAACGGTACTCCAAGCCACACCCTTTCAAACGGTGTTTGGCCAAAATGCAGTGCTACCATTGGACTTCTTGATACCTACACTAAAGGTAGCACATGAGCATGAGTGGACGGGTCATGAACTCTCTTCGAGGATTTTTGATCTTGAACGACTAAGTGAGACAAGACTAAGAGCTGCAGCAGGTATATATGTTGCTAAGAAAAGACAGAAGGCGTACTTTGATGCCCATGTTAAGGATAAAGGCTTGAAGGTCGGAGACTTAGTTTTGGTGTATACCCTGAAACAACATGCGAGAAAGCTAGAAAAGCATGGCTATGGACCTATGATCATCAATAGGATCTCAACTAGTGGAGCAGTCCAATTAGCTACACTCGAAGGTGATGTTCTCCCTAGTTACATAAGTGGATGCAGAGTCAAGTTATATCAAGAACCCTTGACTGAAGAGATGCTAAATAAACTCAACACTGCCAAGAAACGCAGGGAAGAAGAAAAACGAATTTGAGAAGAAGCACAGGCAGAAGCTTTGGAACGCATCCGAAGAATGAAGTTGAGAAGACAGGGTAGAGATCAGCCTAGGACAGATGACTATGCGCACCCAGAATATCATATGACTTTGTGTGAAGTTTCAGGCATTAGATCTCATAGAATAATTGATTGACGTCCTTTTGTAACCTTAGAGATAGGACAAGGAAAGAGTGCAAGGATGGTAAGGGCATTGATTGACTCAGGTGCAGCCACCAGTGCAGTTAAATTTTCTTACTGTCAAAAGTTGAACTTAAGTATCAATCCCATTGAAGCATATCTCATAGGATTGGGAGGCGTGGAGACCCCTTGCAGGGGCGAGGTGGAACTTCCCCTCTATATTCACGATGTTTTACTGAGAGTTAAAGTACTAGTGTGTCAAGATGAGGATCTCACTGAACCCCTTGTCTTGGGTCAAGACTGGATCTATGATCATGCAGTCAACCTAAACCTAAGAAGTGGACTTCTTCACGTATGGGTAAATCAGAGTCGAATTACAGTTGAGTTAGACAATGGAGCACTCAAGGAACTAGGTGGACTTGAACCCGCAACGCAAACAAAATTAAGGCTCGTCTACGATGCCTTGTATATACATAGTTCTGGCTAATTTGAAGGTTCTAGAGATTTTCTGTTTTAAAGAATCTAACATCAGCTTTAATGTCTCCGGCTCTAGCAGGTGTGCGTCAGTTTGAACGGAACTTGCTGCAATGACCTGACTCATCAACGTATCAGTCTGCTACTGCAAAAAGGCCTCTTGCAAATAAAAGTCATTGGCAAGGGCTACATCGCGGCTCAATCTCATATCATTAATTTGACTATCAATTCTTGATAGGCGCTCTGCTTGAAAACCCAACTGCTTTTCTCTTCACTCCAGCTCCTGAGCTTGATATTGAATTGTCTGATAATAAGCATCTCTTTCCTTCTTAATCCCTGCTATCTCCTTCTGAAGTTGAATTGTAAGGCTTGTCTGTGATTTTAGGGCAGAATTTGCCTGAAACAAATCGGCAGTTGCGGTCTGGAGTTCTGCAGTAGTCTGCTTAGCTAAATGAGCCATTTCTTGGCCTCTCTATACGACCTCATCAAGCTATACTTGAGTTTCCTCTAGCAAATTTCCAATCCCTACTCGAGCATCTTCTTTATCCTGTACCAACTGATTTAGCTGCTTGATCTCTTCATCACGAGCAGCTAACAAATCATCCTTGGCTTTTAACTCAGCCAATGCTGCATCTCTTTGGGCAATCAAAGAGTCCTGCTCTGCAATCCTTGCTTGAAGTTGCTGAACCTGCATCTGCAAAGCATGATTCTCTGCCTTAACGGCATCTGCTTCTTCCTGTAATGGGACAATATCAGCCTCTAAAACATCAACTTTGTGCTGCAACTCCTGTCTGATATTTTCAGTGGCCATCTTCAGTTGCATTGGTAACTGTTGCGATAATTGGATCAAACGTCGACCCATCAATTCGAGTTCATGAAACATCGGGGTTGGAGCAGGAAGGGTAGGAAGGGATTGGGATGTAGAAGCGAAGAACAGATGAGGGGAAGAGGGTGTAGAATAGGAGGGAGAAGAAGATGGAGAAGGGGGTACGTCAGGAACAATAGGAACACAAGTGCGGCATGATCCACGTGAAAGGTGAATTTTCAGCCCAACAAATAATGTCGGAATTTCTTCATAGAGTACACCAACCCGAGACATTCTCTTTTGGTCACTACATAATTTCTTTCAGCAGGGGCTAATCGGCGACTTACATAATATACAGGCCGAAACCATTTGTCAGTTTGCTGCATCAAAACGCTTCCAATGGCTATGTCCGATGCATCTACAAAGACATGGAACGGGCGCTCCCAATCAGGGGGTTGCAAAATTGAGGCCTTCGTCAATAAGCCTTTTAAATGATCAAATGCAGTTTGGCATTCTGAAGTCCATTCGTACTGCCGTGGAGTACTAGTCATGAGCCGATTAAGTGGGGTTGCTAAATGAGCTAACCACCGTAAATGTCTGCCATGCCACCGGATTTGACCCAGGAAACGCATAACTTCTTTCGGTGTTGTAGGGACTGGTGCCTACAACACGGCTGCAACTTTATCCGGATCAACTTGTATTCCTTGTGCAGAGATAATATGTCCGAGTAGTTTGCCACAAGAGACCGCAAAAACTGACTTTGTCGGATTCAATCATAATCGGTATTCGCGATATTTTTCAAAGCAATACCGTAAATGATACAGGTGCGCCGCAATTTTCCCAAATAAGGAAAAGTCATCCAGATATACTTGCATAAAAGTAGTCAGATAGGGTGAAAAGACTCTTGCATGCATCGTTGAAACGTACTTGGAGCATTCCTTAACCCAAAGCACATTACCGTACAAGCATAAACACCCCAGTTTGTGATAAAGGTTGTTTTAGGTATGTCCTGCTCTGCCATCCTCACCTGGTTATAACCATTGTAACCATCTAAAAATGAATACATCTCGTGCCCTGCCACCCGGTCGAGCATTGTGTCCAGAAAGGGGAGAGGAAATGGATCCGGTACAGTAGTAGCATTCAGTTTCCGGTAATCAACACAGATGCGCAGCTGTTTATTTTTCTTCGGAACAATCACGATTGGTGATATCCATTCAGCATGCTCGATTGGTACGATGAATCCCACCTTCAGTAACCGATCGAGTTCTATTGGGGTTCATTCGATAACTGGACTGTTTGATTGGCTTCGCTTCTGGTTTGAGCACTACCTGATGTTGATAGATCCGCGGATCAAGACCTTTCATATCGCGATAGTCCCAAGCAAAAACATCAGAGAACTCACGTAGGAGTTGTATCAAATCCTCTTGAAATGTCTCTGACAATCTTGCCTTAATCTTAACTGGTCGCGGATTAACCTCATCACCCAAATTATATGTTACTAACTGATCTTCCGAGACATAAAATTATCGAGGTTTCACCAAATCGTCAGCTGACGGTAAAAATTGATGTAGGGTGGCTCCATCCATAGCAATACTATCATCTGCGTCTAATCTCTGGTCACTGGGACAACCGTACACGCTACCGGACTCCACTTGTCTGCTACTGATTGGAGATCGATAGTACCTAAGGAGATCAGATCTTTATTGTTCTTCAGAAACGCCTCTTCCTCATTGTCAAGTAAGCCTTCGAACATGTGGACTGGCTCCGCTACATATGGTCTTGCATGAAGCTCGCAAGGCTAGATGGCATCCAACTTAACTACATATTTCCGGTGATTATCTTTGAAAGTCAACTCCTGCGCTGACCAATCCTGGACAACTTTGGCTTGTTTCAACCATGGTGGACCAAAAAGTAGATTGTAGTTGAGGCTGGATTCTGGTAGTTCTAAGACTACAAAAGTCATTTTGAACGTGGTACCCTCCAAAGTAATCGGAATATTCCGTACTAGTCCCACCGGATGGACTCGGGATTGATCTGCCATGCGTACAAAAAATTGTACGGGCTCGATTTAGGTCCACCCCAATTGCTTGCAGAGAGTCGCAGTTGCAATATTCACACCCGAGCCGCCATCAATTAGCACTTGAGTAATCTTGTGATTTTTATGCCATACAGTGATCAATGGGACTGAATGGTCCACCGTAGAATTAGCTTCCGGTTGTATTGTGGTCGTCGCCGGAGTACAGGGAGATCCGGGACTAACCTGTTGTTGAAATTGCTGCCTGACTCCTGGCACCAAGGCAAGCAACTGTCCCAAGAGAAGTGTAATTGAAGCCTTGGCTAGAATATCCCATACCTGATCTGTTTGGATCGTACTTCTCACCGATTCTGATGATGATTCTACTGTTACTGGGGCAGTAGTTTGTTCATTTGCTCTTGCCTTAGGCAGGGGAACCTGTGTTACCGGAATTGGATCAGGAAATACAATTGGCTCTTTAGCTGTCCATTGACTAGCCTTTGTGTACATTCGTTGCTGCTCACGGATACCAGGCTCGAACACCTCAGCGACGGGTTGCAACTGCTTACCCGACCTAGTCTGAACCACTCCTGCTTGTGATTCAACTGGCGAAATATAGACCATGTTGGTCATTGGATTTTGTCGCTCCTTCTTCCTTTTATCGTACTCTGCGGCATCCTTGCAAAACCTATGAATGTGGCCAATCTCGCTGCAAAAATGGCATCGAGGTGGTGGCAGAGAAGTACCCTCTACTGATGTACCCGCCTGCCATCGATTTGGATTAAAATTGGTATTCCGCTGACTCCGATAATTCCTATATCCTTGCGACTGGTTGGATCGCATCTGTGGTGGCACATAATGGGCTGCTGGCTGACCTGGTTCTTGGATAATAGCATTTACAGTTGCTCGGCCTTGCACCTTGGCATTATATGCACAATTTTCCGTTGAGTGTCTGATTGTGTTGAAGATGGCACAATACATCTAGTTAAGGGCACATGTAGCACTGGTGTGCCGTGGATTTTTGCACTTGGTACAATACATCTGTTTAGCCGGATCATCTATTACGTTCTTACTGGCTTTCAGCCACTCCAAGCCTTCGGTGGATCCTCCAACTTTATGCTCTAGTTGCAGGGCCATTGCAATAACAACATCCAGTGTCATAGCACCCACACAACGGATGATCATGATTTGTCTTAACTATGGGGTCAACCCATTAGTGAACCACTGGGTTATAACATCATCCGGTAGATTAGCATGTGCCGGAGGCAGTTTTCTTAAGTGGGTTCTAAACAATGTTGCATATTCTTGAACAGTCTGGTGCGGCTTCTGCCGATTGTTCTGCAAATAGTCGAAGATTTTGGTAGGATTTTTCTTCAACCACAACCTCTGTAAAAATGCATCCCTCACAGCATCATAGTTAACAAAATGATTAATATCATACTCAGTCAATCATCTAGCTGCTTCATTAACTAAGGTGGCCTGAAATACAATGGCCTTGTATGCCAGGTCGGGTGGATGGTTCAACACTGCATAGCTTATCTCAAAGGTGCGCACATGTGCATCAGGATCATCCCCCAGAAATCCACCGAATTTTGTGTAAGTCACCCCTATTGGAACTGGTCGAAGTGGAAGTGATTGTTGCTGTTGCTGTTGTTGTTGTTGCTGTTGTTGACCACTCATGGTGCTATTATTAGTACCATTGTTGTTTCCTGAGTTATGAGGGGGTGTCTCTTGCCCTTCGGAATCTCTATTATCAGATTTCTCACCTTCCGGCTCAAAAATAGCGTTCAGTCTCTTACGTATCTCCAGATCAAATAGCCTATCCTCAGCTTTGGTATCAAAGGTAGGCAAGTTTGCCCCGAACAACAGTGTATGTAATAAAGATCCACCAGGGAGTATCACATTGTCACCGAAAAACTGTAAATTCCCACCAACTGCTACCGAACTTTCACCGGAACTTGTCAAACTTTCACTGAAACAGGGTAATACTTCCACTGGCAATGATCTCTCTGGGTAACACCACTTTATCCCCAAAAAGGTTCAAATTTTGACCAAATGGTATCGAATCAATTGCGCACTGCGTCCCTGTACACTCAGAAGTTACTGCACCTTCTTGAGAACGTACCGGAATTGCACCGGAATCTATCGGAATCTCATCATGTGTTACTGAACTGGTACCGGAATCACTATTAATTGGCTCCGATCCTTCGACAACTGGGCTTAAATGGCCTACACTTCTACCACCTGGGGGTGTCCCTAATAGATTTGGAACTACCCAGGGGTGCTGGTCTCTTCTATACTTCGGATAAGACTTGCCGGACTGAGTAACCGGCATATATTACCTCTGTACCGCTTGCCTTACGTACTGCTCCACCTTACTGATTATTCTTCAATCCATGGCCATCTTCCCATAGACGGTTCCAGTGTTAAAAGTGCTGACTACAGTCAAGTATGCCTTTTAATCTCTTTTCAGGTTCTTGGGGATGGTAGGGGTCTGATAATTCAGAGGCCCTGTATCTTATTTTCCCAGTTAACTTATCAAACAAGCAGTATGTTATTATCCAGTATAATGTCTTCTACACAGTGTTACTGTTCATATTCCGGTTAGGCTTTTCACAGTATGTAACACAGAGAGTAATAATTATCGTCGCACACGCGACATTACTGTGTTAATCAGAAATTAATGTAATTCAACAAGGTGAAATCTCAATACTTAGAATTATGAAAATTTGCACTACGATGTCTCCACAGAATCGCAAATCGCCCAGACAGACAGTCTAACGATCCCTTCTCCTCTCTACCGGAGATTCACCGTAATGTCTCTTCATTGATTGATAAAAAGGGTACAACACTTCGCTACGACCTTTCAGTACGTGCGGTATAGAAAAAGATAAATTACATAATGCCAATCCGACCGCCTTACAGATTGCTTGAAAAAGAATTCAAGATTAGTGATCTAGGAAAGTTATCATACTTTCTTGGAATGGAAGTTACATATACAGATCATGGTGTATATGTTTCGCAAGAAAGGTATCTCCTAAACTTACTGAAGAAGTTCAACATGGAGAATTGCAGAGAAGCTTCAACACCACTTGAAGTAAATCATAAACTCAGCAAATATGGTGGTGCAGAGTTTAAAGATATGAGAAAGTATCAATCTTTAGTGGGAAGCTTGATTTATGCTACGCTAACAAGACCAGATCTTAGTTATGCAGTAGGAGTTCTCTCGCAGTTTATGCATTGTCTGAAGGATCAACATTGGGTTGCAGGACAAAGAGTTCTTAGATATATCAAAAGAACTATAAAGGAAGGATTATATTATCCTTTTACATCAAATATAAAACTGAGAGCACAATGACTCAGACTGGCAGGAAGTCAAGATGACAGAAGGTCAACACATGGGTATATGATATACCTAGGAGATAAGCTTGTAAGCTAGTGTTCGAAGAAGCAACACATAGTGGCTTTATCATCAACTGAAGCAGAATATAAAGGACTTGTGGAAGCAGCTAAAGAAGTGATATGGATGCAGGCCTTGTTCAAAAACATGGGTATTGATCAAGGTATACCTATCATACATGGAGATAATATGAGTTCGTTGTATCTTGCAGCAAATCCAGTATTTCATGCAAGAACAAAACACATAGAGATTCAATATCATTTCTTGAGGGAAAAGGTAATGGAGAAGGAGATTGAAATAGTATACACATCTACAAAAGATCAGATAGCAGATATTCTGACAAAGAGCTTGGATGGAGTAAAGACAACCAGACTCAAAGAAATGGCAGGTATAAAAGAAAAGAAGAATATATGAAAGATCAGAGAATGCAAATTAGTGATTGAGGGGGAGCTGTTGAAGAATCACTCACAAATTTGACATATAGACAGACATAAAGACGAAGAAAGACAAAGAGAAGCAGAAATAAAGTATTCAGAAAAATCAAAGCCTTAGTGAAGAAAATTCACGACTGTAATATAGTTCATAGAAACTTCTAGAATTATGAGTTTTGAATCTCGGATCAAAAATGTATATATATGAGGTAGAAGATCATAATACATAAGCGAAGAAGGGAGTGGAGAGAGAGTATAGAACCAGAATATAATAGCACATATAGAAACTGAGGATAGTGATATAGAAGACGCCAGAGATTGCGTATGTAGAGATGAATAATAGAACCTGAACTGTCGGATATTCATCTGAGAGAGATGGTAAGGAATAACTACTCAGAGTAGGAGAGTTTTCCATAGCTATGAGCAAAGTGAGGCCAAGCTATTTTTGTACACATCTTCTCTAATAGAAAACACATGTTCATGTGGAACTTTGAGCACATTCTTCGTATGTGAAGAAATATGAGTGATTTCATGTTACTATGAAAGTTAGTTAACAGTTACAATTTTCTCAGTAAACATTTTCTGGTACTTTTGCAAGTTAGATCTCGCAGCACAGTGTAAAGTTTTTCATGAGTGATAGCTCATCTTGAAGCTAGGAGTCTGAATTACAAACTGATCAAAAGAGTTTTATGAAACGGGACATGTACACAGTATAAAGTCTGATCGTAAAGACATCCATAACTGATGAAGGTTTTTCTTCAAACTTCAGATAAAGTTCATTCACTGAAGGAAGCTCAGGTATTACTTCCTTACTTCAATTATAACCATTTGAAGTAATCACAAATAGAATTGCAGTTGATTCCGGTAAGATTCCGGTAAGATTACGGTGACAGTCCGGTGAAGTTCGGGTGATATTCCGGTGAGTTCAAAACACAGTTTTGGCATAGTTAAGTGACGGAAAGATTATTTAACTATAAGCAAACACAGTAGTGTAAAGTTTGAAGTAAATCAGTTCAGAATTAAAGCTTGAAGAAAACGCAAAGCTTTCTGTAAAGTGAATTTTCAAAGTTCACTAAAACAGTAGTAAAGTTTTCAGGTTGCTAAGCTACTGATGATTATAGAGGTGTTCTAACATCACTTTAGCTTAGTTCTAGTTGAGGCGTGGCAATTTTTTGCAGTCTTGTTAGTGAACAAGCTTTTGCCGTGACATCACATAACCTCAACAAAATATACATGCATGCATGAGAGATTGCCCTAGGAAATAGATTAAGTGACCATTAAAACACGAAGACGCAGAAAAATGGTATCAAGCAATGGTCTGCAACCCACAATTAATCACCCAAGACTTACAATCGAGTTTTGCGAGATGCAATCGGGACCATGGAAATATTAATCTAGATGGACCCATGACTACTTGCTACACTAATGCGCCAAAAATCACATGTCAATACTAAATATATTTTATGGAATGGTTGTTGCAGAAGCCTCTACACCAAAAACATAATTTGCTAATCTTGTGCAGGAAGAAGAATGGGCATTTAACCCATCTTCTCATGATTAGTGCATGTCTGCAGTAGACTCAGATGTTTGGTACTTTGACAGTGGGGCGACCAAACATATTACCTCGCAACACAGTTTCTTCTCTTCACTCGAGCCTACCCCTATAAGGAATACTGTTACATGTGCCAACAACTCCTCTTATCCTATTATGGGAGTTGGTAAGATCATTTTGACTACTACTGATGGTAGTCCTTTTACTTTGTCAGATGCCTTGTTTGTGCCAGGGATCAAGAAAAATTTGTTATCAGTTTCTGCATTAGCCAAGATTGGCTTGGTTGTGAAATTTGTTGATGAGAGATGTACAGTTCATGATCTGTCAAATGGCGATGTGATTATTTCTTCTAGCATTTTATGTCGTGGGCTGTATAAGCTCATAGACTATGAAAGATCTGTAAATGATTTGGCATGTGCAGTACATGATTCTCAGGCTATGTCAGATGCAAAGCTTTGGCATGCACGCTTTGGTCATCTGAATTTTGCTAGTTTGCTATGCTTGTAGAAATCTGAAATGGTGTCCTCTTTGCCCAAACTTGAGGCACGAGGAAAACATGTTTGTGAAGGCTGTATTTTGGGAAAAATGCAGCGTTCATCCTTTCCAAAAGATGGTTCATTTCGGGCTACTCAAAAATTGCAGCTTGTACATAGTGATGTCTGTGGTCCTATGCAGACACCTTCTTTTGGAAATTATCTTTACTTTGTGACTTTCATCGATGATTTTTCCAGGCATGCATGGGTATATCCATTGAAGTCAAAGCCCAAAGTGTTCATGTGCTTTAAATAGTTTTTGGTTTAGGCTAAAAATCTGTCAACATGTAAAATGGGCACCCTCCGTTCTGATCGAGGGGGGGAATATATGTCTTCAGATTTTAATGCATTTTTGGCTGAACGTGGGATAAAACACTAGTGTACAGTGCCGTATACACCTCAATAGAATGGAGTTGCTGAACAAAAGAACAGGTCACTCATGGAGATGGCGAGATGTATGGTCAAAAGCCAGGCTTTACCACATAGTTGCTGGCTTGAGGCTGTCATGTGTGCAGCATATGTACTTAACAGGTGTCCCACCAAAGTGCTGCAGTCTATCACTCCATATGAGGCTTGGCATGACCGCAAGCCATCTGTTGCTCATCTGGGTGTTTTTGGTTGTTTGGCATATGCATTAGTGCCCAAAAAACATCACAGAAAATTGGGTGATAAAGTAGTAAAATGTATTTTTGTTGGGTACAATTATGAAAGTAAAGGCTATCGTTTGTATCATCCACAGACTAAACACATTCTAGTTAGCCGTGATGTTTTTTTTGTGGAAGATGCTATTTAGCCATTGCTTTCATGTACTAAGGAGAGATTTGTTAGCTCCAAAGACATGTATGATACTTTGCTGCCTCTTTTTACGGGTGGACAGTCTAGTGCTGGTCCTAATGAGGCAACTTCTCAACCTTTGCAGGTTTCCTATGATGATGCAGATCATTCCATTTTTGATGCAGATTTACAGGATGCACTTATTGATGAGAGAGCTGATATTGAGCAGGCAAGAACTATGCCAAAATGGCTGGTGCAGACCTTGCGTGATAGAAAATTAGATGCATCTCTCTCATATCATACTTGATCAGGCTCTCATAGTGCCTCTTTTGCATCAGATTGCTATGCTATGGCTGCATCTAGTCTCTGTGATGAGACTAAGCCTATTTCATTTGATGAAGCACAAAATTCAGAAAATTAGATGGCTGCCATGCAATCTGAATATGATGCTATAATGAAGAATGGTACTTGGTCTTTATGTGACTTGCCTCTTGGCAAGAAGGCCATTGGCACTAAGTGGGTATACAAGCTGAAGCGTAAACTTGATGGTACACTTGAAAGGTATAAGGCTCGGCTTGTTGCAAAGGGTTATGTGTAGGAAAGCGGCATTGATTTTGATGAAACCTTTGCACCTACATGCCATATGACTACTGTTCGGAGCATCTGGACACTTGCAGCTCATCATGGTTGGAATTTACATTAGTTGGACATTAAAACTGCATTTCTGAATGGTGACTTGCATGAAGAAGTGTATGTTTTTTAGCCCTATGGCTTTGTGCAAAAAGGGCATGAAAAGAAGGCATTATATGCTTTAAAGCAAGCACCACGTGCTTGGTATGAGAAAATACATGCCTATCTGATTGCACATGGTTTTAAGATTGCACATGGTTTTGAGAATAGTCCAACTGAAAGCACCATATATGTTAAGCGTGCTAATGATGTGCTTCTGATCATTGTTGTCTATGTTGACGACATGCTGCTCACTGGTCCTATTCAGAAGCATATTGCTAATTTTAAGGCTGATTTGCATGCCTCATTTGAGATGTCTCATTTGGGGCATTTGCATCACTATTTGGGCATTCAGTTTATGCAAGTTGATGGTGGAATGGCTTTGTGTCAAACGAAATACATTCACACATTATTGCAACATTTTGACCTTGAAGACTGTAAACCTTTTGCCACTCCTATGGAGACAGGTTTACGATTGAGTCTTCATGATGCTGGAGATGCATTTAATGTTGTTCTCTATCAGCAGGCTATTGGATGCCTGGTTTACTTATGCATTACTCGGCCAGATATTCAGTTTGTTGTCTTACAGATGAGCAGGTTTATGCATTGCCCAAGAGTCAAGCATTGGCAGGCAGTTAAGCGCATCTTTCGATAGTTGAGTGGTACTCGGCTACTTGGTTGTTTTATCCCATGGGGGGATCACTACTGCCAGATTTGCATGCTTTTTTTGACTCTGATTGGGCTAGTTGCTATGACACTCCACTAGTGGCTTTTGCTTCATGCTTGGTAGCTCATGTATATCTTGGTTGAGCAAGAAGTAGCCTACTGTGGCCACTTCCAGTTGTGAGGCTGAGTATAGGGCAACTTTCATAGCTACTGTTGAGTGTGTGTGGCTCAGACGTCTTATGCCTGATTTGGGTGTTGGTTAGTCTTTTGCTACCACCAGCTTCACTGACAGTCAGAGCGCATTGGCAGTTGCAAGGAACCTTGTGTTCCATGCTCGCACTAAGCACATTGAGGTGCATTATCACTATGTGAGGGAGAGGTTCTCTACTGCGGAGATCAGCTTGGCATATGTGCCCACCCAAGAGAACATTGTAGACCTTTTCACGAAGGCTCTCCGTAGGGAGAAGTTTGAAGCTTTCCACAAAGCTTTGGGCTTACTTCCTTTTGTGCATTGATTCCACATAGTTTGGCACTTCCTTATACATCAGTGTCAGCTCCTTGTTCACCGCATCACTCCTAGGGGGGATTTGTCGATATATTTAGGTAGTGATGTGTGTGAACACACTAGGACCACGGGGGCACTTTTTTTCCTCTTTAGGAGGTTTTTCCCCCCGGCTTGTATATACGCCTATTGCCCTAATGGGCTACTTATCTTTGTACATTCTCTAGTAATACATTCAGTATTGTGTGTGCTCCAAGCTTCTTCTTCTTCCTTTGCTGTTCGCATGCTTCCGCAGACGTGTAACTCCAAAAGATCAAGGATCCCCCCATAAAATTTCCAAGGTATCAAGGATCAATAATCTACAAAAATTGTGATCTTAATCACTAACGTCTTGTATATGATTGGATGACCATGTAAATGTTTAATTCTATTTTGCTCCAGAAAACGAGTTGAGCTTCTTAAGCATTAAAATTGGTTCATAAGTTGTTTGCATATCTTGTGGAGCTCCTTTTCACCCCAAAGGAGTTTCAAATTCTATTCTTAGACTATGCCACACAAAACCGACCAAAGTTATTCAAAACATCATTAGTAAAGTTGGATACTTCATTTTTGTTTGGGTTCATTCACTTTGAGCGTTTAATGTGAAAAACATAATTATATGCCATTCAGCTTTTGAGCCTCCATTGTTCCCTTCTCTCTTTCCTTCACTTGGTGAAGGTGTTACCGATGAGCTTGCCCAATCCACGAGTTCGATCTGAAACACATACATATATTCAAAACGTTTTTCATATATTTATTGGTCATGAGCAACAACTCATAGATTGAAGATACTTGATGAAATTTCTTCTTTGATTTTTTAACATTGTGTATCATTATTCTTACAATCAATATGTGCTCGGTGCCAAAAACAATCTGGAATCTCATGGCAAAGGAATTAAAATATTTACTTCTATTTCCAATGAAATTTATCTATGTATCTATTATTTTAGGATTAAGTAAGATCGTAAAAGCTATACTGAATTTTAATCTACTAGCCACCAGCACAAGAAAACACAAAATGAAGTATGTAGTGCATCTTATTAAAATATTGAACTTATAGTGCACTAATAAGAATATTAAACTTTATATAAGTAATGTGGTCAAAATAGAATTTAATTTAATGGTAGGATATATTTTAAGCTTAATTAAGTAGTATTTACAAGAGCTCCTCTCCTAGTAAAAATATACAAGATACTAAACATCTACTTACAGCAGAAAATATTACAATGTAATATATGAATTTTCTAGTTTTCATTACACAAATATATGTGAAATTTACCAAAAAAATCATTGAATACGCACTCACATAATGCTTCATCATACTCGGAACTAGATGTTGCGCGTAATTTCAAGTATATCTTGTTTTTAATTTTCCAAAAACAAAAGAAAAAATAATGCTCAATAAGAAATTCCATTATAAAGTTTGGCCACTATGATACGAAAAAAATATGGGACTTCGAATAGAAAAAGCTTTTTAAGACAACTTTCACCAAAATTTATGATCATTGTCATCCATAGTAAAATATTATGAACAAGAGGAAATTGATTCATCAAAATCATCTCTATAATATTCTTTTCTAGTTATGTAGAAACATAATACTGCGTATTATGGTTCAGAAAAAAAAAGGAGTTGGAACGTTACCAGGGTACAATGTTCAACACTACAAGAAAGCTAAATAGATGTGCATCAAAATGAGTTTGATCACAATTCTCCAGGACCTTGGAAAAAAAATTTGAGACAAACCTTAAAAAAGTATACCGGTAATGCTTAATTGGAAAACTCAATACTTGTTTGTCCAAGATCCGAAAATCAAGGTTATTAGTCTTTTAAAGCAAAATTAAGGTTCTTGCTGCTACGAAGTGTAGCTATAATGCTCAATCCAGATGTTAAAGATATAGAGAATCCATACTATCACAATCAGAATGCTATCCGTTGCATTTGGAGCGGAAGATCTTCGAGCTAAGATACAGAAAAAATGGAATGGATTTCTAAAAGCTCATATTAGAATCAGATTATTATCAGTTGCATGTAGTTTCGTCCCCATTGTATTAGCTTCGCGCCGTCGATTTCATCAGCTCAACGCAGTGACCTCGACACTTCGTTCGGTATTTCTATGGAGTTCATCAGCAGGCACGTTCTGAGATCTAGGCAGGCCTCTTGCTTTCTCAGAGACGGGCAGCCCATCGCGAGTCTCATCATCTACCACGCTTTTCCAGAACCAGTGTGTCCTCCACACCCTCTCGATCAACTCGAGCGGAATGTTTTTCGTCTCTGGAACGAAGAACATGACGAAGAGTGTCATTAGTATCAGCCACGCCGTGAAGAAGAGGAAAATACCATATTTCATTCCGCAGAGCATCGACAGAAACGCCTGTGCGATGGCGAATGTCGCCAACAGGTTGAAGAAAACGGTAAAGCCTTGGCCGGCAGAGCGAGTCTCCACCGGGAAAAGCTCGGTGCACAGGAGCCATGTTATCGGCCCCCACGACCATCCAAAGCCTGCAACGAATACGCATATGAACACTACAACAATTATGCCGGATGCCTGTGGAAGTGGAGAAGCAGCAACCCCGTTGTTGCCGTCCTTCAACTGCGCGCCCAGGATTGCGGCAATAATCACCTGTAATACGTATGTCAAATTTTCACAGATCTAATGATATGGCGATTTCCTCATAGACTTGAAGATCCGTATATAAATTATGCGTACAGACTCACTTATGCGAACATATAGACTCACTTACTGACATAATACCTGCGCAATGATCATTTGAACACCGCCCTCGATGAGCAAGAACTTGCGACCCCACCGATCAACAGCAAACATGGAAGCCACCGTAGATAAAACATTCACGGCTCCCACAATCGCAGCAGAGTAGAGACTTGCATTGCTCTGGAAGCCAACAGCTTGGAAAAGAGCAGGTGCATAAAACATGATGGCATTGATGCCAGTAAGCTGCTGAAACACAGAGCATAATATGGCTATGGTGAGCTGGGGCCTGCTGTTGGGCTTTAGAACTGTGCGGAAATTTTGTGACTTCTCCTGTGCCGCAATGCATGCCGACACCATATCCTGAAACTCTTCATCAACGTTTTTTGTGTTCCTTACTTTCTGCAGAATAAGACGCCCCTCCTCTTGTCGGCCCCTTTCAATCAAGCTGACGGGCGACTCCACAAGGACTAAGCCTCCCACTCCAAGCATAAGCGACGGCACAGCGGCCCCTGCCAATGCAACCCTCCATCCAATTTTATCATCGAGATAGCCTACTGCGAAATTGACTATGTTTGCAGCAAAGATTCCCACTCCCACCATTGTTTGGAACATCACATTCAATAGGCCCCTAATGTTTGGCGGAGCAATCTCCGACAAATATATAGGGCCAGCCTGCAATGTCAACGTACGTTCTATAAGAAAAACAATTAAGCGAAAAAACATCTATTTCTAAGCGTCTAAGAATGTATTATATGTCATTATGCGGTGACCATTGAATGATTAAAAAGAGTGATTACTTGATTAGCGAAACCAGCTCCGAATCCAAGAAGTATACGGCCAACAATAAGCATAACGATGTGCACGGCGCTAGCAGTCAAAGCAGCACCAATTAATGACAGAAATCCAGCGATGATCAATGTCGCACGACGACCAAAATTCTTGGTCACGTATGAAGCACCAAAGGATGAGACAATGCCTGCAAGGAAGAGGGACGAAGTAAAGGCTTGCAGTCCCTGATTATTGAATTTGCAGTAGCTGCTTTGGACCGTCTCTGAGCTCTGTTCGACGAGGCCAGGAAAGAAGCTTTCAAGGAAATTCGGCTGCGAAGTTACTCCTCCTGCAATATCATAATTAGTTGCGCAATATCATAATTAATTGCAAGGTAAATTACTCGATGCGATGAATTGCGCAATATCGTAATTAATTGCAAGGTAAATTACTCGATGCGAACACTTCAAAAGAAACATTTGTACAGAACGAAGATAAAAAAAAATTATGAGATGGGAAGCGATTAGACAAAATTTCATATTGAACTCTAACAAAAAATGTATCCTTTAAAAGTTCGTTTTAAGAAGTTAAACATGGATTGATTCTTTTGACTCCAGTTGCATTCTCAAGCGAGAAACGCACGATATGTTGTCAAGAAATGCGCCACTTTCGCTTCTCGGGTACGAGTCCTCCGCAAACGAGTTTGCGTTCTCAATTTCTACACGCATATTGCGAAACATCATGATAGTATCTTCGTTGGTGGAGAAGGGGCATGAAAAGTTCGGGATTTGGCCAGATAAAGAATGGATTAGAACATTTCTTTCAGAATTGTGGCGATGGCGAAAAGAGGAAATCTGACCAGCTTCGATTCAGAATCGAGCGGTATCAATTATATTCCTTTTAGGCTGTAAAATCTGATAATACCCTTACTCGGTTTTCATCCTTCCTGTTCAACCATCCTTCCAATTCAGCTTAGTCTGTAAATCCTAGCACTTCTACGGCAATAGCAACCCACATTAATCGAATCCGACAATCCAAACTCGACACTAATTGCTTTGAGCAAAATGAGGACTTTATTTCATCCTACCTGTTCAACCATCCTTCCAGTTCAGCCTACTCTCTAAATCCTAGCACTTCTACGGCAATAGTAATCCACATTTATTGAGTTCGACAATCCAAACGCGACACTAATTACTTTGCGGCAAAATGAGAAGTCTATGTATGTTATCAAGTCACAACGCACACCTGAAACTCCAACGTTGTACCCGAAGATCAGACCACTGCATGAAGCAATCAGCGCCGAAAACATCACATACAGCGTTACGCTCGCCATTGATGATTTGCGTTTAGTTGGCACCGATTTGAGAGCATCGGTTGTAGCCGTCGTCGCTGAAACCAAAGGGGGGCGAGCAGGATCAGCGCTTCCGTAACCCGCACTACTATTGTAGTTCACTTGCTCTCGCAAGGAAGGTCGAGTGTAGGCAGCAGGTGCACTATCCATTGCGCTCGTCAGAGCAGTCTCTCCGTCTCAGATAGTTTCAGATAGGTGAGAACAAAGGGTCATGGTTTGGAATATAACGGCGCTCGATAGCAAGCTGACATGCAACGTCTGTCCAACTCCAACTGCATTCTTCTAGCAAATGTTGCCCTTCATGCATAGCTCCACTCTACGAGGAGTTCTTATCCAACACCTTCTATATGCATTTTCAATAATTCTACGTTGAGAGGGAGGCGGGTTATTCACATGCACCTTGGCATATAGCAGATACGCTAGACAGAAAAGATTAAAGTATAGAAAAAACTGAACATGTTGCGCCATCGATGGAAAATCAAAGGCTGACGATTCAAGTACAATTTCAACTCACGTATAAAAGGGATGAAGAATTTGCCGAGCAAATATATTCTCAGGGAAGAGTAAAGAACTACAATCAGAGGTAAAGCTGCTACACATGAGTATATACACGTCAGGGTACAACGGATGTAGATCCATATCTACAATATTACCATCTCCCGTGATGATATAGCTCTGCGATTGTAATATGACCGTCCGTGGTAAAATCGCTCACCATTTAGTACGGCAACCTTATATTTCTACGGTCTCTACCGTAAAAATCTCTCATAGGGGTAGGACATGGACATATTTTGAAGTGGTCAGAAATCATTTTTTGGGTCACCCAAAAAGTGTACCTCGAGATGTTTGTGGTCGGATTTCAAGTGGCCGGAGATAGACGTCATGTCACTAGATTTAGGTGCACATAAGAGTTTGATGACCGGATTTTGAGTGGCCGAAGAAATGGAATTTAGATCATCGGATTTAAGTGCACATGAAGGTTTGATAACCGGCTTTCAGGCGGCCAATGATAACCTTTGGGCCATGAGATTTAAAACACATAGAATTCCTGTATTCAAATTTTGAGTGGTAAATAATATACTTCAAAATCATCAAAATTAAGCACACATAAAAATTTAAGCCATCGAATTTAGGCTTCAAAAATATAGTATGTATGTTAAAAATTTGGATTATTTGCACAAAAAAGGAAAAAAAAATCACAAAAAATGCATTTGTAAAACTATAAAAAAAGTTCATCTTTGACCGTTGTCATCAGAAATATTAATAAGAAAATTTGTCACCCCATTTTGGATGATCCGAATGGACTAGTGCTGGTTAACACCAATCCGGTGGCCTTAAAATTTTGAGGTCACCCAAAAAGGGAAATTTTCCCCCGACGTACGATGGTTAATGAGGCGTCATGTGCGAGCTGTAGAAATACATTATTGCAATTTCAAAATCAAAACTTTTTCCAAAACTGATATCAATGTATAGGAGTGTCAACTAAGGAATGCAAATTTTATAGTAGCCAATTTGGTCTCCAACACGTATGCTAGCACATCAATCATAAAGAATTTTTTTTTAGGAGAAGATTCTTAATCTCCCATAGAATTCATTGGGCTTATGTGAAGATGCTATCTCTTGCTAATTTTTCGCCACATAATTGTTGCTCATAGGATTCAGAATTTTGGCTTTTGATGGGAATCCGACTTATGAAGAGTTAAGAAATATGTCTTTGACCTTTTCTAGCGTGGCCTGTTCTGTTAAAAAAAATATGAAATACATACATATACATCACTACTTCATATTTATAAAAACTCATAATAAACAAATTTATAAATTTCAATTTGTAATTGATGCATGATGCATCATGCATCTATAAATTAAAATCATGTGTACATAATATTTGATACATTTAGATTGAATGCTTCTATAAATGCATGATGCATAATGCATCTTCCATCTACAAACTGAAATAATGTATATAGAATGCATGATACATCATGAGTGAATGATTCTATACATCATAACTCATGCATGGTGCATGATGCATCATGCATCTATAAATTGGAATTCTGTATAAATGATTCATAACTTTTTCAATAAAAATTGTAAGGGTGAAGTCACAATTAAGAGTAGAGAACAACATACATAATTCATCATTCATCTATGTCACCCCTTCAGGCTTTAGCATATTCATTTATAAATTATACTCTCATCATCATATTCCATCTCAAAATAGTAGATTACATTATATCATCATATTCGTATTCCATATCAGCATCATATTCATGTATATTGTACATTGTAGTATGTAGCATATAGAAATACAGTATATCATACACACATCGTACATAGATCAAACACATATTACCAATCTTGAAATGATAAGAAGACTATAGTGTGCAACATGCAATCATGATATACGTTTAGTATTGGAAAGAAGAAACAATCATAAGGTTCAAGATTACAGTCTCCAATGTGTAATGCGTTGTGTGTAGGGATTGGACTATAGCTATAGTGCGCATCATCTACCTTGACGGTCGGTGAGGGTTTTTCTGTACTTGTAAAATTGAATTAGAAACCAATAAAACCCGAATGAAAACATATGAAAAATATATACAGGTTGGGACACCTGCAATGATCATGTCAAGAATGGATCTCTAACTCCACATCAATATCAAGTGAGGAATAAGTTAGGAAGAAAGTGCGTGGCGCATCAAAATTTAGCAATGTTTCACCAAAAAGAATAAACACATTATTATTATGCGTATCACACCAAAATATCGCCATATTTATCGAGTACGATTCCACTATTTCTACATGTTTTATTCTAAATCCACGCCGAGCTTTTAATCTACATATGCGATTCTTCTTACATAATCACGCTAATCATAAATGTGGTAAACCAGTTTACAAATAGAAAAATGTTTTCTCAAAAGAAATATACGAAGCCATAATTCTTCATGCCATTCATATTTGTATTTATGTACACACACACACACACACACACACACACACACATATATATATATATATATATATATATATATATATATATATATATATATATATATATATATATATATATATATATATATATATGCATGTATATATCTATGCTTGCATATATGCATGTATGTATGTACATATGGATTTATGTATGTACTATGTATGCATGTATGTATGTATGTATGTTTGTATGCATGTGAGTGTGTTTATATGTTTTAATTATGCAAATATGTATGTTTATAGGTATGTAATTTATGTACGTATGTATATATGTATGTATGTATGTATCTACATGTGTATGGATGCATGTATGTATGCATGTATACATGTATGTATGTGTGTAAGTATGCAAAACCCTAAAGTAAGAAACTATTAAACCATAAAAATTACGATATGTTCATAGTCCTAAACGACATTAAAAAAAGAGTATAAAACATTTCAAAATTTAAAGAAGATAGAAGTAATAAAACATGTATCTTTACATTAATAGATTTTACGCAATTCACCATGTACAATGGATTTTAGCAAGTGTGAACTTTGATATGCACGAGAAAAGAACTTAGTTTTGGGTTTCTAATGAGAGGAAGATGCAGAGCGTTGCGTTGAAATACTTACCAAACAACCAAACCACAAGATTATTGAGGAATAAATAAGTAAAAAGGGTGAGAGGCTCAACAAAAAACCCAAGTTGTGATCCGTGTCTGGCACCCATTCACATTAAAAAACTCAAAGAAGTCAGCGCATATAAATTCTACTTGAAGGAGATCACTAATTGATTTTCCCAATGTTCTCACCCATTCAAAAAGGTAAGTTAGAATTACATAAGAAAATGGGAGTTAATATATGTCTTTCTTAAAAAAACTTTGACTCACATGAGTAGCAAAATCCAATTAATAAGGCAAAACACTACTAGTTTCAACAGCTGTATGAACTTTGCTAATGCCTTAATCACTTTCTCTCCAATTTCTAAATGGAGACTATGCATTTGTTTAAATAAATTGGGAGAAGTATTACTCTACTAATCTAGAAGTTAAAGTAAAACCAATACCTACTTGTTTAGGACATAGTGTAGAAGCTAGCAACCACTTACTCAAAACTATTAATCAAATGTTTTGAATTAGCTCAAAATAGCATCATTTCACATTAGATGGCCTAGCAAAGATAGAGAGTACTCCCAAATATTTTTCTTGGGATGCCATTGATTATATATATCTAATATTAAGTGGTGAATCTTAATGTAAATGGCATTTGATGAGGAATTTCCAGAGCTCATTAATAACATAGTTTTTCATGGTATTACACCAAATCCAAGTTCAGAACTACCACACATGTAAAGATGCAAGGTAACAATTATGTGCCATATGTATGCTCCATCAATGGTAGTGAGAAATACTATATAAGAACATATAAAATATATTTTATGGATAATGATAGAGTCTCAATGCTTTGTAAGAAAAAAATATAAATCTAAATCTTACCATCACATTCTTATATGAGATGGAGTATTTTCCATTAGAATTAGATTTTCCCAAATAAATACATGGCTAGTGTATGCACGGTATTAATAGATCCTAATTCCATTAAAAAGACCATTGTTCATGCAATCCCAACACATAATAGCAGCATTTTTCAAACTAGAGCCGAAAAAAAATGATTAAAATCAATTGTTCTCATATAGTTATGGGTTTAAGCTACTCTTAAGTTATTCCCAAAGTAAATAAGCTGAATACATATCATCCATCAAATATTTTATTCCATAATACTTAGCGACGAGTTTGCATAATGTATTCTATTTTTTTTATATGGAATAAGGTAACGGATACATAGCAATGATTAGTGATGAGCAAATAATAGAAATTATGTATGCACGAACATAAAAATATAACTATATATAAGGTAAATAATTATTTTCTTTTTGTGATATATTCCAAAACTCATGGTGTTGTAGAGAAACTAACCTATCAGTTTGTTACATAGAATTGCTTTAATGCATTCATGAAAAGTTAATAGAATGAGAGAAAATTACTTGTTTTCCGAAATTGATAGATTATATATATAGATGGGTTCATATATTAGAGGGTTTCACTTCAGATATGTATTGGTTAAAACATCTTCTACTTTAAATGATTCAGGATGAAGTGATTATATCCGTAATTTGTCAAAGATATCATTTTCGTAGTATGGAATTGCATAATGACCAGCCATTAGATTAATTTTTAAATAAAAAACTCTTGGTTTCAAACATGTTCTAGAAATCAACCATAAACAAAGAACTATTTTTGAATACAACTCAGAGATAATACATGGTAGTTCTCTTAGGATGTCAATGAAACTATATGAATCTTCTTTTAAGAGGTGAATAAAATGATTATTACTTGTTTGAAAAGGTTCAGCAAAAAGCATAATCCCATATACAAACCCAAAGCTAGACATGCCTGTGTTTTTTTGTGAGACAAACACGCTATTAAGTGAATGTTGGAGACCCAAAGCCAATTTATCTGAATAACAATCACAAAAAAACAATGATGGTCTATCATGGTTAGAAGGAATAAAGCACAAAGTCAAAGGTATCACATGATTCATTTGTCAAAATAAAAATACCAATACATTATTTTATGACCCTTCAAAAGAGTCATATGGTTCAATGCTATTCATAATATGTGCACATCATCTGTAATATATTAGCTTTAATAATGCCCTTAAAAAATGCAAAAAGCCCTAATTCACATTACAAAAGTAATATAGGTGATAAAGCTTTCCTATGCTTCACAACTGTACATAATTCTCAAAAGACTATGATTCAATAATTAATTCACAATATGCCATTAGACGTAACATGAGTGTTACCACCTTAGGTGGCCATTTATTTAATGCAAAAACTATTTTAAGGAACTAAAAAATATGTTACAGTGTAAAGGTTCTCACAAACATGCAGTGTACCTAACATACACACTACAAAAGACAGATCTATATAAACTTTGGATAAGGTTATGCACCCCTAAACCGATAACAAATGATAACAAAAGGTAAAAATATGGGAGAGTAAGAGAAACTGATCGCCATCTATGCACTGAATACCCCAACAAGCTCAAAGTATCACCTTTTGACTATTCATGTGAAAGGACTATAATATCTTGGAAGTAGAACCATGAACAGGATCATATGAAAAGGAAAATGATGAATCTATCTTTAGGGTTATCTATACATATTGCAAAGACATCCCATATTCATCACAAGTAGGCCAACAAAAGTGGTAAACAGGTCTGTCGATAACTATACATTTGGAATGGCAGAGTGGATTCGACCTAGAGCTTAGTGATAGCCAGAGGAAAAAAGCTTTGAAAATAAACCATTACAAATGCTACCTTGTATATATGCTCTTGCATGTATAAGCTGTACACGTATTTATTCAAAATATAAAACCCTTCATACTAAATATATAAATAAGTTATTGCAATATAAACACTACATATTTGGATGAATTATGATAGCGAAGATCATTTCTCCAGATGCAATAAAAAATAGAAACTATGAATGATAGTAAAAATCTTTCAAAGACCCTTTCAAAGACAATATAGGGTAGTTCTTTTAGGATGTCACTAAAACCATAAGAATTGTCTTATAAGAGGCAAAGACAATGGCTCGTACTTGTTTGCAAAACCATTCACAGAAAGCACAATCCCATATACAACCCCAAAGCCAAACAAGCCTACGCATTTCGTGAGACAAACCCAATATTACGTCAATGTTCGACAGTGAATACTGATTTATCATAATAATAGACACTTAGAAAATAGTGATGGTCTATCATGGATGGGAGGACTAATATCACAAAGTGAGAGATAGCATATGATTTATTTGTCTAAATAAAACTACCAATACATTTATTTTGACACTCAAATAAGATTCTATGGGCCATATATAAGTGTATACCTTGTAATGGAAAATGACATCTTCTATCGGTGCATGTGAAGACCATTTATATCATATTGGGTTCAATAATTTTCTTAAAAAATGTAACAAACCCCTAATTCAGATTATAAAATTAAAACACATGATAAAGTTGTTCTATGCTTCACAACTATACATAATTCGTACACACTTTGATTCAATGGTTAATTCAAAGTAAAATTTTAAAGACTAACATGACAATTACCTCCTTGAGAATCCATTTATTTAATGTGAAAGCTATATTGGGGAACTCAAAAGTATGTTATAGACTAAAGGATTGAAAGTGACATACACACTACAAAAGGAAACACGATATAAAATTTAGATAAGATCATTCTCACATTATAAGACATAGATAGTGAGAACACACCCTTATAGGGGCTGATAGCTATGCGACATGTAAAGGTTAGAAGACCTTGTTTATGTTTGCAGAGGACTAGATAGAGAGAGAGACTCAGAGACTCTCAAGTATGAGAATATTCAAGAATCTTGCTCGACAAAAGGGGAATCCAATTCATGGGAGAAATATTTTCACCTCCATCAGATCTTAGTCTCTTTAGGGTTTTAGTTGTTTGAAACTTCACAAGAGATAGATATTTTTTAAAACATGAGAAAACCTCATCCTTATGCATCATGAAGTACAAAATAGTCCATCTGCGACAGTCTCTATAAATGACACACAATACCTTGATCTAGAGATTGGTGGTTCTTTGGTTGATCCACAAACATGTGTGTGGACAAGCTCTAGAAGGTCTCCATGTGTATACCCTTTCTTGGTGAATGGTTTCCTATGTGATTTTCCAAATTGACATGCACTACATCTTTATATCATGTTTTTCTTTGAGATATTGGGTAGTCCAAGCACACTCTGATCTCTATTGATTTATTTGAGGGGTCTTTCTCCAATGTGAGCTAAGATCTTATGCCAAACCTCTAGCTATGATAAGGTTCGGGTGCCATAATTGAACAAGGCAAAGTTCTTGGTGACTTGGAGTTCAAATGTGAACAATCTATGTGTTTTCTCTCCCTTTGCTATCTTCTTGAAACCTTGACATGGATCCTCTACATAGGCTCCATTCGTGGTGAGTCTCACCTACAAACCTTTCTCCACAACTGAACGATACTTATTAATTTTTTTGTATTAGTTGTCACATAAAGAAATCTGCTTAATAGATTCATGTCATCATTGGAGGCCTTTACATTCCCTATCTTCTCCATAGGATGTCTTATGTCATCACTTGTTTGGACCTCATGCTTGTTCTTTGGATCTTCCAAGTATGAGAGCAAGACTACATTTCTTGCCACATGGTTTGAGCATCCAAAATCAATGTAAAACACATGCTCATCAGATTTAACTTCCTTCATTTTCATGTTCATAAGTAGAAGTGAATCCTCTTGAGCTTGATCATCGTGTAATTATTGTAGTCTCTCTGTATTTTCTATCCTTCTTGATAGTTTTTGTTTTTGGAATTATTATTGTATCCATGTGAATTGTTGTATCTACCTCTTGAAGCTCCATAATCACCTATGTTGTATCCTCTTACTCTTTAATTCCTTGGATTTATGAAGCAATGCTCTACTATGTGATTTGATAGACCACATATGGCACAAGGTGAAGGGTTTTAATCTCTCCCTTTGCCTTATCTACCTCCTCTTCCTCTTCCTCTTGAGCTTCTACCTCTACCTACAAAGTTATCTTGGGAAGTGCTTCCTTTGTCATCACAGTTTTTACTATTTCCTTTGTTATCATTAACTTTTCATTTATCTCTATAAAGGGAAGAGGATTGGTTACCTTTATAGTTCTTAGCATTCTTCATGAGTTTGGATTCATGGGTTAAGAGTTTCCCCATGAATGTGCTGAAATCTGGCACTTGCATATCCATGTAAAGATCCATGGCTATGGTGAAAGCTTCCCATTTGCCATCAACCTTGATTACATTGATGACTTGCCTCACAATATACTCTTCATCAATGATTTCTCCAATGTTACCAAGGTTATCTACAATATCCTTCATTTTGGTTACAAATTTAGTTACACTTTGCTTGGGCATCTTCTTGATTGTTGTGAACTTCATCCGCAATCGGTTCTCCCTAGCTTTGGTACTTGAGAAGAAGAATGCTTCCAAAAACTTCCATGTCTCTTGAGAGGTATTAAAATTCCTAACGTGAGAAATAAATAAATCAATGATAGAGTTTAGAATGTATGACCTTGCCAATGCGTCCTTTGCACACCATTTATTGAACCTTTTCTACTCCTCTTGACTTGGTTGCCCTTTGTTTCTGAGTACATGCATCATCTCATTTCTTGAGATATATCCATAGAGGTTTCTCCCTTGCAAGTAAGCCTCCATCCTTAGAGACCATGCTCATGAGTTGCTTCAATTTGATTTTTCAATTGATGAGGGGAATCCATCACCTGTAATGTCCAACCTATGACTATGCTCGGATGCCATTGTGAGGAGTGATGGTTAATGCATAGAGATGAGAGGGTCTTGGAAAAATCTTGCTCGAGACCAGCCTATTTTACCCCAGAGAACCTTAATATACTACCTAAGCTTACAATATATGCTTTTAGTCTGGCATACTACTTTGGAACATCATTCCAAAATACTATTGCAAAATATATAACTTGTGTTACCAAACACTATGAGAAAACCTTTTATTTATGGAAGAGGGCACTCAACAGTTTATTTAGATAGAGCTCAGAGCATGGTAGCAATTGACCCAATAATGTTTGCACACTTTCAAACATAGTTTTGAGTGGGCTTTACCAAGTTAGTTCATGAATTTAAGAGGAAGATACTCAAAGCAATGTGTGTAAGAAGTCAAGGGGGTAATTGCCACTTTTTAGAAAGAAGAAGATACATAGACACAATCACCTTGATTTACTCAGAACTAAAGATCTACAAATCTAATGACTATGGAACCTTGTATGTGTTAGAGTTAGACGTCAGTGGAAGCACGTGAACATCACAAGGAAGAAGAAGAAGCTTGGAGCACAACACATAATACTGAATGTATTACTAGAGAACGTACAAAGATAAGTAGCCCTTTAGGGCAATAGGTGTATATACAAGCTGGGGGAAAAAAACCTCCTAAAGAGGGAAAAAAGTGCCACGATAGTCCTAGAGTGTTCACACACATCACTACATAAATATATCAACAAATCCCCCCTGGGAGTGATGCAGTGAACAAGGAGCTCGCACTCATGTATAAGGAAGTGCCAAGCTATGTGGAAATCACTCCACAAAAGAAACTAAGCCCAAAGCTTTGCAGAAATCTTCAAACTTCTCCCTAGGCAGAGTCTTCCTGAAAAGGTCTGCAATGTTCTCCTGCATGCGCACATATGCCAAGCTGGTCTCCCCAGCAGAGAACCACTCCTTGACATAATGATAATGCACCTCAATGTTCTTAGTGCGAGCAAGGAACATAGGGCTCCTCGCAACTACCAATGCACTGTGACTATCAATGAAGATGGTGGTGGCAGAAGACTGGCCAACACCCAAATCAGCCATAAGGCGTCTGAGCCACACACACTCAACAATCACTATGAAAGCTGCCCTATACTCAGCCTCACAACTGGAAGTGGCCACAGTAGGATGTTTCTTTCTCAACCAAGATATACATGAGCTATCAAGCATGAATCAAAATCCACTAGTGGACACACGAGTGTCATAACAACCAGCCCAATCAGAGTTAGAAAAAGCATGCAAATTTGGCGACAGTGATCCCGCCTTGGGATAAAACAACCCAAGTAGCCGAGTACCACCCAAGGAGCGAAAGATGTGCTTAACTGCCTACCAATGCTTGACTCTTGGGCAATGCATAAATCTACTCAAATATGAGACAAAAAACTGAATATCTGGCCGAGTAATGCATAAGTAAATCAGGCACCCAACAACCTACTGATAGAGAACAACATCAAATGCATCTCTAGCATCATGAAGACTCAATCGTAAACCTATCTCCATAGGAGTGGCAATAGGTTTACAGTCTTCAAGGCCAAAATACTGCAATAATGTGTCATTATATTTTGTTTGACACAAAGCCATTCCACCAACAACGTGCATAAATTGAATGCCTAAATAATGATGCAAATGGCCCAAATTAGACATCTCAAATGAGGCATGCAAATCAGCCTTAAAATAAGAAGTATGCCTCTCATGAGGATGAGTGAGCAGCATCTCATCAACATAAACCACAATGATCAGAAGTACATCATTAGCACGCTTAACATATAAGGTGCTTTCAATTTGAATGTTCTCAAAACCATGTTCAATCAGATAGGCATGTATCTTTTCATACCAAGCACATGGTGCTTGCTTTAAACCATATAATGCCTTACTTAACTTGCACACCTGGTTTTCATGCCCTTTCTGCACAAAGCCATGAGGTTGAAAAACAAACACTTCTTCATGCAAGTCACCATTCAGAAATGCTAATTTAATGTCTAACTAATGTACATTCCAACCATGATGAGCTGCAGTTGCACAGATGCTACGAACAGTAGTCATTCGGCAAGTAGGAGCAAAGGTTTCATCAAAATCAATGCCTCTTTCCTACGGATAACCCTTTGTAACAAGCCTAGCCTTATACCTATCAACCGTACTATCAGGTTTATGCTTTAGCTTCTATACCCACCTAGTGCCAATGGCCTTCTTGCCAAGAGGCAAGTCACATAAAGACCAAGTACCACTCTTCAGTATTGCATCATATTCAGATTGCATAGCAGCCATCCAAGTTTTAGAATTTTGTGCTTCAGCAAACGAAACAGGCTCACTCTCATCAGACCAACTAAACGTAGCCATAGCATAGCAATCTGATGCAAAAGACGCACTGTGAGAGCCTCATTGAGTACAATATGATAGAGGTGCATCTAATTTGTTGTCACGCAAGTTCTACACCAGCCATTTTGGCATAGTTCTTGCCTGCTCAATATTAGATCTCTCATGAATAAGTGCATCGTGTAAATCTGCATCAGAAATGGAATGATGTGCATCATCACATGAAACCTACAAAGGCTGAGAAGTTTCCTCATAAGGAGCAGCACTAGACTGTCCACCTGTAAAAAGAGGCAGCAAAGTATCATACATGTCTTTGGAGCTAACAAATGTCTCCTTAGTACATGAAAGCAATGGCTGAATAGCATCTTCCACAAAAACAACATCACGGCTAACCAGAATGCATTTAGTCTATGGATGATACAGATGATAGCCTTTACTTTTAGAACTAGTTGAGGTGTGTACGACACTGTACACTGGTGTTTTATTCGATGTTAAGCTAGAAATGCATTAAAATTAGAAGACATATATTCACCCCCTCGATCAAAACAGAGGGTGCCTATTTTACATGCCAAAAGATTTTTCGCCAAAACCAAAAATTGTTTGAAGCACATGAACACTTAGGACTTTGCCTTCAATGGATATACCCATGCATGCCTAGAAAAATCATCGATGAAAGTCACGAAGTAAAGATAATTCCCAAAAGAAGGTGTCTGCATAGGACCACAGACATCACTATGTACAAGCTGCAATTTCTGAGTAGCCCAAACTGAACCATCTTTTGGAAAGGAGGAATGCTGCATTTTTCCAAAAATACAACCTTCACAAACATGTTTTCTAGGTGCCTCAAGTTTGGGCAGAGGAAACCATTTCAGATTTTTGCAGGCGTAGCAAAGTAGCAAAATTCAGATGACCAAAGCGTGCATGCCAAAGGTTTGCATCTGATATAGCCTGAGAATCATGTACTGCACATGCCGAATCATTTACAGATCTTTCATAGTCTTAAAGCTTATACATCCCACGACATAAAATGCCAAAATCAATAATCACATTGCCATTTGATAGATCATGAACTGTACACCTATCATCAACAAATTTCACAACCAAACCAATGTTGGCTAATGCAGAAACTGATAACAATTTTTTCTTGATCCCTGGCACAAACAAAGAATCTGACAAAGTGAAAGAACTACCATCAACAGTAGTCAAAATGATCGTACCAATTCCCATAATAGGATAAGAGGAGTTGTTGGCGCATGTAACAGTATTCCTTGTAGGGGCAGGCTCGAGTGAAGAGAAGAAGCTGTGCTGCACGGTAATATGTTTGGTTGCCCCACTGTCAAAGTATCAAACATCTGAGTCTATTGCAGAGATGCACTGCTCATGAGAAGATGGGTCAAAACTACAAACAGTAGTAAACGCCCATTCTTCTTCCTGCACAAGATTAGTAGACTCTGTTTTCTGTGTAGAGGCCTCTGCAACAACCATTCCAGCCTCTTTCTTCTTTGCCTCTTTCACATCCATTTTTGGACAGTTCCTTATGATATGATCGTTTCCTTTACAGTACTTGCAAAACAATTTCTGCTTTTCTGATTTCTTTTCATCTTTGTCTTCCCTCTTCGATTGTGCAGCATTAGCAGATTTCTGCTTACTAATTGAAGAGCTCCATTTTCCGTTGCCCTTCTGACTAGCTAGGAAAGCTTGATCTGCAACACACATAATGGACTTGTTTTCTTTGGTTTGATCTTCCTGCAACAAAACAAAGACTAACTCCTCAAAACACAAGGCATTTGGATTGCCTTTCATCATCAACTGAAGTGTAGAAGCAAAACTCTGATATGAATCAAGAAGACCATTCAAAACGGTCTGCACAAGTGAGCTATCTGGTATAACCTCATCAATAGAAATTAATTGTTCCTTCAAGTCTTTGATCTTTGTTAGAAAACTGTCCATAGAATCACCCTCATTCATGTGCTCACTCTCCAACTATTTTCGGAGGTAAGCAACACGAACCTCATTCCTAGCTTGGTACAATGTGGTAAGTGTATCCCAAGCATCATTAGCTATTGTGCAAGAGTGAATGTGAGGAATAATGGCATGTTTGAGAGACAAAGCTATCAATGCATGTGCCTGGGCATCTCTGCCATCCCAACAAATTTGCTCTATAGTAGGTGCAGCAGAAATTGCAGCACAAACAGGAATATGTAGAATATCATCATCTTCGACACCTTCTACATCAGCTACAGTACCTGCAATTGTAACAGTTGCAAGTGTGATATGATGTTTTTCAACACCCAGCACAATGTTCCACAGTTCTTTTGCAACCAATACATGTCGCATCATATAAGACCATAACGAGTATTTGGTACCACCCAACTTATCCTCAACAACCAACATACGGAATACGTCACTGCTTTCAACCATGGCCGGTGACTAAAATACCTTGATGCAGAAAATTGACTATATCTCAAAAAGTTGAACAAAACTGCCAAGACAAATTATTCTAGACCTATAGAAGACTTCGAGATGTTATATACCTTTGGCACAAAAAGATGAAATAGCCTGCACAAGCGCTGCAATAGTGCATTCGGAGCCCGAAACGAGCTCAAATCGCGATTTCAACACCACAAAGTGAAGCAGTTTTGATCTCAAAAACACGTTGAGTATGCTCACCAAAATTTGTGGAATTCTGAGACTGTAATTGGAGAGGTGTTGATGACACCCTAGATGAAGTGGCGACCTACTCTGATACCAATTGTTGGAGTTAGACGTCTGCGGAAGCACACAAACAGCACAAGGAAGAAGAAGAAGCTTGGAGCACAACACACAATACTGAATGTATTACTAGAAAATGTACAAAGATAAGTAGCTCTTTAGGGCAATATGCATATATACAAGCTAGGGGAAAAAAACCTCCTAAAGAGGGAAAAAAGTTCCCCGGTGGTCCTAGAGTGTTCACACACATCACTACCTAAATATATCAACAATATGCATTCATATCACAATCCTAAATTTGTGTTACAATTAACAAATTGGATAGTGAGTTCATACACATAGAAATGACTAAAATAATGTGACAAAATTTTACTCAATGCATTGTAACAATAAATAGAGATACATATAGCTATGAAAATTAAATATAAATGTATTGCTGATTGATATATGATACAATGAGAGAGTGGAGGGCTTCTCTAGCTTTGAGGAAAGAAAAAAATGTCTTAGAATGAGTCTAATGATCCACTCATTATCAGCTCGTCATACCTGAGACTAAAGTGTCCAGCACATATATACACTTTTACTTGATGACTGTTTTATACATTCCACCTAAAAGTGATCCAAACTTTTAGAAAGTAAGTTGAAATGTGAATTCAAATGGAATTATTGCATTTGGCACCTGATAAGTCCGTGAGATTCTCTTCAATATTCTCATTTACCTTTGAGTACGATAAAACATTATATTAACCTTAGAAGCTCCTTAAGTGTATGCTTCTATGAGTGTAAAACTATGCCTTAAATATGAAGAGAAATCCTTTATGCATAAATCAAGCACTTAATCTTGCTTCATGCACCAACAGAGAAAGGTAAAATATTTAGGCATTGATTTTTAGAGAAAACCATATTTATGTGTAGTATGGTGTAAGCAAACACTCACTTTATGTGGAGTCAAGAAATCCCAAAATGTATAGTAGGAGGAGGATATTCACTCCTTCAAGTACCCTTTCCACCATTTTTAACTCAACCCATCTAAGAGATTAGGTGCATACATGTTGACACTTTTCTGGTCATGTCTTTCTCTTTCAAACTTCATTTTGGATGTATGATGGCTTGTTTTGAAGAACAAGAAGAGAACTCCACATTCAATTAATAAATTTGTACTCTACAAAAAATTGAATTTTTTTCAATACTATGAAGATTCTACTAGCATTGCTACCTATGCTTTCGGGGCGTATAACTTTGTCATTTTGTGTGCAATTGTTATAAAGCCAATCCTTATTGATTGCTGTATTGGGGAAGCATGTTTACAAGGTTTTTCAAGTCTAGAGATATCTTGGAAAACATAAAAACTAATCTTGTGTAGGTGGTTGAAGACTTTTGGCTTGATTTTGAATGGTGGGTCTGGAGGAGGAAGCAGATGTTATGGAGACAGTGTGACATACGTATTGTCATCCACACTTAGTCCTAGAAAAATTGCCTCAGATGTTGGTATGCCACACAGTACACCATGTACACATTGGGATGATCATGACCATGATGACTCCAAGTTGTCTCGTATACGTGAAGCTCCAATGATGGATGTGGCTAGAAAGGCCATGCATCAATGGATATGACAGTTGTGCACAATACACTTTGGACACCCTCTCATGGTCAAGTGGAGTGCATAGGACAAAGATCGCAAGAAATACATCATAAAGGTGATCTATTACGAGTATCGACCAACACCTAGGGACTCTATTGTCATCTCAAAGTGGATTCAACACATGAGACATGAGGTGATGTCGCATCAACCATCAAAAGATTGCAATGCTTTTAGAGGAGGCTCACCAAAGCTTGTATGGCTAGATACTGAGGAGTGAGAGATGATTCATGATGAGAAATAGTAGAATCTTGAACGATATCATCAACAACAAGATGCAGCAACCACACGTCTAAAGGTGGTGAGAGTGTTGCATTTGGGTAGCGATAGTTATGACACGATGAAAGTATCATTTTGATGAATGAATTCACTTATGCTAAGCACATCATGTTTTTTTTTTTCTCATGTTTTGCATATTTATTGAAGGATTCGGTAGTGGGTCATCCTCCAACATGAGCAAAGGAGACTTTCAAATATAATCATGGGCTGCTTCCATTATTGCAAGACTCAGAGAGACACAGTATCGTCATTCCATGGGACAGTCTATCATGAGGCGAGCTTTTAAACTTATTTTAGGATTTTCTAGTTGTTGTTTATGAACATCTTTTCAATTGGTGTGATTTCATGAATGTGATTTTTTTGCAAGAATACAAATATAGATGTTTTGATCCCTCTTGTTTTGTGTATGGCAGTGGTGTGTCATAGTTTTGTATTTGGTTCATATATGGTAGTGGTTTGCCACAATTTGGTAGATGGTTCATATATGGCACTAGTTTCCCATAGTTTTGTACATGGTTCATTTATGTATTTTAGTACTCTTTATGACTCTGTTTTGATTGTGTATGATGCGCACACATCCATTTATACATTAATTTGCATTGTGCCATTGCATATCTCTTTCATATTCTACAATGTGTTTTTCTTTGTCAAATGTTGTTTTGGTTTCCGATAATGCAAGTACATGGTCAACAACCATTAGGGTACATGTCAAGACATGTATAAATTATTTTGGGTAGAGTGTACTGTCCCTTGCTACACAAAAACATTGTCATGTTGTTATAGCAAGTGACACTGCACTCTACCCAAAAAACATTTTCTAGATATGGTCATCGATATTTCTAAGGACATACCAATGCATATACTGGCACGTGTTGGTGCAATATACAAGCCTTCAGATTTGGCTTGGCATGTAAAGTAATATGTGGAAGCATGTGATGATTCATATGAATCATAGCTTGTAACAATTCGTCATTTACTATTTGTAAAAGGTTAAAGAATTGAGATCTTTCAAGAGCCTTGTATCTCGTGGAGGTAGGAAGCATATTAGCTATGAATTATTTTCATGAGGGAATATCTCCTAGATCAAAGGAATCACGTCTTTGTGAGAGCCAAACTTGAATTCAAATTCAAACTTGGAAGAAGATTGTTATAAAATGACTTTGAAAACTCGCGGCCTTGTGGCCTCATTTTGGAGCTCATTTGTTTATCATTTGTAGAGGTTGAGTAGCTTACACCATAGCCTACTCATCTCAGTATCATTTAGCATCATCATAATGCCAATGATCTTGTAAAAGCATGTGCTATAATAGATATACTTCATTGATCATTTCTGTTCAATTCTCTCCTATGACTACTCAGAATGGTGAACTTTGCATGACCATAGCTCAGTGATTTCGAATCCATTTTGCATGATCTATAGCTTCTTGGAACCAGCTTAAAGTCTATTTTATGCTATCAAAATTTCAAAGCTTTTGGTTCAACCAATCGGGAGAAATTTCCATCGAAGTACTCACTAGTCATCTACTACTCAGCCCCTAAAAAGTCGGGGGGTAAGCCTTTGATTGCTAAATTGATTTCTCAGTACATAGTTTGTTATTTTAGATGATTCCACTTGTGTTCACTTGCTATCTAAGCTAATTGAATTCCCTCCAAACGAATTTAATCAATTGTTACTGCACTGTGGGCATCAAGCAAAAGAACCAGCAGGTGTGTTGACAAAAATAGCAAGTTTTGTGGCACTAGCTATTTGTGAAGTAGTCTATTTTGATTCAATTGTTTTAGGGATCTATTCCAAAGTACATAGGTACTCTCTTGGTGTCAATTGCAAGATAAAAGGTCCTACTACATAACTCTAAAGTGAAATAGGTTAGGTACAAAGAAGGTTCGGGTAGTACCACCTCACTTCCTTGAGGTATCCATCCTCCCCATGCAATATATGTGGATTTTCTAATCACACAAGTGGAAAAGGGTTTGTAGGTTAGGTTCAACAAATATGGAGCTTTTGTGGAGGACCCCCAACATGGATTCAAGAGAATTGTTAAGGGAGAAAAAATCAGGTAGATTATTCACATTTGAGCTTGAGGAAACTAGAAACATTGCACTTTATAATTACAAGGATCAAACTTTTTCTGACTTAGAGATTTGGCATAAAAGATAAGGGCACATTGGTGAGAGAATCTTGAAGCAGATATGTAGAGATCAATGTGTGCTTGGGATACCTAAGGTATCCAAGCAACACATGATCTATAAATGTGGTGCTTGTCAGTTTGGTAAATCACACAGGTTACCCTTTACAAAGAAAGGCTATATGCATGAGGACTATTTGGAACTTTCCACACAGATGTGTGGGGACCAAGCAAGGACCCTTCAATTTCAGGCTCAAGGTATTATGTGTCGTTCATTGATGATTTGAGTAGGTGGACTATCTTGTATTTCATGAAACGTAAGAATGAAGTGTTTAGTTGCTTCAAGGAGTATCTTTCACTTGTGAAAAATCAAACATGGAAAATTCTAAAGAGGATAAGGTCAGATGGAGGAGGTGAGTACTTCTCTAATGAATTTGATGCATTTTTGTAGGACAAAGGTACCAAAAGGGAGATTACTACAAGGTATACCCCTGAGCAAAATGGGGTAGCAGAGAAGAGAAAGAGATTGATTGTGGAAGCAGCTAGAACAATGCTTAATGAAAAGAAATTGCCTAATTATTTGTGGGTAGAGAGTGTTTCTACTACCACTTATCTTATTAACAGGTTGCCATCGAAATCCCTTGATGGGATGACCCCATATGAGGCATGGCATGGTAGAAGGCCATCACTTGATCATTGCACAATATTTGGATGTGTTGCTTATGTGCAAGTTCCATCTCAAATCAGAGGTAAGCTAGACGCTAAGGCATAGAAATGCATCTTCATAGGATATGATTTAAATCAGAAAGGATACAGGTTTTATAATCCATCCAACAAAGGATTTATCATCAATAGAGATGTTGTGTTTGATGAGAATGATTCTTGGTTTGAAAGTGAATGCAAGAAGGTCAAACTGCCATATGATTTGGAAGAAGAATTTCCAAGCCTCACCATGGAGGAGCAAAGCACAATTGAAGACATCAAATCAGATGATGAAGACACAATTAACTTGGAAGAGTTCAAAGCATGGAAATCAAAGGGCAAGGCCAAGATGAAGAGGTTGGAGGACATACCTGAATCATCCAACCAAGCCTTAAGGAGATCACAAAGAGAGAGTAAGAAGCCAATCAGATACGGGTATGATACTTCATTAGTTACTAACCATTCCATTTATCTTGCTAAGGATTTATCACTTGAAGAACCTTCTTCATATGAAGAAGCAAGTACCAAAGCAGAATGGAAGGAAGCTATGGATGAAGAAATAGAAGCACTCTAAGAGAATGACACTTGGGAGCTAGTACCTAAGAAAGCATCAATGAAGGTAATTGGTTCTAGATGGATTTACAAAATCAAGAGGAACTCAGATGGATCCATAAACAGGTATAAAGCTAGGCTTGTGGCTAAGGGTTTTGCACAAACCCAAGGAGTAGATTATGAAGAGACATTTTCACATGTGGCTAAGATGCCAACCATCAGAGTATTGGTAAGTGTAGCTGCATCTAGAAATTGGAATATGTATCAACTAGATGTGAAAAATGCCTTTCTCAATGGCTAGATTTTAGAGGAGGTTTAGATGGCTCAACCTCTTGGATATGAAGACCCAACCAAGGTAAATCATGTGTGCAAATTGAGCAAAGATCTTTATGGTTTGAAGCAGGCACCTAGGGCATGGAACCATAGGTTAACTACATATCTTCAAGACCAAGGATGAGGTAGGCAGATTCTTCTCTGTTTGTCAAAAGGATAACTTAGAAATGATATACTTAAATGCGTATATGTTGATGAAATCATTCTCATAGGTAATGATGCCAATGCCATAAAAAAAATCAAGAACCAAATGATGCAGGAGTCCAAAATCAGTGACCTAGGATTTTTGAAGTATTTTCTTGGACTTGAGTTAGTCTATACAAATTTTGGAATTTATATCACTCAAAGGAAATATGTGCAGGACATAAGAAGTTCCACTTGGAGAATGCAAAGGTAGCTAGCACCCCGATGGAGGTAAATCATAAACTAGTGCTCATGAAGGTGATTTGCTTGAAGACATTGCAGGATACCAAATCATAATGCGAAGTCTTAACCATGCAACATTGGCTAGGATTGATATATGCTATGAAGTAAGTGTTTTAAGCCAATTCATGCATAAACCTAGAGCACCTCACTTGGAAGCTTCTAAAAGGATTTTGAAGTATCTCAAAGGTACTCAAAACCAAGGACTTTACTTCCCATAGACATCATATTTGGACATTAAGGTATACTCAGATGCAGATTGGGTAGGTTGTAGAAGAAGCACCTCTGGATATCTTTCTTTTGCACGTGATAAGCCCATTTCATGGTCTTCCAAGAAGCAAACTATCATTGCCTATCTTCAACAGAGGCTGAATATAGGGGATTAGCAAATGGTACACAAGAGGCTATTTGGATTAGATTGCTATATTCAAATCTAGAGCTTCATACTCATTCACCTATGATCTTTGGTGACAATACAAGTTCTTTGCATCTTGCAGCCAATCCTATTTATCATGCAAGAACCAAGCATATAGAAGTACATATCATTATGTTAGAGAGAAGCTATTGAGCAAGGAGATTCAACTTGCATATGTATCTAGAAATATGCAATGTGCAGATTTGTTGACAAAAGCACTTGATGGTATTAAACTTTGCAGGTTTAAAAGTATGATTGGATTGCAAGATATTCAAGAGGATTGATGAAGTTATGCAAGCCAAGATGTTTGGCTTGAGGGGGAGCTGTTGGTGCAATATACAAGCCTTCACATTTGTCTTGGCATGGAAAGTAATATGTGGAAGCATGTGATGATCCATATGAATCATAGCTTGTAAAAATTAGTCATTTACTATTTGTAAAATGTTAAAGCATTGAGAATCTTTCAAGACCCTTGTATCTCGTGGAGGTAGGAAGCATATTAGCTAAAACTTTTTTTCATTAGAGAATATCTCCTAGATCAAAGGAATCACCTTTTAGTGAGAGCCAAACTTGAATTCAAATTCAAACTTGGAAAAAGATTGTTATAAAAGGACTTTGAAAACTCGCAACCTTGTGGCCTCTTCTTGGAGCTCATTTGTTTAACATTTGTAGAGGTTGAGTAGCTTACACCATAGCCTACTCACCTCACTATCATTGGGCATCATCATAATGCCAATGATCTTGTAAAATCATGTGCTATAATAGATATAATTCATTGATTATTTCTCTTCAATTCTCTACTATGACTACTCAGAACAATGAACTTTTCATGAACATATCTCACTGATTTCTCAATCATTTTGTAGGTTGTTGGAACCAACACAAGGCCTATTTTATTCTGCCAAAACTTCAAAGCTTTTGGTTCAGCCAATTGGGAGAAATTGCCATCGAAGTACTCACTGGTCATCTACTACTCAATCCCTAAAAAGTTAGGGGTTAGCCTTGGATTGCTAAATTGATTTTGTAGTGCATATTTTTTTATTTTAGATGATTCCACTTGTGATCACTAGCTATCTAAGCTAATTAAATTACCACAAAAGGAATTTAATCAATTGCTACTATACTATGAGCGTTGAGCAAAAGAATTAGCAGGTGTGTTGACAAAAATAGCAAGTTTTGTGGCACTATCTATTTGTGAAGTAGTCTTTTTTGATTCAATTGTTTGAGGGATCTATTCCAGAGTACATAGGTACTCTCTTGGTGTCATTTGAAAGCTAAAAGGGCCTACTACATAACTCTAAAGTGAAATAGGGCAGGTACAAAGCAAGTTTTGGTAGTACCACTTCACTTCCTTGAGGTATCCATCCATCTCTTCCAACAACATGTATAATGTCGTTATTTCTAGGGAGATACAGATGCATGTACCGATGGTTCTACTAGGGAGATATCAACACATATATGGTGCCTATATAGAGGCTTATACCGATGATTATGCGAGACATTATATAGAGGTTTATACTGACATGTTTAGTGGTTCCTAAATAAAGGCTTATATCGATGTTTATTGTAGTGTTATGGAATTGATGCTTATAGCGACCACTATCTCGACATTGTGGGCATTTTCCCCATGTGTATTTTTTCCAGTATGAGAGCTGGTTTGGATCTCATATGTTGTAGTGAAATTGAAGTCTATGGATAAGCAAACATTAGTGCATGGTCTACCAAGACTTGTTCATTCAAATTTTGAGAGGATATGTGAAGCATGTGCATTTGGCAAACATCATCATATGAAGTTTCAAAGAAGAGAAATGCATAGAAAGAGATATCTCGAGCTGAATCATAGTGATGTGGTTGGCCCTCATAGAACTAAATCAATTGATGGCTCACTTTACTTATTGATATTCATTGATGAATATAGCAGATAAACTTGGATATATATTTTTAAGCATAAGAGTGAAGTTTTCGAATGCTGCAAATTCAAGCAATTTAGCATGTACATTAAATGTTTAGAATAAGATTCAAGATGAGAATATATTTCAAAGGAATTTGATCAATATCTTAGTGATCATGGAATTAAAAAATATTGTTTTGTAGATACACACCACAACGAAATGGCATGGCACAATGCAAGAATCGTGTGATTGAAGAATTCGCTAGAGCCATGTTAAATGAAAAATATATACCAGATATATTTTGGGAAGAAGCTTATCACACGGTTGTACATGTCATAAATAGAGGTCAAATAGGAATGGTTCATGAATTTACTCCCTATGAGAGACTATGGAAGCAGAAACAAATGTGAGCTATTTATGAGTGTTTGGGTGTATTTGTTATGCACACATGCCTAGTCAATTGTGACACAAATTTGAGCCTAAAAGAAATGCATATTTGTTGGATATTCAGGGGAGAAGAAAGGATATAGATGCTATAATCATGTAGCAAAAGAATGTGTAGTGAGGAGAGATGTTATATTTGATGAGCATGCCTCATGGTATACATCTAAAGACATGGTTGTGATAGAGAAATGATATGAACAATGCTTAGCATAATGTTCATGATGAGCCACAGACAAGTCGTAGACACTTTGATCATGAAGATTGCCAATATTATGGTTCATATGAGTTTCCTACACCTAAAATGTCATGAAGTGAAAATGCAAAAGACTATGCAAGGAGAAAGGAGAATAGGAAAGAGAAGATGAGAAAGTACATGTTTGAATCGGATATTAATGAGGAGATAATCACACCTAGGATGTTGAAAATAATAAGTAAAATTATGTTGCTCCACATGCACGAAGAGATACATGTTCAAGATCAGATGAAGAAACTCATTTGAGCTGATTTATGAGAGTAAGGCATCCTATGGAACAACTGAATCTATACATCGTCTATAAAGCTTCATTATGCATACATGATAGAGAGAATCAAGCATGATGAACCAAAGAACTTTCATGATGCCTCACAAAATGAAGATTGGTGCAAAGCAATGGATGAAAAATTGGATGCATTGAAGAAGAATGATACATGGGAATTAGTGAAATTGCCACCAAATAAGAAATCTATTTGATGCAACTGGGTGTACAAGGTGAGGTGAAAAAGTGATGGCTTAGTGGAGAGATATAAATCACATCTAGTTGCAAGAGGATATGCACAAGTATATGGATTGGATTAAGATGAAACATTTAGTTCAATGGTGAAAATGACAACGGTGAGAAACATGATTGCATTGGATGCTATAAAAAGTTGGAATTTGTTTGAAATGGATATTAAGAATGCATTCTTGAATGAAAAATTGCATGAGGAAGTGTGTATCTAAATCTCTACATGTCGCATAGGAAACATCTCCATCATAACCCTACATTTGGAGCACATGGAATGAATTCAATATACTTGCAATTGTTGAAAGCATCAACTATTTAAAGTGCCCGCTTCTCCTTGCATATGAAGAAATGAGTGGTTTTTATAAATTTCAAACATCAAAATTGAGAATCCACATTCTAATTAAGTGCCACCACATGATTTCTAGTAAGATCTTTTTTTCCTCTTAGAAGAGTCTCCACATATTTTTTGTGATGGATTGAATATTTATATGGGGCTCTATGATTACATTTTGTATGATTAGTTTAGTTCTATATCTATGGGGTGAAGATTTTGTTAGCTATGATCTTTCTTTTCTATGCATGTGAACACCTCTAACTTAGAGGGAAATCTATCAAAGAATCCTATCTGATTTTGATTGGCCAAATGGATCTCTATTTTTGTATAAAAAGGCAACTACTCTTTTATGAAATGCAAGGCACACATTTCATTTTATCTCATCTGTGCGTAGGAGAAGATACTCACTTTGTCAATCTCTCTACATCTCTCTGTCTACCTCTTCCTCATCATCAGAAGCCATCTCTATTGTGCTATGGCCAAGAGCATAGCATGTGGTATCAGAGCTTCATTATCTCCTCGATCTACTTCAAGTTGGATACATCACGCTCATTGTAGCAAGCCAAAGACATCATGCCCCTTACTCGCCTACCCATTCTCCACCTTAGAGCAGGATGGAAGCTGCACCACGTTTTTCCATCTTCATTGTACATCTATCAGTCCATGGTGAATGTAGTGGAGGCATAGAAAGCCACATGTCAAACCCACACATATGATTGAGGATATCATATATGCAGAGGAGACCTACCAAATTATAAGGCTTGCATCTCATCGACCCAAGGAGAGTTGCAAGGAGAATTATTACATATGCCATTGTTCATAAGATAAGCTCCCATCAGTCGAGGAGTTGTAGTGATGCTCATGGTTGCAGATGAAAAGCAGCCTATTCAAGCTTGTACTAGCAGCTTGATAGTTTTGGCTTTTGACATGGCTCCATTTCAATATTCTGTTTGAAACATACTATATCAATTATGGGAGATACAACATGTGATTGATTCCTTCACTGTTCTGCCTACAAAAAATCAAGTTGGAGCTATTCTGACAACTTTGACAAGAAGTTGACTATGATGCAACTTGTGCTTCTATCATCATCCCTATCAATACAATAGTCAACGTACTCAGACTTGTGCAAAGCAGTTTGGAAAGGCTTTTAGAGGCTCAAGAGGAGGCACCTCAATAGAGTGGCTCACACGACTTCAACTATGGATAGGTCTCTACTGCATGCATTGTCTGATTTTGCAAAATGACATGCCCTCTCTACTCTAGCAAAGTGCATGCCAAACAGAATCCAAAGGCATATTATTTTTGTCTTTGCTCATCTCCCCTCATTTTCAAGCAAAAGCTCCATGGATTTTTTTTCATTGTGAGGTATGAATGTATAAATCTTGGCAGAAAATTGTGTTGCTTTCTATGCGACTGTAGGTGTTCATCATTAATCTACATGCTTCGCTTAGCTGAAAAGAAGCAAGACTTGTATTTAGATGTAGATAAAAGTGTCTTAACCTCATGTGTTTCATGAGGATACTATTTTAGTACTTAAAAGTACCTCTACATGTTCAAGCCTCACATTAAGACGTATTTGGGAGCGTGCTGACTATTCTAGTATTGACCATGTCAGCAAGCACCTTCCATTCACAAGCTCTAATTCAACACATCAAATCTTGTTTTAAGGAGATTTTGAAGCTATAATACAAGCTTACTTACCAAAAGAAGTACATACTTTACTTCCCCTCGACTTCAAGGGGCATTCGCCACCTTTGTTGTCCACACAATGTATCCCCCCACTTTCTTTTACTACGGACATTACTGATCTAAGGTTAGCATCAGCTACTTGGTTTTTAAGTCCACACTTGACTTTTGTTGTAGCTTTCTTTTCGTTATGGTAAGACCTTCCCATCACAATAAACTCACCAAATGAACATTTCTTGTAAGGATTTAGACACTACCAAAGTGAGTCACGTTGGTAAGACCTCTCCACAATGATTGAAAAACCTCTAGATACATTAAATGGGAAAGGTTTCCATACATGGCAAACAAAAATTAAGGGTCATCTCATGACTAGAAAATTGTGGTCTATCACAAAACCATTAGCAGAGGGCTACCATATTTCATTAAAAAAGATAAGCAAGCACTTGGAATGTTACTCACCTCTCTAGATGATAATTACACACACTTGTTAGATTATTGCACTACCACAAACCAAGCATGGATTACTTTAGAGCAAAATCTTAGAGCTATTTCCAGAAACTCCAAAATAGCACCTAAAATGCAACTTTATTCTCTTACCATGTCTCAAGGGGAAGATATATCTACTCTTGTAAACAAACTAAAGAGTATATGCACCCAATTAGCTTATTTGCAATGCCCTATTGAAAATGGGGATCAAGTAGCCATACTGCTCAAAGCAGTGCTTGATGATAAATTTGGAGAAATTGTAACTGTTCTAAAAGAAAAAGACCCTATTACTAGGATAGAGGATGTCATAAAATCTCTAGCAAAACAAGAAAACAAACTCAAAACTTATAATGAATTCACAACAACTGCCTTGGTTGTAAGTGCTACAAAATGAATTCATTGTAATCGCATCAACCATTTGTAAAAGGATTTCTTTCAAGTTACCTCTAGCAAAATATGTGGTAAATCCAACCATGCTACAAAGCATTGTCATCTATGCAACAACAGTGTCAACATCAACAATAAAGGAGCTTTCAACATAAGGCCTAGCAATCTCAAGGTAGCAGAGGAGACAAATGAAGAAGAAGAAGCTCAAGTCAACTTCACTTATGGTGATGTATTGTAAAACATCCCATTTCTACCATCCCCATATGTATAGGGAAAGATTTGTACCACCCACTAGTTTTTTTGAAGGAAGGATATATGCATTGTACCACCTTCATTGTACATGGGAAGGAAACATATATTTCTACCACCCTAGCATAGTTGTGAGGAAAGGATAGTTCCCAAAGAGCTATAATTTGTATAATCAAGCTCAAGGGGGGGATTGTTAGCTGTGAGCTTTCTTCTCTATGCATGTGAATACCTCTAATTTAAGGGAAATCTATCCAAGAATCCTATCTACTTTTGATTGGCCAAATGGCACTCTATTTTTTTATAAAAAGGCAACTACTCTTTTTATGAAATGCAAGGCACACGTTTCATCTTATCTCATCTATGTGTACGAGAAGAGAATCACATTCTCTATCTCTCTACATCTCTCTGTCTACCTCTTTGACATCATCAAAAGCCATCTGTTCCTCTGCTATCACTAAGAGTACAAAAGATTCTATTGTTATGGATTCCAAATCCTCCTTTCTTATTTAGAGAGATTTGGCAATAATGTTATCCACTATTCCCTCCTAGGTGATTATTAATCAAGTTTTATTATATGATTTTGTGTATACGTGTAGTCAGGAACTATTTGCTTCTCTTATAATCTTTTTTCTATTTAATACCAACATGTTTAGCCTACTGGTTGATGAAGATGTATCTCCCCCCTATAACTTTGAGCTTCATGAAGACGGAAAACCGTGTTGGTCCACATAAGCTTTATGGGTCTAATGAATCATTTGAATATGCACGATACTACTATGTTAGTTACCTTAAAAATTTTGGAATGCATCTTTTGACTCATATGTGCTGATCATTAATTGTATGAACATTGTGAGGTGCTTTGATCTTGATTTCATAGCATGAAATGTTTTCTAATGGTTGTCATATAAAATGGTAACCAATTATCTTTGTAATTTCTTGGATTTGACACTAAAGTACCATGGAAGGATAAGGTGGAAACTCTCAAGAAAAATGCAATACTTAGTTATTATATCAGCACTTAGAATTAGACATATGTTTTTCACTCTTCATGTTGCACATATATTTGTAGGCACTTAAAAAATGCCACCATAGAAACTATGCAAGCACTATATTATGTGCTTGTATGTTTCATGTGTATGAAAACACTTTGATCTTTTAGTTTATGCTACATATTTAAAATATGTTTCTATGTTCATGAAGAAATATAGATATCATTCTTCATTTTACTGCATAATATTTTCTCATACTCTATGCATGACTACTTTTGTTTCTATGCATCATTATATAGTATGAATTATTTTGTAAATTGTGTGAATGAGTATATAGGTCAAATGGAAGTTATCATGAAAGGATAACTATGTTCTCCTTGTTGAAAATCTATCAAAAATTGCCAGAAGTAGTGTTTACTAATTAACACATATCTTAGGTTTTACATTTAACAAAATTAGACACCATTGCTAAGTGACATTTTGGTTGACATGAGCAAGTTTCCACCTCCTATTACACTTATAAATTTTGATTATTATGATTGTGCAATTGTCAAATATCATTTATATTTTTGGCATAATCATTGACTATTAAAATATATATGGTACTATGTATTTGTGTAGTTAGGGTGATTTCTCCCTCCCCACCAAGACTTGTTTGGTGATTTGCATGATTATTTTGAACTTGTATTAATTTAGCTTATAATTCTATGATTAGTTGCTCTTTTTCTTCACTCTCTCGATTTACCTCTTTGAGCTCTATGGTAATTTTGATTTTTCCTTCACATACTTCTTTGAGTTGTTTAGCATCATGTTTGCACTGTTCTGTGTATTTTTGGATTGCTTCATTCCATTTCCTTTTCAATTCTACTAATTCCCTTGCATGTTTTTCTTCTATTTGAGCATGTAATGCCTATATTCTATTCTCACTTGGTTTTTGATGTTTCTGATCTCTCCTTCAGACTCCAATTTTCTTGTACATACACACCACAACAAAATGATGTGGGTTAATGCAAGAATCATGTGATTGAAGTTGCTAGAGTAGTGTTAAATGAAAAGCACATGCTCAATACATTTTGGGAAGATGGTTTTCATACGGTTGTACACGTCATAAATAGAGATCCAATAGGAATGCTTCATGAATGTACTCCTTATGAGAGACTATGGAAGCATGAAAAAAATGTGAGCTATTTATGAGTGTTTTGGTGTATTTGTTATGCACATGTGCCAAGTCAATTGCGTTGGTGCAAGAGGATCCAAGCGCACATACTTGGATCATTAGCACATATCTTATAAATCCATACATGATCAATCCCTTATAAAATCAAGTACATTTACCTTTGTAAAAGAACCTTACTTCTAGGAGGATTTAGGAAGCATCAAATCTTGATTCATTTAGTAGTTGATTGATGACAGAATATATCCTATAGTTTAGGATGTACTTTTGAGTGCACTTTTGAATTTGAATTCAAAATACTAGCTCCAAACTAAACTGTAAAAGATGATCAAATAGCTCACATGATATCATGATTTTTGGAGCGATAGAGAGGGATCCTATGTGATTTTAGAGCTCACTTCATAGCTCAATCACTCCCCTCACATTGTGCAATAGATTATTTCCAATGACATTGTATTTTTATGTGATCTAGTACATACATTTTCATTACATCTTTACTTCAATTCTCTCCCATGACTACATCAGTACAGTGATCTTCTCAGAGATTGTTCTCAGTGTATGATTGATCATTTGTCAAGATTTAAAGCATCATAGATTTAGTATACTCTCTATTATATACCTACAAAATCTCATTATCATTGGTTCTCTGAATCGTGAGATATTATCATCTTTACTCTCTTGTCTGTACTCTGATGCATCCCAAAAATGTCGAAGAAGTTCTATGATTTGCTAAACATCATACTCAGCGTGTAGTTCATATTTTTTATTGAAATCACTCATGATTGGTAGCTGTCTAAGATAATTATGTTGGTGTAATTAAAACCAAGCCCACATACTTGGTTAATTGGTACATCTCTTATAGAACTTTATGTGGTCAACCTCTTGTAAAAACCATTTACATTTATCTTGGTAAAAGTTTCCTACAACCACGAGAAAGTTTGGAAGCATCAAATCTCGAAGTTCTTGGTTATTGAGTAATGAGAGAATATATCATATACTTTAGGATTCAGTTTTAGGTGAACCTTTTGAATTTGAATTCAAACATTGGCTCCAAACACAGATATAAAAAGAGGATAAAATGACCCACATGTTATCTCAACTCCATGAGATCCTTGTGAAGGGGATCTATTGTGAATTGAGAGCTCATTCACCTCTCACACATTGAGCAATATATGATTGCCAATGACATTGTATTTGTATAGGAATTAAAATACATATTATCATTACATTCTCATTTCACTTCTCTGTTATAACTACATCAGAATAGTGACTTTCTAAGAGCTTGTTCTTAGTGTATGATTGATCATTTATCATGATTTAAAGCATGGTAGATTTAGCATACTGTCTAGTATACAGCTACAAAGTCTCATTATCATTGCATCTCTGGATTGTGAGATACTAACACATCTTTAGTCTTTGGTATGTTGACTGATGCACCCCATAATTGTCGAGAAGATTCTGTGATTTGCTAAACACCATTCTCACTGTGTAGTCCATCATTTTTTATGAAATTAGTCATGATTGATAGCTATCTAAGCTATTTGAGTTTTCCAAAAGCAATTAAGCTAATTATTGTTGTGCTCAGAGAATTGTTCAAAACATTGAACATATGTAGAGGCAAGAATATCAAGTTTTTTGGTCTTGGATCAATTCCTACCTATCTATTTTGATCGATTGATTAGTGGATCATGTTCCAAGAATCATATGTTATTATTTATGATCATTAGCATGCTAAAGAGGCCATAGTAGTTTTTCTTGGTTGGTGTGAAGCAAGTTTAAGCAACACCTATTCATCTCCGAAGATTATCCTCATTCTCCTCCAACAGTGGTATCAGAGCAACAAAAAGCAAGATGGGAGATGGATTTCCATACTTCATTGACAAATTGGACATAAAAAACTACTCAGCATGGTCACTAATGATGCAAGCCCACCTTCAATGGAGAAGTCTATATGGATACATCTCCGGAGATGAAGAGATGCCAACATTAAAGAGCAAGCATCAACCCGCAAGGGAAGAACAAGAAAGGTTGACCACATGGTGTGCAAAGGATGCCCTTGCGAGGTCTTATCTACTAAACCCAATATATGATTTCTTATTGCCTCACATAAGGAATTGCAAGACCTTCCACTGGATTTGGGAAGTCCTCTCATCATATTTCTCATCAAATACAAGAGGTAGGAAGAATCAATTATGGATGGAGTTTACAACTCTAGAGAAGCAACCAAAGCAAGGAGTAGCTGATTATGTAACCAAGATAAAAGATGTGGATGACCAGATTGCAAGCATTGGAGAGGAGATAGAAGAAGAACACATAGTAAGGCAGATCATTAACGGTATCAAAGCTAATGATAAGTGGGAGTCCTTCACCACAACAATGGACCTTTACATGGATTTTTAAATACTTGACCTCAACACCTTGATGGGGCAACTCTTCACCCATGAGACAAAGCTCAACAAGAATGGTGACAACTCTAGAGGTAATCAATCTTCTTCCGTTTATATAGATAAGAATAAAATGAAGGATAAAGGTAAAAGCAAGAAGAATGAAGAGGAGGCTAGTACCTCTCAAGCTAATTACACAGGTAGAGGAAGAGGTGCTAGAGGAAGGGGTAGACGAGGAAAGCAACATAGGGGGAGATCCTATAACAATCCTGTTGGTGTAAATCACAAGCCTACACATTTTTCTTGGAAGATATCATGAAGACTCTACATGCATGAAGAACCATAGGAACATATTCTAGTGATTACTTACCACCTTACCTCATTGTAAAAGTCAATTTGACTTAGAATCTTTTGTAATCACCTACTCAAATGATTCGTGGAAAAGGTAGTTCACTTGATTGAGAGAATATCTCCAAGCTTTTAGAAGCTTGATTAGAGGGAGCCAAGAATTTGAATTTGAATTCAAATTCTTACACATTTCATATAAAAGGTGAACTTGAAAAGTCGCGAGAAGAGAGATCACTCCCGAGCTTCATTCTATTGTCATTGAGTGTGTGTGAGGACTATATCATAGCCTACACCTCTCTACACCATTAGGCAATGCTTGTCATGTCAATGGGATTGTACACAAGTGTTAATTTATAGATACATTTATATCATTAATCTTTGTGTTTACTGCTTGTCTACTCCAAAGTCTGTCAACTTGTCAAGGGCATATCTCAGTCAATACTCCACCAAATTCAGTGATTCAAAGCATGTTGGATTCAGCTGAAAGTCATCTACATGCTGACAAAGCTTGAAGTGATTTCATTCAGCCAATTCAGAGAAATCGTCGTCGAGGTGCTCACTGGTCTATCTCTGCTACAGTCCTAAAAAGTCGGGGGTATACCAAACTTTGCTAAATTAATTTCTCTTAGCATAGTTTATTATTTTACATCATTCCACTTGCAAATGGTAGCTTAATAAGCTAATTGAATACCCCTACTGTGCTGGTCACACTGAGCAAAACATTCAGCAGGTATCTAGACCAAAATAGAAGGTTTTCTTGAGTTTGTGACCTTCAAAGTTATCTGTTTTGATTCAATCATTACATACAACATTTCCAAAGGACATAGGCTATTTCTTGGTGTCATTGGGAAGCGAAGGAAGTCTACTAATCAAATCTGAAGCTAAAGAGGGCTGGTGCAAAGAAAGTTTAGCAGTACCAACTCGGTCTCTTGGTGCATCCATCCATCTTTCCCAACAGTGGTATCAGAACAAATAAGGTAAAATCGGAGATGGTTTTCCTTCATTTATTGACAAATTGGATAGGAACAATTATCAAGCTTGGTCTCTAAGGATGAAGACCTACTTACAAGGAAGGAGTCTCTATGGATACATCTCACGAGATGAGGAATTTCCCTCATTCAAAGAAAGAGGATTGCCAACCAAGGAAGAACAAGAGAAGCTCAATACATGGTGTGCAAAAGATGCATTGGCAAGGTCTTATCTACTCAACTCTATATCTGACTTTCTTTTACCTCATATCAGAAATTGTAAGACTTCCCAAGAGACTTGGGAAACCTTGTCATCATATTTTTCCTCTAATACAAGGGCTAGGAAAAATCAGTTGTGGATTGAATTCACAACACTAAGGAAGCAACCTAAGCAAGCTGTTTCAGAATTTGTGACCAAGATCAAAGATGTTGCAGATCAGTTAGCAAGCATAGGAGAAGAAATTGAAGAAGAACAGATTGTGAGGCAGGTAATTAATGGAATCAAGGCTGATGACAAGTGGGAAAGCTTCACACTACAATGGATCTCTACATGAATATGCATACCCCAGATCTTACAACTCTCATGGGACAACTATTTACACATGAAGCAAAGCTCACAAAGAATGGAGATACATCCAAAGGTAACAACTCTTCTGCCCTATACACTGATAAGAAGTCTAAGGATAAAGGTAAGAGTAAGAAGGTGGAAGATGAAGGCTCTACCTCCCAAGCCAACTATGCAGGGAGAGGTAGATCTTCAAGAGGCAGGGGCAGAGGAGGTAAGCAAGGTAGGGGGAGACCCTATAATTCATCACCATGTAACATTTGTGGTTTATCAAACCACACCACAGATGAGTGTTTCAGGAATTAAAAAAATCAGAGAGGAAGAGGCTACCAAAGAGGTGGATACTCTCAGTCTAGAGGAAGGTTCAACCATCACCAAGGCCACAACAACAATTACAACAACAACTACAACAACAATTACAATGGTAACTACCAAGGAGGATTCAAAACTAGAATGGACTACAAAAACTACACAGAAGAGCAGGATGACTCTCTTCTGCTCATGAACATGACTTCAAAGATAGGTTCAAATGATGATCACTTATTTTATATTGATTCAGGGTGTTCAAATCATGTGGCTGGTAATGTGGGAAGATACAAAAAATATTGCATTATACAGTTATAAGAATCAGACACTTTCAGAGCTTGAGATTTGGCACAAGAGATTAGGTCATATAGGAGAAAGGACCTTGAAGCAAATGTGCAGGGACCAATGTGTGCTTGGGATACCTAATGTATCCAAGCAACATATGATTTACAAGTGTGGTGCTTGTCAATTTGGTAAGTCTCACAGTTTACCCTTCTCAAAGAAAGGATATATGCATGAAGACTACCTAGAGCTGGTACACACAGATGTTTGGGACCTAGCAAAGACCCCTCAGTCTCAGGTTCAAGGTACTATGTGTCTTTTATTGATGACTATAACAGATGGACTGTATTATACTTTATGAAGCACAAGGATGAGGTGTTTAATTGCTTTAAAAAATATCTTGCATTAGTTGAAAATTAGACAGGAAGGAACTTGAAGAGGCTAAGGTCAGATGGAGGAGGTGATACTTCTCAAATGAATTTGAGGACTTCTTGCAGGACAGAGGCATCAAAAGGGAAATAAGAACAAGGTATTCTCCTAAATAGAATGGGGTAGCAGAAAGAAGAAATAGGTTAATTGTTGAAACAGCTAGATCTATGCTTAATGAGAAGAAGTTACCTAACTACCTATGGGCAGAGAGTGTCTCTACTGCCACCTATCTCATAAACAGGTTACCATCAAAATCACTTGATGGTATGACACCTTATGAAGCTTGGCATGGTAAGAGACCATCATTAGATCATTGCAAAATTTTTGGATGTGTAGCATATGTACACATACCTTCACAGGTAAGAGGAAAGCTAGATCCTAAGGCTGAAAAATGTATTTTCATTGGATATGATTTAAATAAAAAAGGATACAGGTTTTATAACCCTACCAATAAGGGATTTATGGTAAGCAGAGATGTGATCTTTGATGAGAATGATTCTTGGTATGAGAATGAGTGCAGGAAGGTCAAACTACCCTATGATTTGAAAGAGGAATTTCCAAAACTTACAAAGGAGGAACCAACTCAGAAAGAAGACTCAAGTTTAGATGATGAAGATACAATCAACCTTAAAGAGTTCAAGGCATGGAAGTCCAAAGGCAAAATGAAGATGAAGAAGCTTGAAGACATACCTGAATCTTCAGCTCAACCCTTTAGGAGATCACAAAGGGAAAGTAAAAAACCTATCAGATATGGGTATGATACATCTCTTGTTACTAAACACTTAGTTTATCTTGCCAAGGATTTGTTAAATGAAGAACCAGGTTCATATGAAGAAGCAATCACAAAATCAGAATGGAAAGAAGCTATGGATGAGGAGATTGAAGCACTCAAGGAGAGTGATACATGGGAATTAGTACCCAAGAAGGACTCCATGAAGGTAATAGGATCCAGATGGATCTATAAGTTGAAAAGAAATTCTGATGGCACAATTAACAGGTACAAGGCCAGATTAGTAGCCAAGGGTTTTGCACAAACCCAAGGCATTGACTATGAAGAAACATTTTCTCCTGTGGCCAAGATGCCAACAATCAGAGTGTTGGTGAGTGTGGCTGCATCAAAGAATTGGAACATGTACCAATTGGATGTCAAGAATTCTTTCTTGAATGGCTGGATCTCAGAAGAGGTTTATATGTCACAACCTCCTGGCTATGAAGACCCTAAGAAGGTAACTTATGTTTGTAAATTAAAGAAGGCTTTATATGGATTGAAGCAGGCACCTAGGGCATGGAATTACAGGCTAACTACATACCTCCAAGACCAAGGATTTGTTATGAGCAAGGCAGATACTTCTTTGTTCATTAAAAGAAGTAATTCAGAGGTAATATATCTCTGTGTTTATGTTGATGACATCATCATTACAGGTAATGATGTCAATGGAATCAGATACATCAAAAGTCAGATGATGAAGGAGTTCAATATCAATGATCTTGGATTATTGAAATATTTTTTAGGGCTTGAGTTAGTTTACACTAATTCAGGGATATACATTACTCAGAAGAAGTATGTACAGGACATGTTGAAGAAGTTTCACTTGCAGGATGCTAAAGCAGCAACCACTCCAATGGAGGTGAACCTAAAGCTAAGTGCCCATGAAGGTGATGAAGTCCAAGACATTACAGGTTATCAAAGTATGGTGGGTAGCTTGAACTATGCTACCCTAACTAGAATTGACATTGCATATGGAGTTAGTGTGCTAAGTCAATTTATGCATAAGCCAAGGATACCTCACTTAGAGGCTGCCAAGAGAATATTGAAGTATCTCAAGGGTACACAGAACCATGGTTTGTATTTTCCGTATACTTCAGATATTGATATAAAAGTCTATTCAGATGCAGATTGGGTAGGATGCAAGGATGATAGGAGGAGCACTTCAGGATACATTTCTTTTGCAGGTGACAAACCAATTTCATGGTCTGCAAAGAAGCAACCAACTGTTGCATTGTCTTCTATAGAGGCAAAATATAGAGGGCTAGCTAATGCCACTCAAGAAGCAATTCGGATTAAGCTTTTGTATACAGAATTGGGCCTATATACTAGGCCTCCAATTATCTTTGGAGATAATACAAGTTCTCTTCACCTTGCAGCTAATCCTATCTATCATGCTAGGACAAAACACATAGAAGTAAATTACCATTATGTAAGGGAGAAGTTGCTAAGCAAGGACATTCAGCTGACTTATGTGTCAACCAACATGCAATGTGCAGATTTGCTGACTAAAGCTTTGGATGGAACCAAACTTTGCAGGTTCAAATCTATGATTGGATTGCAGGATATACTTGAAGATTGAGGATGAAGACTTAAGCCAAAATGTTTGGCTTGAGGGGGAGCTGTTGGTGTAAATCACAAGCCTACACATTTGGCTTGGAAGATATCATGAAGACTCTACATGCATGAAGAACCATAGGAACATATGCTAGTGATTACTTACCACCTTACCTCATTGTAAAAGTCAATTTGACTTAGAATCCTTTGTAATCACCTACTCAAATGATTCATGGAAAAGGTAGTTCACTTGATTGAGAGAATATCTCCAAGCTTTTAGAAGCTTGATTAGAGGGAGCCAAGAATTTGAATTTGAATTCAAATTCTTACACATTTCATATAAAAGGTGAACTTGAAAAGTCGCGAGAAGAGAGATCACTCCCGAGCTTCATTCTACTGTCATTGAGTGTGTGTGAGGACTATATCATAGACTACACCTCTCTACACCATTAGGCAATGCTTGTCATGTCAATGGGATTGTACACAAGTGTTAATTTATAGATACATTTATATCATTAATCTCTGTGTTCACTGCTTGTCTACTCCAAAGTCTGTCAACTTGTCAAGGGCATATCGCAGTCAATACTCGACCAAATTCAGTGATTCAAAGCATGTTGGATTCAGCTCAAAGTCATCTACATGATGACACAGTTTGAAGTGATTTCATTCAGCCAATTCAGAGAAATCGTCGTCGAGGTGCTCACTAGTCTATCTCTGCTACAGTCCTAAAAAGTCGGGGGTATACCAAACTTTGCTAAATTAATTTCTCTTAGCATAGTTTATTATTTTACATCATTCCACTTGAAAATGGTAGCTTACTAAGCTAATTGAATACCCCTAGAAGGAATTTTATCAATTGCTACTGTGCTAGTCACACTGAGCAAAACATTCACCAGGTGTCTAGACCAAAATAAAAGGTTTTCTTGAGTTTGTGACCTTCAAAGTTATCTGTTTTGATTCAATCATTACATACAACATTTCCAAAGGATATAGGCTATTTCTTGGTGTCATTGGGAAGCTAAGGAAGTCTACTAATCAAATCTGAAGCTAAAGAGGGCTGGTGCAAAGCAGGTTTAGCAGTACCTACTCAGTCTCTTGGTGCATCCATCCATCTTTCCCAACAAATCCACCTTGCAACACTTGTGGTGATAGCAACCACAACACAAAAGAATGATTCAAGAACACAAGGAATCAAAGGGGAAAAGGATTCCATAGAGGTAGCTATGGACAATCTAGAGGCAGGTACAACAGTGGAGGAGGCAAATATAATCATAAGTACAATCAAGTCTACAACGACAATAATTATCAATGAGTTTTCAAAGGAAGAATAGATTATAAAAACTATACAAAAGACCAAGAAGATTCTCTACTCATCATGAATGTGACATCCAAGCAAGGTAAAGATGATGAGCATCTTCTGTATATTGATTGAGGTTGTTCCAATGATGTGGCTGGAAATGTAGCTTTATTATCTGATCTTGAAGAACCCAAAGGGAAGTGTGAAGTACATATTCACTAAGCATGGAGCATATGTGGAAGACCCTCAAGAAGGCTTCAAAAGGATTGCTAAAGGTGATAAATCTAGTAGATTATTTACATTTGAGATTGAAGACACCAGAAACATAGCACTATTCAATTATAAATATCAAACCCTATCTAAGGTAGAGATATGCACAAAAGGCTAGGACACATAGGAGAAAAAACACTAAAGCAAAAATGTAGGGATCAGAGTGTGCTTGACATTCCCAATATGGCCAAGCAGCACATGATATAAAAATGTGGAGCTTGTCATTTTGGTAAAGCTCACATGCAACCTTTCAACAAGAAGGGGTACATGTATGAAGACTACTTGGAGCTTCTACACACAGATGTGTGGGGTCCTAGCAAAGATCCATCAATCTCAGGTTCAAGGTACTATGTTTCATTTATAGATGATTATAGTAGATGGACAATCCTTTATTTCATGAAGCATAAGGATGAAGTATTTACATGCTTCAAAAAGTATTTGGCACTAGTTGAGAACCAAAGAGGTAGAAGCTTGAAGAGGATCAGACCTGATGGAGGTGGTGAGTATTTTTCACATGAATTTGATTCATTTTTACAAGACAAAGGCATCAAGAGGGAAGTAACAACAAGATATACTCCTGAATTGATTAAAGTACCAGAAAGAAGGAACATATTAATAGTTGAGGCTGCTAGGTCAATGTTGAATGAGAAGAAGCTACCTAATTACCTATGGGTAGAGGCTCTTTCCATAGCCACTTACTTAGTTAATAGGATCCCATCCAAATCCTTGGATGTAATGACATCCTATGAAGCACCGAATGACAGGAGACCCTTTTTAGACCATTGCGAGATATTTGGGTGCATTGCTTATGCACACATTCCCTCACAGATTAGAGGGAAGCTTGACTCTAAAGCTGAAAAATGTATATTCATTGGGTATGATCAAAACTAGAAGGGCTATAGGCTATACAATCCAACTAACAAAGCATTTATAATTAGTAGCGATGTAGTGTTTGATGAAAATAATTCATGGTTTGAAGATGATTGCAGGAAGATCAGGTTACCTTATGATTTGGAAAGTGACTTTCCAAGTCTCACTCAAGAAGATCAACAATGACCAGAAGATATCAATTCAGAGGATGAAGAGCAGATTGAATTCAAGGCTTGGAAGTCAAGAGGCAAGACCAAATTCAAGCAATTGGAAGACATACTAGAGTCCTCCAACTAGGAACTCAGGAGATCTCAAAGGGAGAGCAAAAAGCCCATAAGGTATGGCTATGATACATCATTAGTCACCAAGTACTCTATGTATATCACCAAGACTTTATGGTAGAATAACCTTCTTCATTTGAAGAGGTTAGTAAGAAGAAATAATGGAGAGAAGCCATGTAGGAAGAAGTAGAAGCACTTCAGGAAAACCATACTTGGGACCTAGTTCCAAAAAAGCCAAGCATGAAGGTAATAGGATCCAGGTGGATATACAAAATTAAAAAGAACTCAGATGGTTCTATAAACAGGTACAAGGCAAGGTTACTGGCAAAGGGGTTTGCTCAAATCCATGGAGTGGACTATGAAGAAACATTTTTACCTATGGCAAAGATGCTTTTGGTAAGCATTTTTGCCTCTAAGAACTGGAACCTATATTAGTTAGATGTCAAGAATGCATTCTTAAATGGATGGATATTAGAAGAAGTTTATATGGCACAACCACCAGGTTTTGTATGGAATATAAGGAAGGCACTTTATGGCCTAAAGCAAGCTCCTAGAGCTTGGAACCATATGCTTGTTACTTATTTGCAAGACCAAGGCTTTGTGACTATCAAAGAAGATTCTTCTTTAATTATAAAGAAGACCAACTCACACCTTATCTACTTATGTGTCTATGTGGATGACATTATCATTACAGGGAATGATGCCAATGGAATCAAGCAGGTTAAGGCTCAAATAATGGAAGAATTTAAAATCAATGATCTTGGTTTGTTAACATACTTTCTTTGCTTAGAGCTTGTGTGCACAGATTCTAGTATATTTATTACTTAGAGAAAGTATATACATGATATGTTGGTAAAGTTCAAGATGGAGAATACCAAAATTGCAGGTACACGTATCGAACTCAACCATAAGCTTAGTTCTCATTAAGGAGAAGTTCTTGAGGATATTATAGGTTAGCAAAAGCTTGTAGGGAGCCTCAAGTATGCTACCCTAAAAAGAGTAGACATTGCTTATGGAGTAAGTACATTGAGTCAATTTATGCATGCACCATGGAAACCTCACATGGAAGTTTCCATAAGGGTACTTAAGTATCTAAAGGGTACCATGAATGAAGGGTTGTTTTATCCATTCACTTCTGACTTAGATATAAAGATGTATTCTGATGCAAGTTAGGCTGGTTCCAAAGATGATAGGAGGAGCATTTCAGGGTATCATAGGTTCAAAGCTTATATCATGGTCATCTAAGAAGCAACCAGCTGTGGCCTTATCATCCGTAGAAGTAGAATATAGAAGTTTGGCAAATGCAACTCAAGAAGCTATGTGGCTTAAGCAACTATACTATATGGAGATTTGGGGTTACACTCTTACATTCCAATAATCTTTGGAGACAACACGTTCACTTCATTTGGCTGCTAATCTTGTAGATCATGCAAGGACTAAGAACATTAAAGTGCACTATCATTATGTAAGGGATAAATTTCTTAGCAAGGATATTCAACTATCCTATGTATCAACTCATTTACAATGTGCATATATACTCACAAAGTCTTTGGATGGAACCAAGATGAACATATTCAAATTGATGATTGGTTTGCAAGAAATAAAAAAGGAATGAAGAACAAGGATGTTGGGCCTTAGGGGGACCTGTTGGTGCAATTAAAACCAAGCCCACATGCTTGGTTAATTGGCACATCTCTTATAGAACCTTATGTGATCAACCTGTTGTAAAAACCATTTACATTTATCTTGGTAAAAGTGTCCTACAACCACGAGGAAGTTAGGATGCATCAAACCTCTTTGGTTGTTGAGTAATGAGAGAATATATCCTATACTTTAGGATTCACTTTTAGGTGAACCTTTTGAATTTGAATTCAAACATTGGCTTCAAACATAGATATAAAAAGAGGATCAAATGACCTGTGTGTTATCTTGACTCCATGAGATCATTGTGAAGGGGATCTATTATGAATTGAGAGCTCATTTCATAGCTCATTCACCTCTCACACATTGAGCAATATATAATTGCCAATGACATTGTATTTGTATAGGATTTAATATACATATTATCATTACATTCTCATTTCACTTCTCTTCTATTACTAAATCAGAATAGTGACCTTCTAAGAGCTTGTTCTTAGTGTATGATTGATCATTTGTCATGATTTAAAGCATGGTAGATTCAGCATAATGTCTACTATATGATTAAGAAGTCTCATTATCATTGCCTCTCTGGATCGTGAGATATTACCACATCTTTACTCTCTAGTCTGTTGACTGATGTACCCTCTAATTGTCAAGAAGGTTCTATGATTTTCTAAACACCATTCTCAGTGTGTAGTCCATCATTTTTGATGCAATCACTCATGATTGGTAGCTATATATGTATATCCGAGTTTCCCAAAAGGAATTAAGCTAATTTCTAATGTGCTTAGAGAACTGTTCAAAACATTGAGCATGTGTAGAGACAAGAATAGCAAGTTTTTTGGTCTTAGATCAATTCCTACCTACCTGTTTTGATCCATTGATTAGTGGATCATGTTCCAAGAAGCATATGTGATTATTTATTGACATTAGCATGCTAAAGAGGCCTACCACACTCTCTAGTAGTTGTTCTTGGCTAGTGTGAAGCACAATTAAGCAACACCTATTCATCTCTGAAGATTATCCTCCATCTCCTCCTCAAAAGGAATTAGACTAATTGCTATCATGCTCAAAGCACTGTTCATTATATTGAGGATCATGTTCCAAACAACATAGGTGATTATTTATGATCATTAGCAAGTTAAAGAGGCCCACTACACTCTCCAACACTTGTTCTTGGCTGGTGTAAAGCAGGTTTAAGAAACACCACTTCATCTCTTAAGACTATCCACCATCTCCTCCGATGGTGGTATTAGAGCAACAACAAGCAAGATGGGAGATGGATTTCCATCATTCATTGAAAAATCGGATAGAAGCAACTACCTAGCATGGTCACTAAGGATGCAAGCCTACCTTTAAGGGAGAAGTCTATATGGATACATCTCAGGAGATGAAGAGCCAACATTCATGAGCAAACATCAACCCACAAGGGAAGAGCAAGAAAGGCTGACCACATGGTGTGCAAAAGATGCTCTTGCTAGGTCTTATCTACTAAACTCAATAGTTGATTTCTTATTGCCTCACATTAGGAATCGCAAGACCTCCCAAGAGACTTGGGAAGTACTCTCATCATATTTCTCATCAGATACAAGAGCTAAGAAGAACCAATTATGGATGGAGTTTACAACCCTAAAAAAGCAATCAAAGCAAAGTGTAGTTGATTATGTAACCAAGATGAAGGATGTGGCTGACTAGCTTGCAAGCTTGGAGAGGAAATAAAAGAAGAACACATAGTAAGGCAGATCATCAATGGTATCAAAGCTGATGATAAGTGGGAGTCCTTTACTAGAGTAATGGAACTTTATATGGATATGTAGATACCTTACCTCAACACCTTGATGGGGCAACTCTTCACCCATGAGAAAAAGCTCAACAAGAATGGTGAAAACTCTAGAGGTAATCAATCTTCTACCCTTTATACACAAGAATAAAAATAAGGTTAAGGGCACAAGAAAAAAGCATGAAGAAAAGGCTAGTACCTCTCAAGTTAACTACACAGGTAGAGGAAGAGGTAAAGGAAGGGGTAGACAAGGGGAGATCCTACAATACTCCACCTTGCAACATCTGTGGCCTTACCAATCACACCACAAAAGCATGCTTCAAGAACACAAGGAATGAAAGGGTGTCACTCTAGTACAATGGAAAGCACCAACACGAGGAGATCCACCTCATAATTTTCAATCCTCAGAGAGGCTATGCCAATATGAAGATCAAGAGGAAGTGATGTGCATCCATACACACACACACACACAAGGAAAGTCACAATGGAGATCAATGGAAGGCAAGGAAAGAACTCATACTCATATTCATTATCAACTAATTACCAATAGATCTTCTAGCTCTAGCTCATAAGTTCAACAACCCTCAAAATGAGCTCTCTATCTCTGTTTATAGTTTTTGCCTAGTTTTGACCGGTTTCACATCTAGTGACTGGCATAATTAAAAAATAGGTTCTACTTCTAATTTGAACTATCTAACGGCTTCCAAAAATTACAAAAATTGGTGTGAGCTTTCTTCTTAGAATCCTCAACTTGCACATGGAAGAGACGTGCGAATAAGTGACCTGTGAAGTGTGCAACGTGATGTGGTGGATGCATGCAATTGTGCATCCGGTGAAGCGGTGGGTGAGATGTCCATGTCGCTACTGGTACCTTCAGTGATCGCAATGTGAAAGAGTGATGTAGGTGTGATTGTGCGTGGTGGTGGGTGCAGTTGTGTGGTGAGAGGTGAGTGAGGTGGTGTGCTTGGTGGCCATAAGAAGGGGACTTGTGGACAAAGTTCCCGAGAGGGCCTTACAAATGGAAAAGGTGTAGATTGGGGTTGCAAAAAGGATGTGAAAGAGGAATACAAGGAGGTCGAATGTGTAGAGACTATAAAGGATTATAGCAGGGTAGTGGTATATGAGGGTGCGAGGAAATGATGGGTGCTATCATAATAGGTGGAATGGAAACAGGGGGGATGGGAGCAGTAGTCGAACTTGGGCTCGATATCGGGGGCCAAACGGAAATGGGGGAAGGAATACAAACCTCCAGGCTATCTACAATGTTAGGGAAGGATAGGGTTGGAACTGGGTGAGAAGGGAGGGTTTCGCTAAGGGTAGATACATAGGAAGTATCTTCCGTGGTTAAGTCGATAGTAGAGGAACCCACAGGGGGTGCTGATGTGATAGGATCAGTGGGGACACGAATATATTTGCCGGGTCGTTTAAGAATGCAAACCCGTCAAGGGTCAAACTTGGGTAGAGGCTTCCTTAGCAAATATTTAAACGCTTTCGGCTCACCTACAAATTTAACCAATTCATGCATGGCAGAGATAAAAGTTTCCTCGATGCCACCGTTTATTAGTTCCTATTGCAAGATGGCTTGGCTTTGTTCTTCCGTCAATCTGGTTCGTGCCCAAACTTTATTTATATTATTGTGAAGCGTGGAATGGCAATGGTGTAAGCTGCTACTTCTGCTGTTTCTTCCTCATACGTGCTAGCTTCCCCTTGAATGTTGGCATGTGCTTTTGATTGATGTGCTTCTTCTTCATTAGCTTTAGTGTTAGTGTCTCCTTTATCTGTCATCGTACGATCATCCTCTTCATCTTTTGAATCAGCGTTCTCTCCCTCTGAGGGCATAGTGGGGTAAGCAGGGTGTTCGAATTCTTAAGAAACAACATGGGTATCCAAAAATTGAAAGTCGTTGGACAATACATCTGGGATCTTGAAATCAAACATAGTGTTGATATCCTCACTACCCAAGCTAGTAACTGGGAAGGTAAAAGAGTCAGAAACAAACATAGAGCCATGATAGGTTCTACAGTCGTGGTTGCAAAAAAACTTTAATTCAAGAGGAAGAGGTAATCAAAATCAGAGAGGTAATTACAGAGGTAGAGGTAGTAGAGGTTTCTTTGGAAGAAATGAAGGTAGAGGCTTTCAAAGTTAATCCTACAATAATAGCTACTACAATTATGCTTCAGATAAGAAAGAGGATTCAACTTTAATTATGAATGCAACTTGTGAAAGACAACGTGAAGATCAAAGAGTCTTCTACATAGACTCAGGGTGTAGCAATCACATGAGTGGCAACATAGCTTTGATGAATGATTTCGAGAATAAGGTGAGTAATCATGTAGTTCAAACAGGTGATAACACAAAGCACAATGTGAAGTTCATTGGATCACTAAAGGCCAAGGATGGAAGAACTCCTTTGAGTAAGGTTTTTTATGTTCCTATAATTCCAAAGAATCTGATAAGTGTAGGGCAAATTGTAGAGAAAGGCTATGAAGTAAGGTTCACTAATGATGGAGTTTTTGTGGAAGACCCTAGCAATGGGTATAAACAAATTGTTTCAATGAAGAAAGAAGGAAGGATTTTCACATTAAAGATTCAAGGCAATGTTGGTCATGCCTTGTTCATTTATGGAGCACATAAGATCTCTAAGTTAGATATTTGGCACAAAAGACTTGGACATCTCAATGAAAGAGGTATTAAGGATATGATTAAAAATGGTTTAGTGCTTGGATTGCCTAATGTTGCAGGTCAACACATGACATATAGATATGAAACATGTCAATTAGGTAAGGCTCATAAGCAATCATACAATAAGATGGTTTCATGGATTCAGAGAAGCTTGAATTCGTGCATATAGATGTGTGGGGTCCATCAAAGGACTTTAGCATTAATGGTTCAAGATATTATGTGATTTATGTTGATGGTGCTACGAGGTGGATCACTATATATATGTGATCAAAGATAAATCAGAGGTGTTCAATACATTTAAACATTATCATGTGTATGTAGAAAGAGTTTAAGGACAAAAATTGAAGAGACTAAGGTCAAATGGAGGGGGAGAGTATTTCTCTCATGAGTTCAATGATTACTTATGGAATGCAGGTACAAAAAAGGGAAGTTACTTGCAGGTACTCTCCTCAACAAAATGGTGTAGCACAAAGGAGAAATAGAACTCTTGTTGAGTTTACAAGGTCAATGATGAAAGAGAAAAGTTGCCCTAATTAATTGTGGGCTGAGGCTATAAATACAACTACTTATTTGGTTAATAGACTTCCATGTAAGGCTTTGAATGGTATGACACCTTATGAGGCATGGTGGGGTAAGAGACCTACCTTAGATCATTGCAAAGTGTTTGAATGTCTGGCTTATGCATATGTACCATCTCAATTAAGGCATAAATTGGAACCTAAAGCTGAAAAGTATGTGTTCATTGGTTATGATGATAAGGAGATGGGTTAAAGATTGTGGAGTCCATCCACAAAGCAATTCCTTGTGTCAAAGGATGTTACATTTGATAAGCAAGGTACTTGGTATGCAGATACAATTAATATTTATGCAGGTGATGAAGAAATCGGGACCCAAAGAAAGGGGAAATCAAAGATTCAAATTCCTGATGATGAAGAGATTGTTGATGCTCAAATTGATAATGAAGAGTTGCCAAGGTTTGATCCAAAATATGAAGAACTAGAAACTTCAAAGAGTGGAAAAGCTAGAAGGTCAACAAGGAACAGAAAGCAACCCATAAGGTATAGTTATGATACTTCATTTTTTACCACTAAAGATTATGCTTACATGGTGAAAGTAGAAGAAGATCCTTCTACATATAATGAGGCAAAGGTTAATGAAAATTGGGAGAAAGCTATGCAAGAGGAATATGATGTATTGATGGAGAATGAGACATGGGATTTGGTTCCTAAAAAATCATTGGATGCAAATGGTTCTACAAGACAAAGAGGTATGCAGATGGAAGTGTGTCTAGGTACAAACCTAGACTTGTTGTGAAAGGGCATGCTCAGACATATGGAGTAGATTATGATGAGACTTATAGTCGTGTGGCAAAGATGAAAACTATAAGGACTCTCATAGCTATTGTTGCATGTAAAGGTTGGAAGCTATGTCAATTAAATGTGAAGAATGCTTTTCAATGGTTATATTTCAGATGATGTTTTCATGGAGCAACCAAAAGGTTTCAAGGATAAATGTTATCGAGAGTATGTATGTAAGCTCAAGAGAGATCTCTATGGTTTGAAGCAGGCCCCAAGGGCATGGAATTACAGACTTGTGAAGTTCCTCAAAGAGCTTGGCTTCCAAGTGTCTAAGGCAGACAGTAGCTTGCTTGTTAAAGCAAGTGATGATGGATTCATTTACATTTGCATATATGTTGATGAAATAATTCTTAGAGGTACATATAAGAAGGGCATACAAAGTCTTATGAAGTAGATGGAGAAAGAGATCAACATTAGTGGCTTAGGAGACTTGTCATATTTCTTGGGAATGGAGATTTCATATACTCAACATGGAGTATATGTGACTCAAGAAAGGTATTTGAAGAATTTGCTAATCAAGTTTAAAATGGAAGATTGCAGGGTAGCACCTACTCCAATGGAGGTGAATCAGAAATTGTGCAGATATGGAGGAGAAGAATTCAAGGACATGAAGTTGTATCAAAGTTTGGTTGGTAGTCTAATCTATGCTACATTGACTAGGCCTGATTTGTCATATGTAGTTGGAGTGTTGTCTCAATTCATGCATTGTCCTAGGAAAGAACATTGGATTTCAAGACAAAGGGTGCTAAAATACATTAAGGGTACACTCAAATAAGGTTTGTATTATGGATTCACATCAGATACAAAAATCAACATATATAGTGATAAAGATTGGGCGGGTAATCCTAATGATAGGAGGTCAACCTATGGGTATCTTTGTTATGTGGGAGATAAGTTAATCTCTTGGTGTTCTAAGAAGCAACATACAGTTGCTTTGTCATCCACAAAAGCAGAGTATAAAGGTATGCTTGAAGCTGCAAAGGAGGTTATATGGTTGAAGACTCTCATGAAAATTTTTGACATCATTCAAAGTACACCCACTATTCATGGAGATAATATGAGTTCATTTTATTTAGCTGCTAACCCTGTGTTTCATGCTAGGACTAAACATATTGAGATCCAATATCATTTCTTGAGAGAGAAGGTGATTGATAAAGAAATTGAGGTCATACATACTTCTACAAAAGATCAGATTGCAGACATGTTAACCAAAAGCTTGGATGGACCTAAGTTGCAGAGGTTCAAAGAGATGGCAAGTATAAAGAAGATGGAGAAAATCACAATTGATGATTGAGGGGGAGCTGTTGGTGCAGGAAAATCATCAACTGATGATTAGGACAAAGTTTGAAGTCAAAGAATGAAGCAAAGATCAACATATGAGGCTTGAAATTTAGTGCATGGTCAGAAGATGAAGACTTGTATATACATGTACACTAATCTTGTAATTAGTTCATAAAAACTTTATATATATGGTGAGTCGGGATGTAAACATCTATATATACATGAAATAGATGTACTATGAGTATGAGAGATAATGAGTGACAAGTTTTAGAAGCCATTAGAGACTTTAGAAAGTGAGAAGAACATGAATTATCAATTAGATATATGATTTGTCTGAATAGAAAAAAGTTGCGCCTTCATCTTTTGCTCAATGCTCCTTCTGTGTTTATCTTCTTGAGGAATGTTTTTGTACAAGTCTAATTTTATAGTTGAAGAACTCTGTTCAAGATTTGAGAGCCTAATTGTAATCGGACTGAGAGAATTTTAAGTAGTAACATTTACATGTGTAAAGAGAAGAAGTGAAGATAGGTAGAGGTGCAAATTTGATGATTAATGTTTTGATCGAATCTCCATCCACAGTGTAATGTTTCGAGCAAGTAAGCACTCATTCTTTAAGTTGAAAGGTAAGCTACTTGTAGCTAAAAATATTTGAATAAAAGTGGTCTACTTTGAGAGAACCATGCATTAGAAGTTGCAAGTGTCAAAGTTGATTACATAGAAGAATAGTTTCAGACATAGGTACATTGTTTGAAGGAAATCTCAAGATCTACTAATCCTTTTGAGAAATTTTAACTTGGAGAAGGTGCGAAATCTTTAGGCAACACTTATACAAAGTCTCATTGACAATGTTACACACTTAGTCAGTCAATGAATGGATTCAGTATAGTAGAATTTTCTCAGTAATTAGTTTCTTCACAGTTAGTTCAAATCTTGATAATTTGACAATAGATTTCCAAAGTTGGTTGAGGTTTTGAGTTGTTCTTGATATAGAGATGATCTAACATGAAGGATAACTTGTTCTTTTGGAGATTAACAATCTCCATCAGAGGACACTAAAGTTGCAAGTACACCTATGGAACTCAATCACAAACTTAGTTCTTAGGAGGGAGAACTACTTGAAGATATTACAAGCTGTCTTATTCAATTCTTAACAATGGAAAAAAGTTCTTTACAAGAGTCACAAAGTGACTTATATACATGTGCCCTAAAAATGGTCCTTTCACACAAGAGACCGGAACTTTTATTAACTAACTCTAATTTCCTACTAATTTAGAAGATTTATATTACAAAGATTTGGGGTATAGAAATATATATATACAAATTGCTTAATTATCTTTTATATTATACATCTGTGAAGTTTTCCATAGAAATTTCCCTTTAATATATGGAGTTGCTGTGAATTTGTTACTAAACAATACTCAATCTTGATAGAAATTCTAATCCAATTTATAAATTTTTTGATGCAAACTCACCTCTTGGACATCTTTGGACCTTAAAACGCATTAGCAAATGCCCATTCACATCAAATTTGATATCAAACTATACTCTGATGTAGATTTAGCTGGCCCAAAAGATGATAGGAGGAGCAATTCTGGCTACTTATCTTTTTCTTGTTCAAAGCTAATTTCATGGTCATCCAAAAAACAACCAACTGCGGCATTTGTTATGTTGGTGGAGGACAATAAACACTTGATGATCTGGACAAAGATTAAAGTCAAATAATAAAGCAAAGATCAAATCCTGAAGCTTGAAGATTAGTGCATGGTTAGAAAATGAAGACTTTGTATATACATGTACATTAAGCTTAAAATTCGTTCACTTACACCTTTGTAATGGTTACGAGTTTGTACATATATGCCTATATATACAAGTATAGAGTTAGGACGAATGAGAGAAGAGAGATATAGACCAAGTATAGATGAGTAGAAGAAGAATGTATGTGATGAATGAATGAGATTCATCAAATCAATTGTTTTCATGAGAATAGAAGAAAACTTCTGAATTCCGTGTCGCGATCTTTTCTCCATTTCTCTTCTTGTGCTTGATCATATCATAAATCCTTTTGTAGATGTCTAAGTCCATAGTCAATGCATCTACAATCAAAATTTGAGAGTCTAATTGTAATCAAGTTGAGAGAATTGAAGACAAGAACATTTACATGTGTAAATGGAAGAAGTGAAGTCAGGAATAGGTGCAATCCTGGTGGTCAATGTTTTGATCTGATATCCCTCCACAATGTAAAGTTTTGCGCAAGTAAGAACTCATTCTTTAAGTTGAAAGGTAAGCTACTTGTGGATAAAAGCATTTGAATAAATGGGGTCTACTTTGGTAGAACCATGCATTAGACATTGCAGGTGTCAAAGTCGACTACAAAGAAGAATAGTTTCGAACATAGGTACATTGTTTGAAGTAAATCTCAAGTCTACAAAATATTTTGGAGAGATTTAACTTGGATATAGTGCAGAAACTTTAGGAGATATTGTATAAAGTTTCATTGAAAAATTTACACATTTGATCATTTAAAGAGTGAATTAATTGGACTTTTTTGAATAATTAGTTTCTTCACAATTAGTTCAAAATTTGATAATTTGGCATTGGTCTTCCAAAATTGGTTGAGGTTTTGAGTTGTTTGTGATATAGAGGTGCTCTAACATCAAGGATAACTTGTTCCTTTGGAGATTAACAGTCTCCATCAGTGGTATCAGAGCAGGAGTTATCAGATTTGAAGAAAGGAGGACCCTAACTGCTATAGTTATATAGAAATTAATCTTTGAAGATTCAAAAGGGGAACGTTTGAAGTGAAAGCTAGAGAAGGAGGCCTGAAGCTATTAAGATGATCAAAACAAACTGCATTTGAAGTAAAGGTACATTCATTTTTCCCAAAGCTTGAAGAATTTATTGCACAAGGGAAGAAAGGATGGGAGATTCTCTTTAGATAGAGAAATTGGACAGAGAAAACTATCATGCTTGGTCAATGAGGATAGAAGCTATCTCATGAGCAAAGACTTGATAGGATACATCACTAGTAAAGAAGAAAAACTAGAGTTTAGGGATCCTAGTGTTCCAACTAGGGAAGAGCTCTCAAATTTGAAGACATGGATGAAGAAGGATGCTCAAGCAAGGAGCATTATTTACATGGGTGTAGCTGAGTGATGAGTAGCACCTCCTTTAATGTCAATCTGGGAAGACATGAGGATGGTATGAAGACCTCAAACAAGTGATGGCACAAGTGTGTGAGTGAGAAGCACACAAACATGCACACACATACACACACACACGCACACACACGACAAGAACAAAGAGAGAGACAATGGAGTAACTTCTATTGCAAAAGAGTTCTCATACAAGTTCAAATCTACAACAAGCTAACCTCAAAAATGAGCTCTCTATCCCTTTTTATAGTTTTTGACTAGCTTTGGCCTTGTTCAGACCTAGTGTCCAACATAGTTAAAAATTAGGTTCTAGGGCCTATTTGAGGGCTCAGATGGAGTCTAAAAAATATGAAAATTGGTATGTAGGTACTTCTAATGCTCCTCAAGATCAAGGACTCCTTGGCTTGCAAAAAATGGAGCTACAAAAAGGTGAAATGGTATTTACAATGGTTTTTAGTGATGAGAATCACTTTTAAAATGATCTGAAGATTGAAAAAATTTGATTGGTTGCCTCACTGCTAGATCTGCGTGTATGCCCATACTTGCTTCTTCCAAGATGCCAACACTGTCCCCCCCTACCGTCTATCGTCTCTGATAGACCTTTGCTCCACGGGGTGATCAATGTAGTATTGGACTATGTCGATGGCTAGCTTCTGTTCTCTGATCCTTAGTCCCCTGACTAGATCTCTTTGAAGAGCATCCCAATTAAATGCACAAGGAATGTGAGATTGTGGTGTTGTATATAGTTTTGAATGCATAGTCTGTTCGCATGCAAATAGCTATAGAAGATGGGTTGGTCGTGGCACGAACACTTCAGAGTGATATTCCCAAAAAATAGTGGTAAACATATTGTCAAATGAACAAGCTGGGAGATATCTGATCCTCGCATGCCAAGAATAAGCAACCTGAATACTAGGAGTTGTGCTCATGTCATAGACTAAGTTAGAATTACCATTTATAAAGCCCTGGATCGAAGCTTGGATGTTATGTACATTGCGGAAAGTCTTCAATACTATCTGCATCATGTCCAGGATCTTTAGCATCATCTGAGCAGCGACATCGTGCATTCATGGCATCTAGTGTCTGATAGTAGCCATCATGTAGGCTACGGATGGTGTGCCTTTTGGTGGAGAAATGGATGGGTAGTTGATCCATTCTTTGCAATTAGCATTATTCTGAACTTTTATGGCAAAGGCTTTCCATGACCATCTTCGTTGCATGGGCCCAAAGCATGGATTATACTTTAGGGGTTTGAAGATTGCACCTTGTTTGGCTTCTTTCGGGATGTCCTCTGGTTGGAATTGTGTTGTGAAAGAAGGATACTTATTGGTTTTGCGTTTAATTTCAGCGTTGTAGTCTGCCAATAGCATAAAGTAAGGCTTATACTGTAACTCTGAACTGGTTATTAATCGCCTAGGAGCCAAGTGCATGAAATATTCTGATTGAAGTGTTGTCTCCTCAATAGCTTTCATGGCCAGGATGTGAGTGGATATGCGCTCTTCGTGAGTTTGGCCCATCTCTTCTACTTGTTTCATCCATGCAGGAGGGGTTTCCTCATATGTGTCTTGTCCTTCATCAGTGACTCTGCCTCCTAGGTGAGGTTGAGGTTCATAACTGTCTTCGAAGGTTGTTTCAACTAGAATGGTAATTGTCTCTTCTTCTGAAGGTTGATCGGGTGGAGATGGTGGTTTTTCGTATTGTAATAATTTCATCTTTAACTCAGTGACCTGTTGTCATAGCTTGAGTAGCTCGTTGTCGGTTGAGGATTCTAGTGATGGGGAAAGTAGCGATGCTAATCATTTCTCTAGGTTCTGTTGTATGTGGTGTGGACACTGGTTGTCTTTGTAGTTCCTTCACCTGGTCTGCAAGTCGGCTATGCGCTTCCAAGAGGTTTGCATAATTTTCAAATATTTGCTCAATATTTGCTAAGGGAATAGCCTGAAATTTAGCAGGATCTATGGGTGCCCCTGTAGTGTTTTCGATGGCCGCTTCTAGATTTTCTTGATTTTGTTGTTGTAGCCTTCTATTCTCTTCTTGGGCAGCTGCTAGCTGTCACCAAAGTAAACCCATGTTCCTCTGTAATGGAGCGTTGCGGGCTAGTTGATCTCGGAGTTGCTCTTTGGTCACCTTACCTATCTCTGTATATTTGGCCTCAATCTCCGCATAAGATTGCTAGAGTGAGGTATATTCTTGTTGCAATTCAGTATTATGCAACTCCAAAGCATCGACACATGCTTGGAGGTGGACATACAGATTATGTAGCTCTTTGTTTGTTCTCTTCCAATAATCAATATTCCTGTTTAAGCTGTGTGGCAGATTCGAACATGGTATCTAGTGCATGACTAAATGAAGTGGATGCAGAGGTAGTGGTAGAAGACGCAAGTGTTCAAGAAATGGGGAAGGGAAAGGTAGATGTTGTGCTTATAGTGGTTGTAAGTGGTGATGTGAGTGAAGTAAAAAGTGGTGATGTTGAAACGAAAGAGGTGGTGGGTGGTTCTGTGGAGGGTGAAATGTCCATGGAGTCGGGCGTCATTGTGTGTGAAGTGTGAATCATGAATACTGGAATGGTGGGTGGTGTGTCCGTGGTGGACGTGAACGTGGGTGAGGTGGGGTGGGAAAGGGGATTTTTACTATAATCATCAAGTTGTTGCATAATATTTACAAAGTTTGCCCACAATTGGGGAAGGGTTGGTTGTATCAGTTCTGAGGAGGTTGAGGGGGGCATTGTGGATCGTGGTTGGGAAAGAGGGACTGGTGTAGTGAGGAGAAATGGTGATGACAATGATTGGGTAGAGGCAAGTGGATATCCAACAATTGTTAGATAAGAAGGGCGGCCTATTATGGTTTGATGAGTGGCGGGATGACCTATCTGAGCTTCGAAAAATTGGCTAGAAATGGTGGAGATAGGGAAAGGTAAGGATGGGAAAAGGGTGGTGTGTGATATAGGTTCACAAAGGGTGGATGTTGGTTGTTCACGAATGCTCGTGGTGAGGGTTTCAGTGGGATGGATGGGTGGTGATGGCCGGGATAGGATCCTTGTGCTTTCGTCAGGGACACCAGTGTCAATGGGGCTAGCCATTTGAACTTCTTCATGAGTTGTGGTAGGGAGTGGGGAGGAAACTTCAATGTGAATCATCTTACCCCTTCGCGGTTGCGTGTCCAGTCTCCCTGGGTCATATTGAGTGGGAGGACAATGTATCATAGTCCGCATTGCTTCTACAGTTACACAAGTGTCTACCAGAAGATTCAAAGATTCGATAAAGTGAGGGTCCACATCCTCTACTTGTAGCATCTAGTTCACCATTGCTCTGTTTGCCTCTTCTGACAACTTATGCCTTTTTTGTACTTGTTTGATCGTTTCGTATAACCATTTGATTTGTGCAGTGTATGCAAGGGCTTCCTCCTCACTTTCCTCTGATACGTGCTCCTGTGCCTTCTCTTGTTCATGTGTGTCTTCAACTTGCATCTGTTGTGCTTCATCCTCCCAATGTACTCGCCGTTCTTCTCAATGTGGATGTCTTCTATGGGATGATAATATGGGACCTTCAGTGTCTAAAAAGAACTCCCATCAGATAGTTGTGTTGTTTGCAAGAAGGTCTCAAAATCAAAGGAGGTATCTTCCGCTAATTCACTCATGGAGGCAAACTCAACATCCATGGGTAATGGAGGGGCTCAAGGAGTGGCTTGTGTAATGCCCTCTCAATGTGATCATTGGAGGCGGATAGTGAATGGGGCCACCTATCCTTCTTCTCTAAGGGAGGCCTCTGTGGTGGACTCACGAGGAATTGGGACATAGGGAAGCGATCCTCACATGCGCTTAGCTGGTTGAACCCCTCGTTTTTGTCCTTGGAATAATTGCAGCTGTGAGTAAGTAAGTGCCCATGCAATTGGCACATCATATGCTAGACATCTGTATATGATTCTGGTAATGGCATAGTAGCCATTCAAAGAAGGCTTCCTTGACCCTCGTTTTCTTGCTTCATACAATTGATCAAGAACCCATATTGGCATTTTAATGGGTAGACTCCATGTCTCCGATAGGTATAGACTGTACCAAATCTTCTTGTGAGGTTGCATGAATTGATCTTGAGCAGGGAATGCAAAGTGATGAATGCACATGCGCAATGGAATGGCAATGTTTGGTGTGAGGGCACACATGTCTTTCAACTTCTTAAGCTTACTGTTCTTCATAGATTCCGGTATCAGAGAGCTTGGATTAAAGGGCACATGGGTGTCGTAGATTTGGAGGGCCTCCTTAATTAGAGTTACGTTCAACTGAACTTTTTCATTTCTTCGTGGTTTGATAGAGATGGCACGAGGAATGTGCCTGACTGATCACGATCTCCTGTAGCTTTAAGAGTTGCAATCAAATAGTAACATTTGATGAAATCTGGCTGGGGTGCACTAAAGTAGTCTTTCAAACCCGCTTTCTGCCAAATATCTTGAAGAGGCGCTGTGTTTTGTAGTGATTCAAATTCTCTCGAGAAGAACTAAAATGTCCACCAAACTACTCCAAATTCCAACTTAGACTCCCAGATGTGATCTGCATCACCCAAATCTCCCAGATGTGATCTACATCACCCAAATCTCTTGGCATCTCATTGAACCAATGAGAGTGCCCTTTTACTCTTTCTGTTAAGCCATTCGGTGGATCCAAGATGGGAATTGGTCTCACATTTAGATACTCTTCAGGCCTAGCTGTCAGTGGGGCCTCAACGAGCATGGTCTCCCAATCAACTTGAGAACTAGTGCCTGCCTGAGAGCTCGTGCCTGCTGCTTCTGCCATGAGATTGCTTGTAGTTTTTGATGCTTATATGCTAGAAGAAAAGAGGCACATTAGTGTTGCATAGGAAAGAGGATGTTATGGTGTTCCCTCCACAATACTAGTATGACATTCCAAGTGGTTAGGGGTTAGGGGTGAAGTGTTTGTGATGGGAGTGAATGTTGGTTAGTAGGTTAGTGTCATCCTAGATGCATATTTTTGGATGTGCAATGTACTCAAAATGCACCTACATCAGAGTGGACGGATTTACAAAATTGGCTCACGGGGTTTGATACGGGGTTTAAGTCTCCAAACTTTGATTGTGGAATTGTAGCTTTTAGTGGTGATGACATGTAAAGGTTTGTGGACTGGATTGTGTTGGATTTGGGACTTTTTGGGTACCCATGTCCTGATATTCCTAGGTGTGTTCGAAGATGTAATGGTGTGGAGTGTAGGTGTTTGCCCTGGGATTTTTGCCAAGAGTGCTTGTGAGTGTTGATTCATTCTTGTGAATGGAGGTGAAGCTATTTGAGCGTGTAAGCAGGTCTTGGGCACCCACATCTGTCTAGCATTGGGGATATCCTTCATTGACTGCTTCGGGACCCAAATAGAAATGATATGTCCAGAGTGTTGGTTAGGGTATTCCTTCGTTGTAATCCTCGACGGTGTAGCTCTTTTGGTGCATCTTTGAGAACCTATCTCTAGAGCCATGGGTTTTCCACCCTTGCATATCCAGACCTGCTTCATGCCATGAGGTACTTCATATTGCACAGGTTGGTGCTTATGCTTCTTGATCATCGGCCTCCTCGGTGTCATGTGCTGCCCGGCTTGCTTTCCGCGAATCCTCTTTGGAACAATGAAGATCCTCTCTAAAGTAGTATCTAGGTAGGTCACTTTGCCTAGGGAGTCAAGATCTTTGAATTCATATATTGTAAGCATTCCTACTTCATTAGGCTGGTCAGGCTTATACCTCCAGAAGGCTTCGTCAGTCTCTCGTTTTATGAGTAGATCTATGCTCCTATTGTCCTGAGGAACCCACTCTGGAGTAATTATTCTGGTCAGGACTAATTTGCCTCGGGGAGTTCTCGGCTCTCTTCCCAAGTTCCCTTGCTCTATGTCACCTATGTCTATTTCCGGGATCACATTACCAAATTCATCTATTCTATCAGGTTGGTTGGTGACTACGTATATAGTCCCTTCCTTATCTAGGTATGCACCTTTCTCGAATTCGACGACTGGATGCTCTTGTCCAAGGGGTTGGTCTTGGTTTTTAATATGGACAACATATCTTCTCAGGCCGTCCTCATAGATACGTGCACCTAATCAGTTGGTCCTAAGGTATTCAAGTTGAGTTTTGCATGGGCCTTCGGGTTTCTCTAGATAAGCCATACCTCAACTACCTACTAGTCTCTCCATGTTATAGGATGTCTCAGAATCGCTTGTTTCTGAATTTAGAGTGTATGGATAATCACTCACGTGATGGGCCCAAGACCTAGCAGTATGATTGACACTAGCTTCAAAAGACCTGAGGCTTTGTCTGTCTCGGCCTAAGTGTCTCCCTGACCTAAGGTTCATATGCCTGATTTCTCTACCCCCTAGTCCCAAGTACAATCTCATTGCAAATTAGTTCGTATCAATCACTTTGTTCTTTTTAGTTGATTATTGTGTTAAGCCCTTGTTTCAAATCACTTCGTTAGGAATACTTAAGTGAATTTCACACTTGATAATTGATCGATTCAAGTTTACTTTTGTTCCTTAGAGTTTTTGCACTTAAGACCTGATTAATGCTTGTACTTAGTTGATTAGTTCTCTTGGACTTGATTCATGCCTAGCGTCGCTCTAATTACTCACCATACCTAAGTCGCACTTAGCCTAAGCTAGGAATTGACAAAGGAGGGTTGAGAATTTCCAACCTCCAATCACTTGTTGCTCAGGTTGCTTCAGAAGCCCAGGAAGCCTTCTCCCAAGCTTGGTATCCATCCTTGCTAGCTTGCTTCAGATGCCTTGATTCCGCACAATGTTTGTGCAACGGTTCACAAGTTAATATTGCCCTTAATCACAATGAATTGATAGACACACAATAAGAAGTATAGCCCCCTTTTGAATAGCTCTCTGCACCCCCAGAATCCTATGACCACCTAATCCCACCTAATGGCCAACTAAAAAATATGTGTTCTAAAACTCCACATATGAGTCCAAAATCTCATCAATCGGAGTTTGTATGGTGAAGTTATGACCATTCAGGCACTTGGGGTTCAAAACAAATTTTGAGGGTTCAAGAATTTATCTAAGGTTTTCTAGTTGTTTTGCCCACTTATAAGACTCTAAGGTAGTCCCAATTTGTCAAAAATCAAGCCCAAAATTACCACAATCACAGCCCCACAAAATTATGTGTAAAATCGGTGTATCACGATAGCTCAGGTCGGTGTGTCACGATAGGTCAGTGTGTCACGATAGGTCGGTGTGTCGCGATAGGTCGGTGTGTCACGATAGGTCAGTGTTTCACAATAGGTCGGCGTGTTACGATAGGTTGGTGTGCCGCGATAGACGGGTGCGTCACGATAGGTCGCTGTGTCGCGATAGGTCAGTGTGTCGTAATAGATAGCTCTGTCGTGATAGGTTGGTTTGTCGCGATAGACGGGTGTGTCGTAATAAGCGGGTGTGTCGCGATAGACAGGTGTGCCGCGATAGGTCGATGTGTCACGATAGGTTGGTGTGTCGCGATAGGTCGGTGTGTCACGATAGACGGGTGTGTCATGATAGGCAGGTGTGTCGCGATAGGTCAGAATATTGCGAATTTTAGTGATCAAGCTAGTGATCCTGGAAGCTCTCAGCCTACACTATGTCGTGGTGCACTCAGATTCACGATAGGATTGACTTTTCAGTGTGTCACGATAGCTCAAGGTCGACATCTCAAGGCTTCCACAGACAAATTCCGTACCTACAGATCTTTTTGGGGATGGTGATGCTGCTGAAACCTGCAAGAATCATGCAAAAAACACACAAAAACAACAATGCACTCTCGCTCTCTCTCAAACTCTCACTATGCAAATGAGGTGAATGAAATGGGAGTGGGAATATGAAAGGAAGATGGAGATGGTGTGGAGTAGAGATGGAGATGGTGATGGAGATGAAGACGAAAGAAAATTATTGAAAACTAAGAAATAACCTACTACTTACCTTTCCAACGCATCCTCTCTATGTCTTACCATCACACACTCATCCTCAAAGCTCCAATCCCCAGCAACGGTGCCAAAATTTGGTGTAGCTCAGTGATGAGTAGCACCTCCTTTAATGTCAATCCGGGAAGACATGAGGATGGTATGAAGTGTGAAGAGATGGATAGGTATGTGCTTGAAGATGAAGAGGTGTTGCAAAATCCTTGATCTACACCAACCAAATGAGCTCCAGAAGTATATGGTGGGCCCTTTTAGCTTGCCAATGGATGTATTAGACACCCTATGTACCTTGGAAGATCACTCTCAAAAAGATAGATCAAAACAGATAATTTGGAGTTAGCTCAGAGGTGAAGAACTTGCTATTTTGGTTCATACACCTATCTAGTGTTTTACATAATTCTCTCAGCACAACAGCAATTAGCTTAATTCCTCTTGGGAAAGTCTAGCTAACTTAAAGAGCTAACTTTCAAGAGTAATCTCATAAAAAATAATGAACCACACACTGAGAAACAACTCTGACAAGATGAGTAAAAAATTCGGGTACCTGACAGAGAAGTGAAAATGAATAGACACTATTGACTTCAACTGAACATAACTGAAGATTGAAACACCCAAATGAAATGAAAATTGGTGAGCATATAGTAGACTTATAGAGCTAACTTTACCAAGTTAAATCACTGATAATGATGCACCAAGCTCAGAGAAACCATCTCTGCAATCTGATTGAGAAAACTGCGAGATATGGCAGTGAGTAGTACACTTCACAAGAACATGAAAATATGAACTCAAATGATCATGAAATGAAAGTATATTGCTTGTACAATACAATGGACTTACTGATACATATGTGTGCCTTGGAATCACACCTTGATATGGCATAAAGCTCAGCTCTTGGAGGTCTTCACATAGGTCTCTCTAACCACGACTAAAACTGCCATCTATTTATAGCTGAGCTTGGGAGGCTAACTTCCCTCAATCACTCTCCAATCAATTAGTGATTGATTTGATTCTCTACCTACCACAAATCACGAATTCGTGGCTCATCTTTCCCTTTTTGATTAAGTGGACTCAACCACTTAAGATTCTTTCACTTTTACATTAAGTAAAGTCTTCAAAAGTTACAAGAGGTAGTTCACAAGTGAACTTTACATAGTCTTCATTTTAAGGCTTCTTCTATGACTTTGTGGGACTCAAGCCAATACTTAGGCTTGTCATAGACTTTCTCCAACAGCTCCCCCTCAAGCCAAGTATGCTTGAGGTCTTCAATCTTCCACGATTACCTGCAAACCTATCATAGCCTTGAATTTGCAAAGCTTTGTACCATCCAATGCTTTGGTTAGAGTATCTGCACATTGTTCATGAGTGGACACATATGATATTTGAATCTCTTTGCTTAGAACCTTCTCTCTTACATAGTGATAATGAACGTCAATATGTTTAGTCCTTGCATGAAAAATAGGATTAGCAGCCAAATGAATAGAACTCATATTGTCACCATAAATAGTTGGAGTTCCAAACTCCAATCCAAGATCTTTGAATAATGTCTTCATCCACATAGCTTCTTGTGTAGCTATGGCAAGACCTCTATATTCAGCTTCAGTAGAAGAGAGAGCAATTGTGGGTTGCTTCTTGGATGACCATGAAATAAGCTTTGAACCTGCAAAGGTAAGATAACCTGAAGTGCTCCTTCTATCTTCCTTGGAGCCAGCCCAATCTGCATCAGAAAATAGCTTCAAACCTAAATCAGATACATAAGGATAATAAAGTCCTTCATTTATGGTTCCTTTGAGATACTTGAGAATCCTTTTGGCAGCATCCATATGTCGTTTCCTTGGTGTGTGCATAAATTGACTTAGCACACCCACAATGTAACATATATCTACTCTTGTCAATGTAGCATAATTGAGACTACCCACTAGACTTTGATATGATGTGATGTCCTCTATGAGTTCACCTTCATGTGAGCTCAATTTGTGATTGACCTCCATTGGAGTACCTGCAATCTTACAATCTTGCATCTTGAATTTTGCCAACATGTCCTTAATGTACTTTCTTTGAGTGAGAAACAAACCATGATCTTTGTAGACAACTTCCAAGCCTAGGAAGTAGGTAAGTGAACCCAAGTCACTTATCTTGAACTCTTCTCTCATCTGATCTTTGATCTTCTTCATACCATCTGCATCATTTCCTGTCAATATAATATCATCTACATATACACATAGGTAGATGATCTCAGAATTACTCTTTTTAATAAAGAGTGAAGGATCTGCCTTGCTTGGTTGAAAGCCTTTGTCCTGCAAGAATGAAACAAGTCTGAAATTCCAAGCTCTTGGGGCTTTCTTGAGACCATACAATGCTTTGTTAAGTTTACACACATAATTAGGATAAACTTGATTCTCAAAACCAGGTGGTTGTGCCATATATACCTCTTCTGTTATCCAACCATTCAAGAATGCATTCTTTACATCTAGTTGAAGTATCTTCCAATTCTTGGAAGAGGCAATACTAAGCAAAACCCTAATAGTAGGCATCTTTGCCACAGGAGAGAAGGTCTCCTCATAATCAATTCCCTGAGTTTGTGCAAAGCCTTTTGCTACAAGCCTTGCCTTATACCTATTAATGGAACCATCAGAATTCTTCTTGAGTTTATAGACGCATCTTGAGCCTATTACCTTCATGGATGAAGTCTTGGGCACCAAATTCCAAGTGTGGTTTTCCTCAAGTGCTTCAATCTCTTCCTTCATTGCATGCTTCCATTCTGATTTTGCTTTGGCCTCTTCAAAGGAAAATGGCTCCTCTTGGTTTATGTCCTGTGCTATGTAGATAGAATGTTTAGTTACTAATGAGGTGTCAAACCCATACCTTTCTAGTTTTTTCTTTTCCCTCATAGATCTTCTTAGGCCATGATGTGATGATTCTGCCTCATGTCCAAGTTCCTGCAATTTTGCTTTACCTTTAGACTTCCATGCTTTGATCTTTTCCATCTGAGATTCTTCATCATCCTCTGAGGTGTCTTGTTCTTCAATCTTTGGTTGTTCTCTACCAAGCTTTGGAAAATCTTCTTCAAGATCATATGGTAAATTGACCTTCCTGCATGAATCTTCATACCATGAATTGTTTTCATCAAAAACTACATCTCTGCTTACCAAGAATCCTTTGTTGGTAGGGTTGTATAACCTGTAGCCCTTTTGATTGTTGTCATATCCAATAAATACACACCTTTCTGCCTTTGGATCCATCTTGCCTCTAACCTGTGAAGGAACATGAGCAAAAGCAATACATCCAAAAAGTTTACAATGATCTAAGCTTGGTCTTCTTCCATTCCAAGCCTCATATGGAGTCATCCCATCAAGGGATTTTGAAGGCAACCTGTTAATCAAGTAAGTGGTTGTAGATACAGCCTCAACCCATAGATAATTAGGCAAATGCTTTTCATTTAACATGGACCTTGCAGCTTCAACAATTGTCCTATTCCTCCTTTCTGCCACTCCATTTTGCTCAGGAGTGTACCTTGTAGTTACCTCTCTTTTGATTCCTCTTTCTTGAAGAAAAGAATCAAACTCATGGCAGAAGTATTCTCCCCCTCCATCTGACCTTAGCCTTTTTAGAGATTTACCTGTTTGATTCTCCACAAGAGCCAAATATCTTTTGAAACATGAAAAAACTTCATCTTTGTGTTTCATAAAGAATAGGATAGTCCATCTGCTGCAATCATCAATAAAGGAGACATAATACCTTGATCCAGCTATTGAAGCTTCCTTGCTAGGTCCCCATACATCTGTATGAACCAACTCCAAGAGATCTCCATGCATATAACCTTTCTTCATGAATGGTAACCTGTGAGACTTTCCAAATTGACATGCACTACACTTATAAATCATATGTTGTTTTGACAAGTTAGGGAGTCCAAGTACACTTTGGTCCCTGCAAATTTGCTTTAATGAACTTTCACCAATATGTGCTAACTTTTTGTGCCATACTTCCAATTCTGTGAGTGTCTGACTACCATAATTAAAGAGAGCAATGTTTCTAGTGTCTTGTAATTCAAATGTGAACAATCTACCTGCCTTTTCACCTTTTGCAATTCTTCTGAATCCTTCACTTGGATCTTCAACAAATGCTCCTGCTATTGTGAACCTGACTTGCAAACCTTTCTCTACTATCTGCCCAACACTTATCAAATCCTTTGTAATGGTAGGGACATAGAGTACCTTACTGAGTAGGTTGATGTTTCCATCAGGTGCTTTGACATTGCCTATTTTCTCCACAGGATGTTTTGTGTCATCTCCTATTTGTACCTCATGCTTATTCCTTGGATCTTCTAAATCTGATAGGAGTGCCACATTTCCTGCCACATGATTTGAACAACCTAAATCAATGTAGAAAACATGCTCATCAGATTTACCTTGTGGCATAGCCATGTTCATGATCAATAATGAATCCTCTTTGATTGAGTCTTCTGTGTAGTTATTGAAGTCTCTCCTTCCTTTGTAGCCTCCTTGATAGTTTGAATGATTGTAGTTGTAGTTTCCATGATAATTGTTGAACCTTCCTCTTGAGTAGCCATAACTTCCTCTATTGTATCCTCTGCCTCTTTGATTCCTGGGATTCCTAAAGCAATTTTCAATTGTATGATTAGTTAGTCCACAAATAGAACATGAGTTGGAGTCTTGGGATCTCCCCCTACCTTGTCTACCTCCTCTTCCTCTACCTCTGCCATGTCTTCCTCTACCTGCATAGTTAGCTTGATATGTACCTGCTTCATCATCCACTTTCTTTGCCTTTCCTTTGTTATCTTTGGACTTGCTTTTATCAGTGTATAAAGCTGAAGATTGATTACCTTTAGAGCTTTCTCCATTTTTGATAAGCTTTGCCTCTTGAGTAAGTAGTTGTCCAATGAGTGTATTGAAATCAGGTACATGCATGTCCATGTACAAATCCATAGCTGTGGTGAATGCTTCCCACTTGTCATCTGCCTTCAAGCCATTGATGACCTGCCTTACAATTTTCTCTTCATCTAATACCTCTCCAATGCTTCCCAACTGATCTGCTATGTCCTTGGGCTTTGTGACAAAATGAGTCACATTTTGTTTGGGAGCTTTCTTTGAGAGTTGTGAAATCCAGCCATAGTTGATGCTTCCTAGCTTTAGTGCTTGAAGAGAAGAAGGCTTCAAGTGCATCCCACACTTCCTGAGATGTCTTACAACTTCTAATGTGAGGCAACAAGAAATCTGAGATAGAGTTGAGGAGATAAGACCTTGCAAGTGCATCCTTGGAGCACCATGTGCTCAATCTTTCTTGCTCTTCTTGTGTTGGTTGACTTTTGTTCCTGAAACTTGGCATAACTTCATCTCCAGCCACATAACCATATAAACTTCTACCTTGGAGATAAGCTTCCATTCTTAATGACCAAGCTGAGTAGTTACCTCTGTCCAATTTGTCAATTGATGGAGGAAATCCATCTGCCATGTTGTCCAACCTTGCTCTGATACCACTGTGAAGAGATGGATAGGTATGTGCTTGAAGATGAAAAGGTGTTGCAAAATCCTTGATCTACACTAGCCAAATGAACTCTAGGAGTATATGGTGGGCCCTTTTAGCTTGCCAATGGATGTATTATACACCCTATGTACCTTGGAAGATCACTCTCAAAAAGATAGATCAAAACAGATAAGTTGGAGTTAGCTCAGAGGTCAAGAACTTGCTATTTTGGTTCATACACCTGTCCAGTGTTTTGCATAATTCTCTGAGCACAACAACAATTAGCTTAATTACTCTTGGGGAAGTCTAGTTAACTTAAAGAGCTAATTTTCAAGAGTAATCTCATAAAAAGTAATGAACCACACACTGAGAAACATGTTTAACAAGTGATGATATCATCCCGATTTTCACGGGCTGCTATAGTAATGAGACCAGTGAGCAGCACAATGGAACATAACTCCAGATTTAAGAATCCAATGATTATGAAAATTTGTATGCTTATACTAGACAGTATGCTAAATCCCACAAGATTTAAAACATTGAAATTGGGTAAGTACACACGGAGAAAAAGCTCTGACAAGATGAGTAAAAAAGTCGGGTACCTGATAGAGAAGTGAAAATGAACAGACACTATTGACTTCAACTGAACATAACTGAAAATCGAAACACCCAAATGAAATGAAAATTAGTGAGCATATGTAGGCTTATAGAGCTAACTTTACCAAGTTAAATCACTGAAAATGATGCACCAAGCTTAGAGAAACCATCTCTGCAATCTCACTGAGAAAACTGCGAGATATGGCAGTGAGTAGTACACTTCACAAGAACATGGAAATATGAACTCAAATGATCATGAAAAAGAAAGTATATTGCTTGTACAATTCAATGGACTTACTGATACATATGTGTGCCTTGGAATCACACCTTGATATGGCATAAAGCTCAGCTCTTGGAGGTCTTCACATAGGTCTCTCTAACCACAACTAAAACTACCATCTATTTATAGTTGAGCTTGGGAGGCTAACTTCCCTCAATCACTCTCCAATCAATTAGTGATTGATTTGATTCTCTACCTACCATAAATCACAAATTCGTGGCTCCTCTTTCCCTTTTTGATCAAGTGGACTCAACCACTTAAGATTCTTTCACTTTTACATTAAGTAAAGTCTTCAAAAGTTACAAGAGGTAGTTCACAAGTGAACTTTACATAGTCTTCATTTTAAGGTTTCTTCTATGACTTTGTGGGACTCAAGCCAATACTTAGGCTTGTCATAGATTTGCTCCAACATGAAGACCTGAAACAAGTGATGGCACAAGTGTGTGATTGAGAAGCACACAAACATGCACACACATACACACACGCGTGCGCACACGACAAGAACAATGAGAGAGACAATGGAGTAACTTCTATTGCAAAAGAGTTCTCATACAAGTTCAAGTCTACAACAAGCTAACCTCAAAAATGAGCTCTCTAGCCCTTTTTATAGTTTTTGACTAGCTTTGGCCTTGTTCAGACCTACTGGCTATTTCTGATTATGTAGCAAGGATAAAGGACATTGCAGATGCATTAGGAGCAGTGGATTTGATATTGAAGAAGACAAATTGGTAAGACAAATTCTCACAGGTTTGAGAGGAGATGATAAGTGGAAACCATTCATTCTATCCATTGATGTGTCACTAGATCATTTCACTCCTGATATGAATCAATTGCTAGGACATATGCTAACCTTTGAGTAGGATGTAAAAAGTGATGTTGATAAGAGTACATGTCAAACAATGTATTCAAAGGATAAGAATAATATTAACAAAGGAAAGCAACAATTGAATGAAGATGAAGGCACTATGAGTCAAGCTAACTTCCTAAGAGGAAGAGGAGGTGGCAAAGGAAGAGGAAGAGGCAGAATCAATAGAGATGGTGTCAAAGCTTGCTCGATTTGTCGTAAGACTAATCATTTAGCTCATGAATGTTGGAAGAGGTAATAGAAATTAGAGAGGTAATTTCAGAGGAAGAGGTAGTAGAGGTAATAGAAATCAAAGAGGTAATGTTGGGATAATAATCAGAATGGTGGAGGATACAATCAAAACTTTAATTCAAGAGGAAGCGGTAATAGAAATCAGAGAGGTAATTTCAGAGGTAGAGGTAGTAGAGGTTACTTTGGAAGAAATGAAGGTAGAGGCTTCCAAAGTCAATCCTACAATAATAATTACTACAATTATGCTTTAGATCAGAAGGAGGATTCAACGTTAATTATTAATGCAACTTGTGAAAGACAAAGCGAAGATCAAAGAATATTCTACATTGACTCAGGGTGTGGCAATCATCTAAGTGGAAATATAGCTTTGATGATGGATTTGTGGAATAAGGTGAGTAATCATGTAGTTCAAACAAGTGATAACACAAAGCACAATGTGAAGTCCATTGGATCAGTAAAGGCCAAGGATGGAAGTACTCTTCTGAGTAAGGTTTTGTGTGTTCCTACAATCACAAAGAATCTGATAAGTGTAGGGCAAATTGTAGAGAAAGGTTATGAAGTAAGGTTCACTAATTATGGAGTTTTTATGAAAGACATTAGCAATGGTTATAAACAAATTGTTTCAAGAAAGACAGAAGGAAGGCTATTCAAATTGAAGATTCAAGGAAATGTTGGTCATGCCTTCTTCACTTATGGAGGACATAAGATCTTTGAGTTAGATCTTTGGCATAAAAGGCTTGGACATTTCAATGAATGAGGTATTAAGGATATGATCAATAATGGTTCAGTGCTTGGATTACCTAATGTTGTAGGTCAACACATGACATACAGATGTGAAGCATGTCAGTTAGGTAAGGCTCACAAGCAATCATATAATAAGCATGATTTCATGTATTCAATGAAGCTTGAATTGGTACATACAAATGTGAGTGGACCATTAAATGAATTTAGCATTAATGGTTCAAGATATTATGTGATTTATGTTGATGATGCTACTAGGAGGATCACCATATATGTGATCAAAGATAAATCAGAGGTGTTCAATACATTTAAACATTACCATGCATATGAAAAAAGAGTTTCAAAACAAAAATTGAAGAGACTAAGGTCAAATGGAGGTGGGAATATTTCTCTAATGAGTTCAATGATTACTTGTCGAATGCAGGTACAAAAAGGGAAGTAACTTGCAGGTACTCTCCTCAACAAAATGGTGTAGCAGAAAGGAGAAATAGAACTCTTGTTGAGTTTGGAAGGTCAATGATGAAGGAGGAAAATTGCCCTAATTATTTAAGGGTTGAGGCTGTAAATACAGCTACATACTTGGTTAATAGCCTACCATGTAAAGCTATGCAGGGTATGACACCTTATGAGGCATGGTGGGGTAAGAGACCTACCTTAGATCATTGCAAAGTATTTGGATGTTTGGCTTATGCATATGTGCCATCTCAGTTGAGGTATAAATTGGAACGTAAAGCTGAAAAGTATGTGTTCATTGGTTATGATGATAAGTAGATGGGTTATAGGTTGTGGAGTCCATCCACAAAGCAATTCCTTGTGCCAAAGGATGTTACATTTGATGAGCAAGGTACTTGGTCTGGAGGTACAATTAATATTCATGCAAGTGATGAAGAAATATTGAACCAGAAGAAAGGTAAATCAAAGGTTCAAATAGTTGATGAAGAAGAGAACAATGAAGCACTCGTTGAAGTTGAAGAAATGCCAAGGTTTGATCCAGAATGTGATGAACCAAGAACTTCAAGAAGTGGAGAACTCAGAAGATCATCAAAGCACAAATGACAACCTACAAGGTGTAGCTATGATACTTCATTTTTTACCACTAAAGATTATGGTTATATGGTGAAAACAGAGGAAGAACCTTCTACATATGAAGAGGCAAAAGGTAAGGAAAATTGGGAGAAAGCTATGCACGAGAAGTATGATGTATTGATGGAAAATGAATCTAGGGATTCGGTTCCTAGACCAAATAGTCAGAAGATCATTGGATGCAAATGGGTCTACAAGACAAAGAGGTATGCAGATGGATGTGTGTCTAGATATATAGCTAGACTTGTTGTGAAAGGGTATGCTCAAACATATGGTATAGATTATGATGAGACTTATAGTCCTATGGAAAGGATGACAACTATAAGGACTCTCATAGCTATTGCTGCATGTAAAGGTTGGAAGATATGTCAATTAGATGTGAAGAATGCTTTTCTAAATGGTTACATTTTAGATTATGTTTTTATGGAGCAAACAGAAGGTTTCAAGGAAAAAAAGGTATCCAGAGTATGTATGTAAGCTCAAGAGAGCTTTGTATGGTTTGAAGAAGTCCCCAAGGGCATGGAACTATAGACTTGTGAAGTTTCTTGAAAGAGCTTGGTTTCCAAGTGTCTAAGGAAAATAGTAGCTTTCTTGTTCAAGCAAGTGATGGTGGGTTCATTTACATGTGCATATATGTTGATGACATAATTCTCACAGGTACAGATGAGAAGGGCATACAAAGTCTTAAGAAGCAAATGGAGAAGGAGTCAAGATTAGTGACTTGGGAGACTTGTCATGCTTCTCGGGCATGGAGATTTCATATACTGAACGTGGAGTATATGTGACTCAAGAAAGGTATTTGAAGAACTTGCTAATCAAGTTTAAAATGGAAGACTGCAAGGTAGCACGTAATCCAATGGAGGTGAATCACAAATTGAGCAGATATGGAGGAGAAGAATTCAAGGACATGAAGCTATATCAAAGTATGGTTGGTAGTTTAATCTATGCTACATTAACTAGGCTTGATTTGTCATATGCGATTGGAGTGTTGTCCTAGGAAAGAACATTGGATTGTAGGACAAAGGGTGCTAAGATACATTAAGGGTACACTCAAAGAAGGTTTTCATTATGGATTCACATCAGATACAAACATCAAGATTTATAGTGATACAAATTGGTTAGGTAATGCTGATGATAGGAGGTCAACCTATGGGTATCTATGTTATGTGGGAGATAAGTTAATCTCTTGGTGTTCTAAGAAGCAACATACAGTTGCTTTGTCATCCACAGAAGCAGAGTATAAAGATATGGTTGAAGCTTCAAAGGAGGTTATATGGTTGAAGAATCTCATGAAGAGTTTTGACATCATTCAGAGTACACCCACTATTCATGGAGATAATATGAGTTCATTGTATCTAGCTGCTAACCCTCTGTTTCATGCTAGGACTAAACATATTGAGATTCAATATCATTTCTTGAGAGAGTGGGTGATTGATAAAGAATTTGAAGTTATACATACTTCAATAAAAGATCAGATTGCAGATATGTTAACCAAAATCTTGGATGGACCTAAGTTACAAAGGTTCAAAGACATGGCAGGTATAAAGAAGATGGAGAAAATCACAATTGATGATTAAGGGGAGCTATTGGTGCAGGACAATCAACAACTGATGATTTGGACAAGGATTGAAGTCAAATAATAAAGCAAAGATCAAATTCTTAAGCTTGAAGATTAGTGCATGGTCACAAAATGAAGACTTGTATATACATGTATGTTAAGCTTAAAATTAGTTCACTTACACCTTTGTAATGGTGACATGTTTGTACATATATGCCTATATATACAAGTATGGAGTCAGGAAAAATGCGAGAGGAGAGATATAGACCAAGTATAGATGAGTAGAAGAAGATATGTGATGAATGAATGAGATTCATCAAATCAGTTGTTTTCATGAGAATAGAAGAAAACTTTTGAATTATGTGTTGCAATCTTTTCTCCATTTCTCTTCTTGTGCTTGATCATATCATAAATCCTTTTTTAGATGTCTAAGTCCATACTTAATGCATCTATGCTCAAAATTTGAGAGTCTAATTGTAATTAGGATGACAGAATTGTAGACAGGAACATTTACATGTGTAAATGGAAGAAGTGAAGTCAAGAACAGGTGAATCCCAGTGTTCAATGTTTTGATCAGATCTAGACCACTGGGATTCATCAAATGAGAGAGGAGAGATATAGACCAAGTATAGATGAGTAGAAGAAGAATGTATGTGATGAATGAATGAGATTCATCAAATCAGTTGTTTTCATGAGAATAGAAGAAAACTTTTGAATTTTGTGTTGTGATCTTTTCTCCATTTCTCTTCGTGTGCTTGATCATATCACAAATCCTTTTTTAGATGTGTAAGTCCATGCTTAATGCATCTATGGTCAGAATTTGAGAGTCTAATTGTAATCAGGATGAGAGAATTGTAGACAAGAACATTTACATGTGTAAATGGAAGAAGTGAAGTCAGGAACAGGCGAATCCCAGTGGTCAATGTTTTGATCAGATCTGTGAAGTTTTGAGCAAGTAAGCACTCATTCTTTAAGTTGAAAGGTAAATCTACTCGTGGGTCAAAGCATTTGAATAAATGGGGTCTAGTTTGAGAGAACCATGCATTAGAAGTTGCAAGTGTCAAAGACGACTACAAAGAAGAATAGTTTCAGACATAGGTACATTGTTTGAAGTAAATCTCAAGATCCGCTACATTTTTTGGAGCAATTTAACTTGGAGAAGGTGCTCAAAAATTTAACAGGCACCTTGTATAAATTTGCATTGAAAACTTTACACATTTGATTAGTCAATGAGTGAATTAAGTGCAACAGACTTTTCTGAATAATTAGTTTCTTCATAGTTAGTTCAAAATTTGATAATTTGGCATTGGTCTTCACGAATGGGTTGAGGTTTTGAGTTGTTCTTGATATAAATGTGCTCTAACATCAAGGATAACTTGTTCTTTTGGAGATTAACACTCTCCATCATGTTAGAGGAGATGGTGGATAGATTCTAGAGATGAAGTGGTGCTTAAAAACCCTGCTTCACACTAGCCAAGAACACATTATGGAGAGTGTAGTAGACCCCTTGAGCTTCCTAATGATCACAAATAATCACCTATGTGCTATGGAGCATGATCCTCTAATCAATGGATCAAAATAGATAAGTAGAAACTTGAACCAAGATCATAGACTTACTATTTTGGTCTCTACATATGTTCAAAAGAATGATCAGTGTTGTCAACTTGTTAGCAAGTTGCTGAATTCCTTTTGGTTGTAACTTACATAGCTACCAAAAATGAGTTATTTCAATAAAAAAGATGGAAAATACACTGAGAATGATGCTTAGCAAGTTAGAAGTCTTGCCTAACATTTCGGGGCGCTTCACTGTGCAGACGAGAGAGCAACGATATGTAGATATCTCACGATCGGAAAAAGTCAATTAAACTTTGTAGCTATGAACTAGTGAGTATGCTGATTCTATAGCACTTTAAATCACATAAAATGATCAACCATAGGCTGGCAACAAGCTTTGAGAAGTTCACTTTTCTGAGATGATCATAGTAGAGAAGTAATCAATGTACTAATGTATTAGATCACGTAGTGATACAATGACATTGGCAATGTTCAATTGTGAAATGTGAGGCAGTGAAGGAGCTATGGAGTGAGCTCTTTTAATCACAGAGTATCCCTCTCAAATGATCTCCCAGTTAGGCTCATATCACGCGAACCTTTTTTATCCTATATTATAGTTGAAGTTGGAACCAAGCTTTGAATTCAAACTCAAATTCTCGCCATAAAGTGAGTCCTAAACTATAGGATTTATTCTTTCATCAATCATCTACTAAGTAACTTGAGATTTGATTCCTCCTAAATCCACGTGACAGTAGTGCAACAAACATAGGTACTTTTACAAAGGTAAAAGGTAAAGTGACTTTCACAAGAGGAAAGTAAAATGTGACTATATGTGATACATGCTAGTTATCCAAGTACGTAGGCTTGGATTCTTTTACACCAACAACTCCCCCTCAAGGCTTACATGCTTGATCTTCAATCTTGCTTGATTTCTTGCAATCCAATCATCATCTTGAACCTGTTCATCTTAGTTCCACCCAAAGAGTTTGTGAGCATATCTGCACATTGCAAATGAGTTGATACGTAGGACAATTGGATGTCCTTGATAAGTAATTTCTCTCTTACATAATGGTAGTGCACTTCAATGTGCTTAGTCCTTGCATGATATGTAGGATTACAACTAAAGATCATTGGAATATATGAATGTAACCCCAAGTTTGTATAGAGTAGTTTGAGCCACATACCCTCTTGTGTTCCATTTGCTAAACCTCCATATTTTGCCTCTGTAGATGACAATGCCATAGTTGTTTGCTTCTTTGATGACCATGATATTAGCTTTGAACGTGCAAAAGATAAGTAACCAAAAGTGCTCCTCCTGTCATCCTTGAAGCCAACCCAAATTTGCATCAATATACATCTTGATATCTAGATCAGCCAACCCTTCATTTATGGTACCCTTCAAATATTTTAAGATCCTCTTGGTAGTTTCCAAGTAAGGTTTTCTTGGTGTATGCATAAATTGGTTTAATGTACTTACTCCATAACATATGTCCACTCTTGTGAGGGTTGAATAATTGAGACTCCCAACAAGCTTTTGGTATCCTATAATATCTTCAAGAAGTTCTCTCTCATGAGAACTAAGTCTGTGGTTGAGTTCCATGGGTGTACCTACAATTTTGGTGTTCTCCATCTTGAATTTTAATAACATATCATGAATGTACTTCCTCTGAGTACTAAATACACCAAAATTTGTATAGAGTTCTGATCCAAGAAAATATGTTAACAAACCAAGGTCACTAATTTTAAACTCTTCCATCATCTGAGATTTGATTTGATTGATCCCATTGGCACAATTCCCTGTAATAATAATGCCATCCACATAGACACATAAGTAAATAACTTCAGAGTTAGTCTTCTTTATGAATAAAGAAGAATATGCTTTGCTAGCAACAAATCCTTGATCCTGTAAATATGTGACAAGCCTATGATTCCAAGCTCTAGGAGCTTGCTTTAGACCATAGAGTGCTTTCCATAGCTTGCAGACATATCCTGGTTTGTCCTTATCTTCATACCCTGGTGGTTGAGCCATGTAAACTTCTTCTAAGATCCATCCATTTAGGAATGCATTCTTAACATCTAACTCATATAAGTTCCAATTCTTTGAAGCAGAAACACTTACCAAAACCCTGATTGTTGGCATCTTAGCCACAGGTGAAAAACTCTCCTCATAATCTACTCCATGGGTTTGAGCAAACCCCTTTGCCACTAACCTTGCTTTATACCTGTTTATAGAACCATCTGACTTCTTCTTGATTTTATATATCCACCTGGATCCTATTAAATTCATGCTTGGTTTCTTGGGAACCAAATCCCAAGTGTTGCTTTCTTCAAGTGCTTCAATTTCTTCCTCCATAGCTTCTCTCCATTCTTCCTTCTCATTGGCTTCTTCACATGAAGAAGGTTTTTCTGTCATAGAGTCTTTAGTCATGTACACAGAATGCTTGGTGACTAATGATGTGTCATAGCCATACCTTATGGGTTTTTTACTCTCCCTTTGAGATCTTCTGAATGCTTGATTGGAAGACTCTGGAATGTCTTCCAATTGCTTGAACTTGGTCTTGCCTTTTGACTTCCAAGCTTTGAAGTCAATCTACTCTTCATCTTCTGAGTTGACATCTTCTGGTATTTGTTGATCTTCTTGAGTGAGAGTTGGAAAATAACTTTCCAAGTCATAAGGTAACTTGATCTACATGCAATCATCTTCAAACCATGAATTATTTTCATCAAACACCACATCCCTAATAACTATAAATCCTTTGTTAGTGGGATTGTATAACCTATATCCCTTCTGGTTTTAGTCATAGCCAATGAATATTTCAGATTTTGGATCAAGCTTCCCTCTAATATGTGAGGGTATATGTGAATATGCAATGCACCCAAAGATTTTATGATGGTCCAATGAGGGTCTCCTTCCATTCCATGCCTCATAAGGTGTCATTCCATCAAAGGATTTGGATAGGAGCCCATTAATCAAGTATGTGGGTGTGGAAACACCCTCTACCCATAGGTAATTTGGTAATTTATTTTCATTCAACATTGATCTTGCAGTCTCTACTACTAGTCTATTCCTCCTCTCCGCTGCTCAATTTAGTTAAGGAGTGTATCTTGTTGTGACCTCTCTCTTTATACCTCTGTCCTATAAGAATGATTCAAATTCATGAGAAATACTCACCACCTCAATTAGGTATGTTCCTCTTCAAGCTTCTAATTTTTTGGTTCTCAACCAATGCTAAATACTTTCTGAAACAAGTAAATACTTCATCTTTGTGCTTCATGAAGTAAAGGATTTTCCATCTTCTATAATCATCTATGAATGAAACATAGTACATCGTGAGATGGATGGCTCTCTACTAGGATCCCACACATCAGTGTGCACAAGCTCCAAGTAGTCTTCAACATATATCCCTGTTTGTTGAATGGTTGTCTGTGAGATTTGCCAAATTGGCATGCTCCACATTTGTAAATCATGTGTTGCTTGGACACATTTGCAAAGCCAAGCACACTCTGATCCTTGCATGTTTGCTTCAGTGTTCTTTCACATACATGACCTAGCCTTTTATGCCATATCTCAAGTTTAGATAAGGTTTCATCTTTGTAGTTGAAGAGTGCAATGTTTCTGGTATCTTCAACTTCAAATGTAAAGAGTCTACTAGATTTCTCACATTTTGCAATCCTCTTGAATCCTTGTTGAGGGTCTTCCCAATATGCTCCATGCCTTATGAATCTGACCTCTAAGCCTTTCTCAATAATCTGTCCAACACTGATTAGATTTTTTGTTATGCTTAGCGCATATAAAACCTTACTCAAAAGGTTCATGTTACCATTAGAAGCCTTTGACATTTCTAGTTTTCTTAACAGAATGTCGTGTCATCACTTGTCTGCACTTCATGCTTCGCTTTAGGTTCTTCAAGATCAGATAGCAGTGCTTCATTTCGAGCCACATGATTGGAACAACCAGAATAAATATAGAAAAGATGCTCATCATCTTTACCTTGCTTGGATGTCATGTTCATGATGAGTAGAGAATCTTCTTGGCCTTATGTGTAGTTGTTATAATGTCATCTACTCCTAAAACCTCCTTGATAATTTTTGTTGTAGCCTTGGTTGTAGTTGTGATGATAGTTGCTTCTTCCATTATTGAACCTGCCTCTAGATTGTCCATAGCCTCCTCTGTGGAAGCATCTTCCTCTGATTCCTTGTGTTCTTGAAGCATTCTTCTGTCGTGTGATTGGTTAGGCCACAAATATTTCAAGGTGAAGTGTTGTAAGATCTCCCCCTGCCTTGCTTTCCTCCTTTGCCCCTTCCTCTAGTACCTCTTCCTATACCTGTGAAGTTCACTTGAGAGGTACTAGCCTCTTCTTCATTCATTTTTCCTTTACCTTTATCCTTACTTTTATTTCTATCTATAAAGCCTCTGTCTCCATTGTTGTTGAGCTTTGTCTCATGTGTGAAGAGTTTCCCCATCAAGGTGTGGAGGTCAAGTATCTGCATGTCCATATATAGGTCCATTGTTGTGGTGAATGACTCCCACTTATCATCTGCTTTGATTCCATTTATGATCTGCCTTACTATCTACTCCTCCTCTATCTCTTCTCCAATGCTTGCAAACTAGTCAGCCCCATCCTTCATCTTGGTTACATAGTCCGCTACACTTTGCTTTGGTTGCTTTTTCAAGGTTGTAAACTCCATCCATAGCAGGTTCTTCCTATCCCTTGTATTTGATGACAAGTATGACAAAAGTACTTCCCAAGTCTCTTGGGAGGTCTTGCAATTCCTAATGTGAGGTAATAAGAAATCAGATATTAAGTATATAAGACCTGGCAAGAGCATCCTTTGCACACCATGTAGTTAGAATTTCTTGCTCTTCCCTTTTAGGTTGATGATTGCTCCTGAATGTTGACATTTCTTCATCTCCTAAGATATATCCATGTAAGCTCCTTCCTTGGAGGTAGGCTTGTGTTGTTGTAGTATGTCCTTGGGGAGCCTAAACCCTCACCACCTTGCATGGAAGCAAGAAGGAAGGCTCAAGAATGACTCTCCTTTCATCCACCCCATCCTCCAACATGTTCAAGCCATTGGCCATCAGCCCGCAACTATGCCACATGCTTGAAAACATGGAGAGAAGGGAGTCAAGGATCCTAGTCACATATGTAAAATATAAGATAATTGCAACACTCTACTTTCACACATAGGAAATGCTAGCATGCACACACACCTCACTCTCTCACACTCTAAGACTAAATACATATATGCACAAAGACTTAAGAGAAAAGAGAGTTCTTCCATTCAAAAGATATATACATGAAAACACATCGAACCAAAAGCTCCTTTCCTTACAAAAATGAGACTCTATATATAGGCTAAGCACATTTCCCCATGTGATCCTTTTGACTAGTCAAAAAGGAGCACATGCTTTCTAACTAACATATCTTTTGATATCTTGGAAAATATTCCCAAATCTCAAGGAAATGGAGGTGTGGGAATTTGGACGTGGGTTTTCTCCTACATTTGCAAAAAAGGGATTTATTTACAAGTCTCCATACCATAGTGTTGGAGAATTTATCTAAAAGTGCTTAGGAGGGTGTTCACATGTGCAGACCTCCAATATACTTAAGAGTGGTATTTTTTATGAGTACTAGAGGGTTCCTTTGCCTAAAAGAAATTGTGGTATTTTTTATGAGTACTAGAGGGTTCCTTTGCATAAAAGAAATTGTGAGCAACCTTTATAACCCAACACCTTGCATACTTAATGACGATGCTGAATAGTTTCTCCTATCCGATTTGTCAATGAATGATGGAAATCCATCTCCCATCTTGCTTGTTGTTGCTCCAATACCACTATTAGAGGAGATGGTGGATAGATTCCAGAGATGAAGTGGTGCTGCTTCACAGTAGCTAAGAACAAGTTATGGAGAGTGTAATAGACCTCTTGAGCTTCCTAATGATCACAAATAATCACCTATGTGCTATGGAGCATTATCCTCTAATCAATGGATCAAAACAAATAAGTAGAAAGTTGAACCAAGATCATAGACTTGCTATTTTGGTCTCTCAATATGTTTAGTAGAATGATCAATGTTCTCAACTTGCTAGCAATTAGCCAAATTCCTTTTGGTGGTATCTAATTAACTTAGATAGCTACCAAACATGAGTTATTTCAATAAAAAAATGGACTATACACTGAGAATGATGCTTAGCAAGTTAGAAGTCTTGCTCGACATTTTCAAGGTGCTTCAGTGTGCAGACCAGAGAGCAAAGATATGTAGATATTTCACGATCGAAAAAATTAATAACCATGAAACTTTGTAGCTATGAGCTAGATAGTAGGATGATTCTATAGCACTTTAAATCACATCAAATGATCAACCATACATTGAGAACAAGCTTTGAGAAGTTCACTATTTTGAGATGATCATAGTAGAGAAGTGAAGTAGAGAAGTAATCAATGTATATGTATTAGATCACATAGTAATACAATGACATTGGAAATGTTCAATTGCACAATGTGAGGGTAGTGAAGTAGCTATGGATTGAGCTCACTAATCACAAATTATCCCTCTCAAATGATCTCCTAGTCAGGCTCATATCATGCGAACCTTTTTTATCCTCTTTTATAGTTGAAGTTGGAGCCAAGCTTTGAATTCAAATTCAAATTCTCACCATAAAGTGAGTCCTAGACTATAGGATTTATTCTCTCATCAATCATCTACGAGGGAACATGAGATTTGATTTTTCCTAACTCCATGTGAGAGTAGTGCAACAAACATACGTACTTTTACAAAGGTAAAAGGTAAAGTGACTTTTACAAGGGGATAGTCATATGTGATTATATGTGATACATGCTAGTTATCCAAGTATGTAGGCTTGGATTCTTTTACACCAATAGCATTTTCATCAATTAAAGCAAAATATAGAGGCTTAGCAAATGCAACACAAGAGGCTATGTGGCTTAAGCAACTTTACATAGATTTGGGATTACATTATTATACTCCAATGATCTTTGGAGATAACACTAGCTCACTTCATTTGGGGCTAATCCTGTGTATTATGCAAGGACTAAGCACATTGAAGTGCACTATCATTATGTGAGAGAGAAGCTACTTAGCAAGGACATCCAATTGTCCTATGTATCAACCAATTTGCAATGTGCAAATATGCAAACAAAATCCTTGGATGGAACTAAGATGAATAGGTTCAAGATGATGATTGGATTGCAAGAAATCAAAGGGAAATGAAGAACAAGCATGTTAGGCTTGAGGGGGAGCTTTTGGTGCAAATGAGTCCAAGCCTACATACATGGAAAATTAGCATTTATTTCATATACTCATTAAAAGTCACATATGACTATTCCCTTATAAAAACCAATTTACTTTTATCCTTGTAAAAGTGAATACGATAATTGCACTACTCACATGGAGTCAGGAGGAATCAAATCTTGAATAACTTGGTAGTTTATTGATGAGAAATTAATTCCTAAAGTTTAGGATCCACTTTATTGTAAGAACTTTAATTTGAATTCAAAAGTTGTCTCCAACTCTAGCTAAAAAAATGGATCAAAATCTCCCGTGCAATGAGCCCGATTTGGAGATCATTTGAGAGGGACTTATAGTGCTTAATGAGCTCATCCTATAGCTCCATCAATACCCTCACATTGTGCAATTATATATTGCCAATGTCTTTGTAATTCTATGTGATTTACTACATATACATTGATCACATATCTACTTCATTTCTGTGTCATGGTCATATTAGAACAGTTAACTTCTGAGACTTGGTTCTCAGTGCATACTTGATCATTTAATGTGTTTTAAAGTTATATAGATTCTGCATTTACTCAATCTTGAGATATCTTTGAAACTCTGCTCATTGGTCTCCATACTATAGTAGCCCGAAAATATCAAGATGGTCATCTAACTTGCTAGGCATCCTTCTCAATGTACAATTGATCATTTTTATTAAAATATCTTGTGATTGGTAGCTATCTAAGTCAATCAGATAGTCCCAAAAGGAATTTGATCAATTGCTAGTAGGTTAAGAGCACTGTTCAGTTTACTAAGCAAGCGTTGAGACCAAAATAGAAAGTTTTAGCTCATTGTTGAATCTTCCACTCATCTTTTTTGATCCATTGATTAGATTATCATACTCCAAATCACTTAGCTGGGTATTTGTGATTCTAGGGAAGCTCAAAGGGACTACATTACACCCCTATACTTGCTTTTGGCTAGTGTGAAGCAGGGAATTGCAACACCACTTCACTTATGGAATCTATCCACCATCTCTTGCAACATGGCTCTGAGACAAGGACAAAACATCATAATATAAGAATTTTGTCATGAGTGCGGAAAAGAACATCTCCCAAGAGATTGTCCAAGGAATCCCTCTAGTGTACCCAAGGTTACACCCATTAATGTGGTATGCTTAGTAGTGGATTCAAATTCAACTAGCATTAACGTGACTCTTATATAGGTAGTCACTAGGGCACAAGCCTTAAAACATGCTAAATCAGTTGAACAATCACAGTCAAGTGAATCAGGAGAGCCTAGTAAGAGAAAAAAAAGAACATCAAAGGATACTAGGGAGAAGGCCAATTGTAAATGGGCTAGAAAGTTATCCAAACTAGAAGAAATTTTGAGAGACATAAAAATAAAAATTGCATGCATTGCATCTCAAAACACCACACATGCCAAAATTGCATCCACTCCACTTCATCCCACCCCACCACTCATTGTGAATAGACCACAACCAGGGTTTGTTCTTGTAGATCCAACCCTAGAAGGCTTGGACATGTTGTTCAAGGCCTACCAGGCTTGATGTCAAGAACGGCCAACAACTACAAACCTAGACAATAGTTACCCAAGAGCAGATTTAGAGGCTCGACGTCGAGAAGGGCCAACAACTGCAAACTTGGACAAGAGTTACCCTAGAGCAGATTTAGAGATTGAACAGACAAAAGTGTGCATGAATATGGTAGAACTAGCTCAAGCTATGCTTGAAACAAATCAATTGTTCAATAAGATGAATTCTATCAAGCCTAGTTTGCATTTCCAAGGCTTACTAGAAAGATTAGAGTAGTTGGTAAAAAAGCCATAGGTTTCTTTACCTCCTAAGGCTCAACCAGTTGTTGAAAGAGAAAGCTCACCACCAATGAAAGTTTATGTTCCTAATTCCATGGATGGCGGACACCCCTTTCAATTAACAATACTCTCAAGATTTCTTGCGGGAAATACAAGAACAGAAATGGTCAAAGGAGAAGGGTAATCCCCCTCCTATTCCTAAAATTGATGATCTTCATGATCAATTTCCTCAAGACATTTCATCTATTTGCGGAGATCAAGCAGAGCAACAAGAAGATGAAAGATTAGATTTTGAATCTTATTCTTTACAAGAGTTACCACAATTCACATGCCCATGGGAATCAAAATCTCTTCATATTAGAGCTCCCACAATACTCGTAAGAAATGAAAACTCAGTGGTTCCAATAAACACTAAAATCATGAAGAATACTAAGGTGTAGTGTCATATCACCTTAAAAGAGTTGCTCAAAGTAAAACGTGAGTTGTGGAAACATGTGGCAAATCAGGTTCTAGAACTTGGTTCCAATATGTCAAAAGCAGGCTCTAAGCAAAAAGTCCCAGCGATACCCCTAGATAAAATAGGAGACATGAGTGAAGGTGAAGAAGGTAATGTTTATCTTCCAATCACCTACCAAGGTTACACAACCAAAGCTATCTTAGATTCAGGTGCTAGTGTTGCGATTCATGCCACCTCCTTGTGGAAGCAATGGGGTAAACCTGCATTAAGACAAACTAGAATGAAGCTTCAAATGGTTGATGGTCATATTGAAAGACCTCAAGGATTGCTAGAAGGGATAACTCTAACCACTAGTGGTGTAAAGTTTGAACACACCTTTGCTATATGTGACTTTGGCAAAAATAATGTCTATGAAATGATACTAGGAAGACACTTCTTACGGAAACTCCAAATAGTACAAGATTGGGGAGCCAACTCCTTGTACTTGCAGCACTTAGGGGTCACAACCAAAGTCAATATAAATGATTATACCTTTAGAGATGTACCACCCCTATAGTGGAATCCTATCCACAAGGTGCAAGAAGATTCAATCTCTCTACATTCTAGAAGTTCTTCTGATCCAACCTCTATGCATGAAGATACTCACTTGCGGATGTGCAAAGAGGAAGAGGAAAGATGCCCACAAGCAACAAAAGAAGGAACCTCTCAAGGAACCAGACTATTTAGATGTGAAGAGATTCATTGTATTTGGTGAAGATGAAATGGTGTTGCTAAAACTTTGCACTACACCAGCCAAATTGACTCCATGGATATGTAGTGGGCCCTTTTAGCTTGAAAATTGATGTATTAGATACCCTATGTACAGTGAAAGATAGCTCACAAATAGATGATTCAAAACAGATAGGTTTGACCAATGGTCAACTTGAGAAAACTTTCTATTTTGGAAAGATAAGCTCTAGTATTTTACTCAGTGCTCCTTTTCTGGTTCCAATTGACAAGAGAGCTTTTAGAGGAAGCTAATTAGCAAGCAAAGAAACCTATTAGAAGTTATCTCAATGAAAATGAGTGTCTATATTGAGAGAAATCAATTTAACAAATCAACTATATGATCCTCACTTTTTAGGAAGCAGTCCAAGTATAGTCAAATTCTGATGAATGTTTCTCACAACTCAAAGATCCAAATGCAATGGAACTTTCTAAGCTAAAAGTAGACTTAGAGAGCTAGAATTAATAAGTTAAATCATTGAAAAAGATGAACCATGATCAGAAAAATCATTTCTGCAATCTGACTAAAACTTGAGATCACTGATAGTGAATAGTATACTCACATAGACTTAAAGTTATGGCAACAAATATGTATGAAATCAAATGAATACTTCATGGAACCTACAATAGACTTACTGATACATGTAGGAGCTCTGAGATCACAATAAATCTAATAAGAAGCTCTGCTAAAGAGTATGTTTTTTGTGACTAAATAGGTCATAGATATATAGTGTGTCTTGGAGCCATATTTTGAATTTGAATCATGCTCACCTAAAACACTATTCCAAAACTCTAGTAATAGATTCTATTAAAAACTCATGGATTTCTTTGCCTAGCATCACGTGGATTCAACCACTTTTTATTCTTTTAATTTTAAAATAGGTGAATACTCAAGAAACTACAAGAGTGAGTTCACAAGAGAACTCTTCATCACTTCAAGTATTTTCTTCAAGACCACATGATCTTGTGGTACTCAAGCCATCACATATGCTTGCCAAAAACTTGCTCCAATAGCTCCCCCTCAAGCCTAGTGTGCTTGAGTTCTTGAAGCTTCCAAGATTACCGACAAACAAATTATTGATTTGAATCTATTGAGTTTAGTACCATCCAATGCTTTTGTCAACATGTCTGCACATTGTTGATATGTGGATACATATGATAGCTGAATTTCTTTTCTCAAATCCTTCTCCCTTACATAATGATAGTGTACTTCAATGTGCTTATTTATGGCATGAAAAATTGGATTGGCAGCCAAGTCTAGGGAGCTCATATTATCACCAAATATATATGGAGTTCCAAACTCCAAACCAAGATATGTGAATATAGTCTTCATCCACATTGCTTCTTGAGTAGCTTTGGCAAGACCTCTGTATTCAACTTTTGATGCAGAGAGAGCAACCATGGGTTTCTTCTTAGATGACCATGAAATAAGTTAAGACACTGCAAAGGTAAGATATCCTGAAGTGCTTCTCCTATCCTCCTTGGAGCCAGCCTAATCTGCATGAGAGAAACATTTTACTCCTAGATCAGATACATATGGATATTATAATCCTTCATTCATGGTCCCTTTGAGGTATTTAAGTATCCTTTTGGCAGCATCCATATGAGATTTCCTGGATATGTGCATAAATTCACTTCGCACACTCACACCATAACATATATCCACCCTAGTAAAGGTGGCATAGCTCAAACTTCCCACAAGGCTTTCATAACCTTTAATATCCTCTATGAGTTCTCCTTCATGTGAGCTCAATTTATGAATAACTTCCATTGATATCCTGCAATCTTAGCATCTTGCATCTTGAATTTATCCAACATATCTTTAATATATTTTCTTTGAGTAATGAATAAACCATGATCTTTATATACTACTTCCAAACCTAGGAAGTATGTGAGTGACCCAAGGTCACTTATCTTGAACTCCTCTTTCATCTAGTCCTTGATCTTCTTAGTTCCATCTGCATCATTTCCTATGAGAATAATGTCATCCACATACGCACATAAATAAATAACTTCAGAATCACTCTTTTCGATAAAGAGTGAGGGATCTGCCTTGCTAGGTTGAAATCCTTTATGCTGCAAGAAGGTAACAAGTCTATGATTCCAAGCTCTTGGAGCTTGTTTGAGTCCATATAAAGCTTTTTTGAGTTTGCACACAAAATCAAGATGTGCTTTGTCTTCAAAACCAGGTGGTTGTGCCATATACACCTCCTCTGTTATCCAACCATTAGGGAATGCATTTTTCACATCCAACTCAAGAATCTTCCAATTCTTGGAAGAAGCTACACTTAGAAGTACTCTGATTGTGGGAATCTTTGCCATAGGAGAGAAGGTCTCCTCATAGTCAATTCCTTGAGTTTGTGCAAAGCCCTTTGCCAATAGCCTTGCCTTGTACTTGTTAATAGGACCATCATAATTCTTCTTTAATTTCTAGATCCATTTTGAACCTACTACTTTCATTGATGAAGACTTGGAAACCAAATCCCAAGTTTTGTTCTCCTCAAGTGCTTCAATTTCCTCTTCCATTGCTAGCTTCCATTCTGGCTTATCCTTGGCATCCTCAAATGTTGAGGGTTCTTCTTGATTTAAGTGCTTAGTAATAAGAGAAGTATCAAACCCATACCTCTCTGGTTTTCTTTTCTCCTTCATGGATGTTCTTACGCCATGATGTGATGATTCTACTTCTTGACAAAGCTCTTGCACTTTAGATTTAACTTTAGACTTCCATGGCTTGATGTTTTTCTATTTGGGACACTTCATCATCTTCTGAGATATCTTGCTCTTCAACTTTAAGATGGTTGTCTTTCATAAGCTTTGTAAAATCTTCTTTAATATCATAAGGTAAGTTGACTTTCTTGCATGAGTCTTCATACAAAGAAGTATTTTCATCAAACACATCTCTACTCACCAAAAAGCCTTTGTTTCTTGGGTTGTATGGCTTGTAGCCTTTTTTATTGTTGTCATATTCAATGAATACACATTTTTGTGCCTTAGGGTCCATCTTTCCTCTAATCTGTGAAGGAACATGAGCATACGTGTCACTCTAGCACAATGGAAAGTACCAATATGAGGAGCTTTGCCTTGTAATTGTCAATCCATGGAGAGTTTAGGCCGATATGAAGATCAAGAGCGAATGATATGTATGAAGAAGATGGTGAGAAATGCAAGAGCATACACACACATGCATACACACACACACTAGGAAAGTCGCGATGGAGATCAATGGAAGGCAAGAAAATAACTCATAATCATATTCATCATCATCTAGTTACAATAGCTCTTCTAGCTCTAGCTCATAGGTTCAATCATAAACTAACAACAACCTCAAAATGAGCTCTCTAGCTCTATTTATAGTTTTTTCCTAGTTTTGACCGGTTTCACATCTAGTGACTGGCATAGTTAAAAAATAGGTTCTACCTCTAATTTGAACTATCTTATGGCTTCCAAAAATTACAAAAATTGGTGTGAGCTTTCTACTTAGACTCCTCAAGCTTGAGGACTCCTTGGCTTGCACAAAATGGAGTCGCATTCGTGATAATTGGATGTATATACATATAATACATTGGTTTAGTGATAAAAAATCAATGTTGTCATGATGAAATCTTCTGAGTAGATTTAAGTGCTTCCTCTTCTTCTATGATGAGAACTAGTACTCAAACCTTTTCCTTGAACACTCCCCTCCTCCTCATTTCTATCGTCCCTAACATAACCTGATTTCACATGAGTAATGTAGTTGGTGAGCAGGTCGGTTGCCAAGGTCTGTTCTGTGATGCGAAGTCCCTGGATAAGATCATGTCCAAGTTTCTCCCAATCAATGGGTTGGGGTTCATCTAGAGATGGGTGCATATAATGTTTTGAATACATGATTTGTTTGCAAGCAAACAGGTGTAGCAAATGCGTTGGAGGACTGATAACACTTCTGAGTGATATTCCCAGAAGCCGGTAATGAACATTTCTTCAAACGTCTGCTTATAGCAGGCAGGCATGTACTTCAATTTGCAATGTCAAGCATAGCATACCTTGAGAGAAGGTGTTGTGCTCATGTCGTAAACTAGGTCCAAGTTCCCATATTCAAAGCGTAGTGTATTGATAGTGGGAGCCTTAGCATGTCGAAAGGTCTTGAAGACTATCTGCATCATATCAAAAATCTTTATAGTCATTTGAGTGGCAATATCTGTCATCTTGTGTAGACGTGGTAACCAATGATGAATGGTGGCCATCATATAGCCGACAGTTGGAGTATTATTCGTGGGACGCACAAGATATGTATAATTGAGCCAATCCCTACATTGACGATTATTTTGAACCTTAATAGTGAATGCCTTTCAAGTACGTCTACACGGAATTGATCCATAACAAGGGTTGTACTTCAAGTGTGTTGGTGTGTGCATCCATGTATGCATCATTTCTGGGTACTTTTGTAGTACGTCTACATGCCAAGTGTGTTGATATATGTGGCCTCACTCTGCTTCTGGTGGAACATCTTTGGGATCAAATTGCATGGCATGCGTGGGGCGCTTCTGAGTCTCGCTCTCAACTTGAAAATTATACTCTTCTAGCAAAAGGAAATATGGCTTATACTATAATTTACTGGACATTATATGTTTGCGAGGGGGCGATAGTAGCGAAATAGGGTGACTTCAAAATGACTTCTTCGAGATTTGCCATCACGTGGAGTTGCACCTCTATGCGAGTAGAGTGTGTCTTACCCAATTCTTTGATGGTCTTTAACCAAGCTGGCAGAGATAATTTGTAGGTGTCCTGTCCTTCAGGGGATGAGCGGCTGCCAACAACAGGTAAGGGTACATATTCTTCTTTGAATGTTTCCTCCACAGGGATAGGTATCATCTCCTCGGATTCTGGTAGGTCAAGTGGTGAATCTGATCGAGGGGCTTCCATCATATTAGACATTTGAGTCTATAACTCTTGTACTTTCATACGTAGTGCAGTCAATTCTTCCAAGAGAGCCGGTGGTGCCACTTCTTGTACAATAGTGGGTCCCAAAGAATCTTTAAGCAACAAAGTTTTATTGGTTTCATTGAGGGTTCAACATTCTTCCTGTAAATGGTCATAGTCCTCAAGCACACGTGCATGGTCTTCCAAGAGGATCTGCATCGATTCAGGGGGAACAGCTTGAAAGCAATACACACTAAGAGGCATATCCGGATTGTCCACTGTAGCTTCAAAATTCTCATGATTCTATTGTTGCAGGCGTTGATTTTCCTCCTTTGCAGCATTAAGGTGTCAGTGAAGAAGTGCCATAATGCGTGATAGTTGGGAACTTTGGATAAAGTGAACACCTAATTGTGATTCAATTCTCTTGATCTGTTCCTGTACCTGATCTTCAAGAGTTTGCTGCTGCTTTTGATATTCGGCTTCCAAGTTATGATACTTTATGTTAAGCTCCTCATTCTACAGGGTGAGTGCATCTAAGCGTACTTGTAAATCTTGTGTAGTCTGTTGTAGGGTGGAATTCTGTTGACCAAGTGATGAATATTCAACATTAATTTGCTGCAGATACTGTATCATTGCTGGATAGTAGCATCAACACTGGATGAAGAAGATGATGCAAGGGTGGGGAATGCAACATGCGGGGTAGTTTTTAATACAATGGGAGTGGAAGTACTTATAGGGATAGTGGATGCAGTGGCGAGTGATAGAAGTCACGTGCAAATAGTTGACATGTGAGATGTGTTACGTGGTGTGGTGGATGCATGTAATTGTGCATCTCATGAAGCGATGGGTGAGATGTCCATGTCACTAGTGGAAGTTTCAGTGATTGCAACATGAAAGAGTGATGTCGGTGCGCTATGGTGTGTGGTGGTGGGTGCAATTGTGTGGTGAGAGGTGAGTGAGGAGGTGTGCTTGGTGGCGATTATTTTGAACCTTAATAGTGACGATTATTTTGAACCTTAATAGTGAATGCCTTTCAAGTTCGTCTACACGGAATCGATCCATAACAAGGGTTGTACTTCAAGTGTGTTGGTGTGTGCATCCATGTATGCATCATTTCTGGGTACTTTTGTAGTACGTCTACATGCCAAGTGTGTTGATATGCATTGACGATTATTTTGAACCTTAATAGTGAATGCCTTTCAAGTACGTCTATGCGGAATCGATCCATAACAAGGGCTGTACTTCAAGTGTGTTGGTGTGTGCATCCATGTATGCATCATTTCTGGGTACTTTTGTAGTACGTCTACATGCCAAGTGTGTTGATATATGTGGCCTCACTCTGCTTCTGGTGGAACATCTTTGGGCTCAAATTGCATGGCATGCGTGGAGCGCTTCTGAGTCTCGCTCTCAACTTGAAAATCATACTCTTCTAGCAAAAGGAAATATGGCTTATACTATAATTTACTGGACATTATATGTTTGCAAGGGGGCGATAGTAGGGAAATAGGGTGACTTCAAAATGACTTCTTCGAGATTTGCCATCACGTGGAGTTGCACCTCTATGCGAGTAGAGTGTGTCTTACCCAATTCTTTGATGGTCTTTAACCAAGCTGGCGGAGATAATTTGTAGGTGTCCTGTCCTTCAGGGGATGAGCGGCTGCCAACAACAGGTAAGGGTACATATTCTTCTTTGAATGTTTCCTCCACAGGGATAGGTATCATCTCCTCGGATTCTGGTAGGTCAAGTGGTGAATCTGATCGAGGGGCTTCCATCATATTAGACATTTGAGTCTATAACTCTTGTACTTTCATACGTAGTGCAGTCAATTCTTCCAAGAGAGCCGATGGTGCCACTTCCTGTACAATAGTGGGTCCCAAAGAATCTTTAAGCAACAAAGTTTTATTGGTTTCATTGAGGGTTCAACATTCTTCCTGTAAATGGTCATAGTCCTCAAGCACACGTGCATGGTCTTCCAAGAGGATCTGCATCGATTCAGGGGGAACAGCTTGAAAGCAAGACATACTAGGAGGCATATCCGGATTGTCCACTGTAGCTTCAAAATTCTCATGATTCTATTGTTGCAGGCGTTGATTTTCCTCCTTTGTAGCATTGAGGTGTCAGTGAAGAAGTGCCATAATGCGTGATAGCTGGGAACTTTGCATAAAGTGAACACCTAATTGTGATTCAATTCTCTTGATCTGTTCCTGTACCTGATCTTCAAGAGTTTGCTGCTGCTTTTGATATTCGGCTTCCAAGTTATGATACTTTATGTTAAGCTCCTCATTCTATAGGGTGAGTGCATCTAAGCGTACCTGTAAATCTTGTGTAGTCTGTTGTAGGGTGGAATTCTGTTGCCCAAGTGATGAATATTCAACATTAATTTGCTACAGATACTGTATCATTGCTAGATAGTAGCATCAACAGTGGATGAAGAAGATGATGCAAGGGTGGGGAATGCAACATGCGGGGTAGTTTTTAATGCAATGGGAGTGGAAGTAGTGATAGGGATAGTGGATGCAGTGGTGAGTGACAGAAGTCACGTGCAAATAGGTGACATGTGAGATGTGTTACGTGGTGTGGTGGATGCATGTAATTGTGCATCTCATGAAGTGGTGGGTGAGATGTCCATGTCACTAGTGGAAGTTTTAGTGATTGCAACATGAAAGAGTGATGTCGGTGCTATGGTGTGTGGTGGTGGGTGGAATTGTGTGGTGAGAGGTGAGTGAGGAGGTGTGCTTGGTGGCCATAAAAATGGGACTAGTGGGTAAAGCTCCTGAGAAGGTCGTACAAATGAAAAAGGTGTAGATCGAGGCTGCAAAAAGGATGTGAAGGAAGTATAGAAGGAGGTTAACTGTGTGGAGATGGGAAAGGAGTACAACGGATTAGTGGTATATGAGGGGAAATGCAGGGGAGGGGAAATGATGGGTGTAGTTATGATAGGTGGAATGGATACAGGGGGATTGGAAGCAGTGGTCAAAATTGGGCTAGAGACAGGGGGCCAAACAGAAACAAGGGATGGAATACAAACCTCGGGGCTATCTACAACATCAAGGGAGGTCCGAGTTGGGACCGATTGAGAAGGGAGGGTTTCACCAAGGGTATATACAAGGGAAGTATCATCCTCGGATGTGATGAGACCCATATGGACATGAATGTATGTACCTAGGCGTTTGAGAATATGACCGTCAAGGGTCGAATTTGGGTAAGGGCTTCTATAACAAATATCATAACGCTTCCGGCACGCCGACATATTTAACCAACTCATGCATAGCAGAGATAAAAGTTTCTTCAAAGCTATTGCTGACGAGTTCTTGTTGTAAGATGGCTTTGCTTTGTTCTTTTGTTAATCTGGTTCATGCCCAAACTTTATTCATGTTATTGTAGAGCCGTCGGATGGCAATGGTGTAAGCTGTTGCTTCTATCGTTTCTTCTTCATGTGTGCTAGCTTCTCTTGAAACTTCATGTGCTTTCGATTGGTGTGCTTCTTCCTCGCTAGCTTCAGTGTCAGCTTTGCCTTCGTCGATCACTGTGTGGTCCTCGTCTTCATCTTCACAATCAGTATTCCCACCCTCAGATGGGGTAGTGGGGTAATCAAGGCGCTCAAATTCTTGAGAGACAACATGAGTATCCGAAAATTGAAAGTCACTAGACAATACATCGGGGATCTCAAAATCAAACGTAGTATTGATATCTTCCATGCCCAAACTCGTAACCGAGAATGTAAAGGATTCAGAGACAAACGTAGAAGTTGTTCTGAGAGCTTCTATAGTCATGGTGGTCATAGTTGTAATGGTAGTAGGCACGGTGGTCTCTGCTTGTGAAACTTCACGGAGGGTGACTGAGCAGCTCAAGTGAATGCAGAGAGGGGGAATAGTTGGTTGTGGTTGAACTAGAGATCGTTCAGGTGAGGTTTTAGGTGTGAGCTGAGGTGATGGAGACACCCACACTTATAGTCATGGAATGGTGCCGCGCATGTGCTTGACTCGGGGGGGTTTGGGGGGTCTCGTGGTTTTCTTGGAGCCTTTATATTGTTCAATTGATCAGCTGGTAGGGCTCTCTTTATAGTAATATCATAGGCTAGACACATGTATATGATGCGCATGAGAGCACAACATCCATGAATGACCTTCTCCTTCTCCCACTGATGTCCGGCCAATAAAAGTTGATCATGAATGTAAGTAGCAATATCAATTGTCTGAGGCCCTGTGGTGGCAAGATACAAACCAAACTAAAGATGCTTGTGTGGAGTCGTAAATTGCTATTGTGCAAGGAAGGCAAAGTGTTGTAGATAGATGCATAGCTGAGTGGTCAACTAAGGGGTAATGGCAGAGATGGCAGGCCATTTATCAACATCGCTTCGCTTCATTGGTTTTGGGATGAGATGCTCCTTCTCGGTGGGTGTATGAGTGTCGTGAATCTTAAGTGCAGTCCTGAGTAAGTCTAGAGACAATGTAAACTTCTTGGAAGGTGGGTCATTCACCAAGGATGGTAGTATGAAACGGGGTCCAATTCCTTGCACTCCTGCTCTCTAATAGAAGCCACTAAATAATAACATCGATAAAAATCCAATTTCAAGAGTTTCACGGTAATAATTGCAATGGCCCATAAATGCTTGTACTTCTTTGATCTTCTTTGGCTTGGGTAATTCATTGATTACGCGTACCTTATCTTCATCTGTGGAGATTCCATTCTTTGAGACTATATGACCGAGTATCTTGCCTTGTCTGACCATAAAAACACACCTCTAGGTTTAAGTAGACTTGATATTCCCTACACTTTTCAAAGATACATTCGAGCTTAGGGATGTGCTGTGGTCAAAGCACTAAGTGAGCACACAGGTCATCCACATACACTTCTAGGTTCTTTCTTAAAAAGTCTTTGAACACATGGCACATCAACCTTGGGAAAGTTGCAGGTGTGTTTTTTAGCCCACAAGACATTACACAAAATGCAAAGATACCCCACTCAGTGGAAAATTATTTCTTGTGTTGGTCCTTGGGGGCAATGGCAACTTGGTTATAGCCTGAGAATCCATCAAGGAAACTATACACTTCCTTGCCTGTGACTCTTTCCAACAGGTGTTTTGTAATGGTTAGAGGGTAACTATCCCTAATCGTGGCACCATTGAACTTCTTTAAATTAATGCACACTCCCAGCTTACCATTCTTTTTAGGTATGACTACAATGGGGGAGTCCCATTCGGTGTGTTCTATTTCGTAGATGAATCCGGCTTCTATGAGTCTGTCTATTTCTTTCTTGAATTTTAATGCATAATTGTCATTATACGTATGGGTATTTTGCTTAATGCATTTTGCCTCGGTCTTCATGGGTATCCTATGGGAACATATGTCAGGATCTACCCCTTTCAAATCTTTGTAACTCCAAGCAAACACATCCCTATACCTCTTCAATAGAGCAATCAAATTTTCTTCCTCCTCATCAGCTAAATCATGTCCTATGTACATGCATCGTTCTTCTCCTTCCTCGATTGCCACTATGACTTGCTTCGTGGTTTCCTTATTGTCATAAGCTTCTCCTGAATTTTTGTCTCTTTTGGGCATTCGAATCATGATTTTTTTTGGTCTTCCACCGCATATTTTCAAAAATTTTCTAGAACTTCCATCAAGGGTTCTTCTTCCTTGGTTTTCACGCTCTTTTCCATCAATTTAACAAATCACCTATGTGATTCCGACTTTTTAGGAGGCAGTAGAAGTAAATACATAGTCGGATTTTGATGAGTGTTTCTCACAAATGAGAGATCCAGTGCAATGACACTTTGTGATCTAAAATTAGACTTAGATACCTAAAATTACCAAGTTAAATCATTGAAAAAGATGAACCATGGTCAGAGAAATCATTTCTGAAATCTGACTAAAAACTGAGATCACTAATAGTGAACAGTACACTCACATAGACTTGAAGTTATGGAAACAAATATGTATGAAATCAAATGTATATTACATGCAAAATACAATATACTTATTGATACATGTAGGAGCTCTAAGGTCACACTCAAATCTGACAAGAAGCTCTGTTAAGGAGTGTGTTTTTCCTGACTAGATATATATATAGGTCACACATATATAGTGTGTCTTGGAGCCATATTTTGAATTTGAATTCATGCTCACCTAAAAAACTTTTCTTACATTCTAGTAATAGATTCTATTACAAACTCATGGAGTTCTTTGCCTAACATCAAGTGGCTTCAACGACTTTTGATTCTTTTACTTCTACAATAGGTGAATACTCAAGAAACTACAAGAGTGAGTTCATAAGAGAACTCTTCATCACTTCAAGTATTTTCTTCAAGATTTACATGATCTTGTGGTACCCAAGCCATCACATAGGCTTACCAAGAGCATGCTCCAACATTAGAGACCTAGCCTACACATCCATGATCTTTCAAGATGAGTAATTTGAGCCTCACGGTTGGGCAAAAATCTTATCCACCATGAACATTGCTGTCAATGAAGAACATTGGACACCTCATTGTGATGAGGAGGGTTTTGATATCTCTTTGTTCATGTGTAAAACCTTTCTAGAAGAGTGTGACTCTAATGAGTACATAGGCGAAGAAGAGGATGACTATTATATAGAGCCAATTGTGATGGATACTTACTTTGACTTAGAGGATCATTACCTAGAAGATATAGGAGTAGTTACATAAAAAGAAGAAGAACCTCTCACAAGAATTGAAACTATAAATTCAAGGCAGGAAAGTGAAGGTAGTCAAAAGAAAAATAAAAGCAGTGAGACAAGCAGAGGAGGAATTATTGTTTGAAGTACGAGAGAATTTCTAGAAATATGAAGTTGAAGACCGAAAAATTCTAGTACAGATGCCTACGAGAGAGGCCATCACAGGGGAGCATATGATAATAAACAAAAGACTAAAAAGATTGTAGTATCCATTGAAGAAAACAAAGAGCAATGTATGTACATAGGAGAAGACCTAAGTAAAGAAGAAGAAGTAGAGCTTATAGATCTATTACGGTAATGTTTGCATGGAGCTATAGAGACCTAAAGAGGGTAGATCCAAAAATATGCTCTCATATGATCCCCATGACTACTGATGCCAAGCCCACCAAACAAAACCCCTACATGTATAATGATACTTATGCATCTAAAATAAAAGAAGAAATTGATAGGCTACTTGATGTTGGGTTTTTCTATGAGATTGAGCATACTGAATGGGTGTCCCCCATTGTAGTGGTGCCGAAGAATAATGGAAGTGGCGTGTGTGTATTAACCTCTAAAAAGTTAATGTTGTTATGATAAGAGATAGTTATCCTCTTCAAATCACCGAGCATTATTGAAGTGTGTTGTAGGCAAGGAAGTTTATAGCTTCCTTGATGGATTTTTAGGTTACAACCAAGTATCCATTGCTTTAGAAGATCAACATAAAATGGCCTTTGCCACAGAGTGGGGAATCTTTGCATTTTGTGTGATGCCATTTGGGCTCACCAATGCATCTACAACATTCCAAAGGCTCATGTGTCATGTCTTCAAAGATTTCTTAAGAAAGAGCTTAGAAGTATATATGGATGATTTATGTGCACATTCCCAAGAAAGAAGACACCACATCCTAGAGCTTAAACAGATCTTCAACAAGTGTAGAGAATATTGAGTTTGTCTGAACCTAGAAAAGTGTGTGTTCATGGTACATCAAGGTAAGATCTTAGGTCATATTGTATCTACAAGCGGAATATGAACAGATGAGGACAAATTAAGAGCCATAACAGAGCTTCCAAGGCCAAGGAACATTAAAGAGGTACAAGGCTTTATGGGCCATTGATATTACCACATGTTTATCCACATGTATGCAATTATAGCTAAACCTTTTTACGCTCTATTGACTAATTTTGAGTGGAATGATGAATGTGAAAATTCCTTCAATGATCTGAAGAGACGTATGTGCACAACACCAATATTGATCACTCCCGATTGGAATAAAGCAATTCATGTCCATGTAGATGCATCCAATTATGCAATAGAATGTGTGCTAGCACAACCCACGAGTGAAGGAAATCTAGATTTGGCTATAGCTTATGCTAGCAGACAGTTAAACAGAGTTGAACAAAACTATACAACAATTGAAAGTGAAGGCTTAGGCATGGTATATGCCGTGAAGAAGTTTAGAAATTATCTATTGGCCAACAATGGACCCGCAAATAAGAATCTGAAGACAAAAAAGGAAGAAATTTTAAAATTAAAAAAATATCAAATATTGGTAGAAGTATGTACAAGCAAGATACAGAGGGCGTATTGGCTTGTTGTGTCAAGGAGGATGAACATAGAAGTTGGTTGCAACAATCCCATGAAGGATTGCTATGAAATCACTATTCTAAACAGCGAAGATTGTAGAATTTGAAACGTTTAGGTGTGTATTGGCCTAGTATGGATAGAGAAATACATGAGTGGATTATGAATTTTCCAATGTGCTATGAGACCCCCAATGGAGTATGCTACCCTTTATCATGTGTTGTTAATTCCACAATGGAGTGCTACATTGGTAGAATTTATGAGATCTAGAACACTACCCAACGAGGCTAGTCTAGCAAGAAAACGAAGCATGGAACAAGAGGCTCAGGACTACACCTTAGGAGGAGACAACCTATATCAAAGAGGCAAAGATGGTTACTTAAGGTTGTGTGTTAACGAGTCAGAATATTTGATAATCTTAGAAACTGCACATGGTGATGTTGCAAGTGGACACTTTGAGCTTGACCGATTAATTAAGACCATTCTATTCTCAGGACTTTGGTGGCCCACTCTTCATATGGATGCACATACCTATGTGAAGAAATGTGACACATGCCAATGTGCATAATATCCTATCAGAAAAGATGAGATGCACATGAGACCAATGATGGGAGGATGCATATTCTCAAAGTAGGGTATAGACATTATAGGTCCTATTAATCCCCCAGATAGAAAATCCCATGCAAAGTACATCATTGTAGCCATAGAATACCTTACAAAAGGTGTAGACATCAAAGAAGCAACATAGAATGATGCTCAAACGATAGCTAAGTTCTTATTCAAGAATGTGTTCACAAGATATGGCTTACCAATAGAGTTAGTAAGTGATAGAGGTACAACTTCTTAAACAAATTCATCAAAAAACGTCTCCAAGAATTCATGACAACACATAAGAATTCTTCCCCCTATCATCCACAAGCTAACGAACAAGCAGAGAGCACAAATACGATTCTATGTAATGTATTAACAAAACTTGTAAATAATAAATGCTGTGATTGGGAATACCAATTTCATCATGTTGTTTGGCCTTACTGAGTTGCCTAAAAAATGGTACTCAATGCCACCCCATTGTAGATGGTCTTTGGAGAGAATGGTATGCTACCATTAGACTTCTTGATCCCAACTTTAAAAGTAGCACAAGAGCATGAGTGGAATAAACACGAGTTGTCCTTCAAAATATTTGATCTAGAATGCTTAGGTGAGACGAGGCTACGAGCAGTAGCAGACATCTATGCTGTAAAGAAACGACAAAAGGCATACACACGTCAAGGATAAAGGATTAAAAGAGGGAGACCTCACGTTGGTTTATACACTAAAGCAACATGCCTGTAAATTGGAAAAACAAGGATATGGACCCATGTTCAATAATAGACTTTCCACTAGTGGTGCAGCTCAATTGGCTACTCTAGAAGGTGACATCTTTCCAAATTATATAAGTGGATGTAGAGTCAAGCTATATCAAGAACCTCTTATAGAGGATATGCTAATGAGACTCAACATTGCTAAGAATTGAAAAAGAAGAAGAGTTAAGGATTAGAGAAGAAGCACATGCAGAGGCTAGAGAGCACATTAGGTGAAATAAGTTAAGATGTCAAGGCTAAAATGTCAATCCCAATGCCCCAAGATATCACATGGATATGTGCACCAAAAAGAGTACACATCCTAGCATTATAGATAGATGATTGAACTAGGGCACGACATTCCAAATAAGATGATCAAAGCTCTAATCAATTTTGGAGCTGCCACTAGTGAAATTAGGTACTCATGCTCTGAAGGATTGTGCATGGAATTTAAGACATTAGAAGATTATTTAGTGGTCTTATGATGTGTGAAACCTCTTGTTTGGGTGAGGTGGAGCTTTCCATATACCTTCAAGATATCCCAATGTTAGTGAAAATGCTAGTGTCTCAAGATGAGGACCTTACAAAACCACTTGTCTTGGGTGAAGACTAGATCTATAGCCATGCAATCAACTTAAATCTAAGAATCCAACTTCTTCTTGTTTGCGTGCATGAACAATGCATTACATTAGAATTAGAAAATTTCATGATCACAAATCTAGGCATCACACATTCTCTTAGTTCTTCTACGACTAATCTTCGAGAAGAGGATGTTGAGTGTGTCAACAACGCTATGATGCAAAAGGACTAAATCATGGAATAACATATTCAAAGGCAAGCAGACCTTTGCTTCTTTTCAAAGACTAATGCAACCACATTATTTGAACCACAGAGGCAAGCAAAATAGCACAAGGCAATCACTATATCAAATAAACAAATAGAATTCAAGAAGAAAGTAGTTCCAGACATGAAGTAGATCTAAGTATGAAAAGGAGAGAAACCACCTGCATTGCCACAACAATTCCCATCCAAGCAAGCCAACCGTGCCAAAAGACAAATGAAGTGACTAGGAAAAGCTCCACCACAAGCTATCGAGCAAATTTGGATGCCTAAGAAATTAGTTGCAGCTCAACAAGGACAGTTACACAAGTGGGTACCCAAGAAGCTCTTACATACACAACAAATTATGCTCTCCCACACGAGAAAAGTCTCAAAAAAGAAGCCAAGGACAAGCAAGGGTCCGAACAAAGCACAAAGATCAAGAGACGATCAACTCACATCTTCAACAATAGTAAGAAGACAATCAACAATGGTATGGGTTCGGAAGCTAAAAGCACCAATAGACACCATAGAACCAAAGAGCAAACCACAAGGGATACAAAAATTAAGAAACCACTCAAAGATGAAGAGGTCAGAAGCGAATTGTATGAGATTGAACACTGTTCTAAAATGGATCCCTATAAGGACGAATGGTCAATTGTCATTCAACCATCGATTGCTTGCATCAATTCAAGATCCATTAGATGCTTCCAAACAAAGATTGCATCAACATTTGCAAGTAACATCAGAAGCCTTGACATGCAAAAACCATATGCCCTTGGCATAACCTTGTCTTTGCACCATTCAAGTCATGCATTTCCATAGTATGCATTAATATAGGGCCACATTACAAGGCCGTGATAGACACAATTGTGAAACCGAGGCACATGAGGCACATTTGACATATGTAAACTATTTTATTGATAATAACATCTTTTTTCTTGTTTTATGATACTACTCCAAAAAAAAAAAAAAAGGGAAAATGCAGGGATAGGGTCATGCGCTCGAAGAATCTCATCAATGAACCATCAACAAGGATATCCATCAACGGTGAAAGAAAAGCCAATGGTCAATCACCATGATGGGAGTATAACACAAAGAGATGAAGATCAATGGACCTTTCACCATGGTAAACATCACCTACTTCGGCAAAACTATCACCATGATAGATTTACACCATACTTGTTACCATGCATTCCCAAAGTAAGGATGCATAAGGCCACATTACAAGTCCATACATAAGGCACATATTTTCGCCAACCCATGCACTAACACACTTACCCATCATCTATTATGGGTTATGAGCACTTGGCATAATAACTACAAAAGCCATGTTTGAAAGATCTAGAGGACATCTAGGTTATTATATCAGTACCTATGAAGAAACTCACAACTGACAACTGCTCAAAATTAACATCAAAAACCTCTTTTGAGCAACTCACAATTATTGAAAGTTCACAAATACACCATCATACTGGACCCTAAGAAAGACGTATATGCAAAGGGATTAAAAACTGCAAAGGCTAGAAGAGACAAAATGAAGAACCGGACAACCGACCCTGTGACATGTGGAAGACAAACTCCTCTTGTGGATACATGATGGACACTACCTATCAAAGTACTACATGGAACAACAACTCCAGCAAGGGTCTGTCAGGGATGATAGACTCAAGAGGGGGAGCAGTGTTGACATGCAAGGTCAAGCACAAGGAATGGGAATGGATCAAAGAAGTGGACATACAAAAAGAGAGAGCATATAAGGAGCTCCAAGAAGTATATTTCAATTTTCAGAAGGACTCCTATAAATAGTGATTTTGATCACTAAAAACCATTGTAAATATCATTTCACAATTTTACAACTCCACTTTGTTCAAGTTGATGACTCCTTGAGCTTTAGGAGTATTAGAAGTAGCCACATACCAATTTTCATAATGTTTAGACTCCGTTTGAGCCCCGAAAAGCCTTGGAAGCTAATTTTTAACTAGGTTAGGTCTGGATAAGGCCAAAACTAGTAAAAAAAACTATAAAAAGAGCTAGCGAGATCATTTTTGAGTTTACTCAATTTGGGTAGCTAGTTAGAGATTGAGGCTTTTGTAAGAGAGCTCTTTTGTAATAGAAATATTTCCATTGTTCCTCTGTTTCTTACCTTTTGCATGTGTGTGTATGTGTGTGCATGTTTGTGTGCTTCTCACTCACACATGTGCTTTTACTTTCTCTTGATCTTCGTACCAGTCCTCATGTCTCCACAGATTGACACTTATGAGGTGGATCTCCTCACGTTGGTACTCACCATTGTGCTAGAGTGACATGTTTCAACATAAAAAATGATATTTCATATTAAAAATTATACGTTAATGGTGCCAAAACAGATACATTACTCCATCCAAAATTATTCTGAAGATTGAAAATAATTAAGCTTGCTTTTGTTCATGTCAAGCAACTTCCTTCATATATATGCTTAGTCATGTCAAGCGACTTCCTTCATATATATGCTTTAGACATTCTTCTTGAAGATATTTCTCATTTTTACAAATATCAATGCTTTTGCTATCATTTTCATACCAATCCTCAATAAAATTTTCCATGCCATCATCTTCATCATTATCGTAAAAATCTTGTACTTTTTCTTTTGAATATAGGTCTTTCAATCTTGCATATTCCATAGGATCACTTTTGCATAGCCTCCTCATGGAAGCTTCTGATAAATGAGGTCTTATTGGAAACTCTGAATGGTGTGGTGGAAGATCATGAATATCATACACTAGAATCTACACACATGAATAAAAATCATTAGTATTCCATAAATGAATGAAAACTAAACTCTAAATATAAATTTAAAGACGTAAGTCAATTTGAAAAGAGCCTCAATCAATTAGAGTTTTCAATGCAACACAAGGTAGGTGGATGGAAATTTTTCATTGCTCTCTAGATAAAAGGTGCTCTTGGAGGTCTACGCCATCCATAATTCACTAATAATTCATCACCATCATGTAGTGAAGTAATAGCATTGTCAACTATGTATCTTGCTACATCTCTACTCATGTATGGTGTCTTGATCCTTTGGATGTCATTCACATCATCACTTGTCACAATAATATCATAACATATACACATAGATAGATAACCTCATTGTGATCCCTTTTGATGAATAGAGAAGGATCTAAGTTACTAGGTTTGAACCCACGATATTGAAGGTATGTAACCAACCTGTAATTCGAAGCTCTAGGAGCTTGTTTCAATCCATACATGCTTTCTTAGCAATCAGATAGGTATGTATCTTTTCATACCAAGCATGTGGTGCTTGATTTAAACCATATAATTCCTTCTTTAACCTGCAAACCTCGTTTTCATGCCCTTTCTACACAAACCCACGGGGCTAAAAAACATACACTTCATGCAAGTCACCATTTAGAAATGCTATTTAATGTCCAACTAATGTACATTCCAACCATGATGAGCTACAAGTGCACATATGCCATGAACAGTAGTCATTTGGTAAGTAGGAGCAAAGGTTTCATCAAAATCAATGCCTCTTTCTTGCACATAACCCTTTGCAACAAGCCTATCCTTATACTTATCAACTATTCCATTAGGTTTATGCTTCAGCTTGTATACCCACTTAGTGCCAATGGCCTTTTTGCTAGGAGGCAAGTCACATAAAGACCATGTACCATTTTTCATGATAGCTTCATATTCAGATTGCATTGCAGCCATCCAATGTTCTGAATTTTGTGCTTCATCAAACGAAACAGGTTCAGTCTCATCATAGAGACTAGAGGCAGACATAACATAGAAATCTAATGCAAAAGAGGCACTATGAGAGCCTGAACGAGTACGATATGATACAGGTGCATCTCATTTGCTGTCACGCAAAGTCTTCACCAACCATTTTGGCATAGTTTTTGCCTGCTCAATATCAAGTCTCTCATCAACAAGTGCATCATGTAAATCTACATCACAATTGGAATGATCTGCATCATCACATGAAACTTGCAAAGGCTGAGAAGTTGCCTCATTAGGACTAGCACTAGATTGTGGAACTGTGAAAAGAGGCAGTGATCAGAGCTAACCAGAATGTGTTAGCCTGTGGATGATACAGAAGATAGCCTTTGCCTTCATAACTATACCCAACAAAAATACATTTTACTACTTTATCATCCAATTTTTTGCGATGTTGTTCAGGCACTAATGCATATGCCAAACAACCAAAAACACGTAGATGAGAAACAGATGGCTTGTGACCAAGGCAAGCCTCATATGGAGTGTTAGACTGCAGTGCTTTACTTATTAAGTACATATGTTGCACACATGACAGCCTCAAGCCAAAAACTATGTGGTAAAGCCTGACTCTTGATCATACACCTCGCCATCTCCATGAGTGACATGTTCTTCCGTTCAGCAACCCCATTCTGTTGAAGTGTGTATGGCAGTGTACACTGATGTTTTATCCCATCTTCATCCAAAAATGCATTAAAGTTAGAAGACATCTATTCCCCCCCTCAATCAGAAGAGAGGGTGCCCATTTTACATGCTGACATATTTTTAGCCAAAACCAAAAACTGTTTGAAGCACATAAACACTTCGGACTTTTCCTTCAATGGATATACCCATGCATGCCTGGAAAAATCATCGATGAAAGTCAAGAAGTAAAGTAATAGTTCCCAAAAGAAGGTGTCTACATAGGACCGTAGACACCACTATGTACAAGCTACAATCTCTAAGTAGCCCTAATGGAACCATCTTTTGGAAAAGAGTAATGCTTTAGTTTTCCCAAAATACAGCCTTTATAAACATGTTTTCTGGGTGCCTCAAGTTTGGGCAAAGAGGAGACCATTTCAGATTTATGGAGGGATAGCAAACTAGAAAAATTCAGATGATCAAAGCATGCGTGCCAAAGCTTTGCATCAGACATAGCCTGAGAATCATGTAGTGCACATGCCAAAACATTTACAAATCTTTCATAGTCTATGATCTTACATAGCCCACGACATAAACTGCTAGAAGCAATAATGACATTGCCATTTGACAGATCATGAACTGTACACCTATCATTTGCAAAACAATTTGTGCTTTTCTGATTTGTTCTCATCTTTGTCTACCTTCTTCGAATGTGTAGCATTTGCAGATTATTTCTTACAAGTAGAAAGCTCCATTTACCTTTGCCCTTCTGACTAGCCAAGAAATCTTGATCTGCAACATGCATGATGGACCTGTTCTACCTAGAGTGATCTTCTTGCAACAGAATAGAGACTAATTCCTCAAATGACAAGGCATTTGAATTTCCTTTCATCATCAAACGAAGGGTAGAAGCAAAACTCTGATATGAGTCAAGAAGACCATTCAGAACGGTCTGCAAAAGTGAGCTATCTGGTATAACTTCATCAACAGAAATTAATTGTTCTTTAAAATCCTTGATCTTTGTGAGAAAACTGTCCATAGAATCACCTTCATTCAATTGCTCACTCTCCAATTGTTTTCGGAGGTAAACAACACGAGCCTCATTCCTAGCCTAGCACAATGTGGTAAGTGTTTCCCAAGCATCCTTAGCTATTCTACAAGAGGAAATGTGAGGAATAATGGCACCTTTGACAGAAAAGCTATCAATGTAATTTGCTCGATAGTAGGTGCAACGAAAACAGTAGCCCGAACAGGAATCTGTAGAATATCATCATCTTTGACACCATCTCCATCAGCTCCAACACCTGTATTTGCAGTACTTGTATTTACAAGTGTAACTTGATGTCTTTCAACACCGTGCACAATATTCCATAGTCCTTTTGCGACCAATACATGACGCATCATATAAGCCCATAAATGGTAATTCATACCATCCAATTTATCCTCAATAGCCAACATACGAAATACATCAGTGCTTTAAGCCATGGCCACTAACTAAAATACCTTGATGCAAAAAAATGATTGTATCTAAAAAAGTTGAACAGAACTACCCAAACGAGTTCTGCTAGGCCTATAGGAGACTTTGAGATGCTTATACTGGTGAGCCGAAATTGCTATATATCTTTGGCACAAAAAGACAAAATAGCCTACACAAGTGCTATGATAGTGCATTTGGAGGCCAAAACGAGCTCAGATCACCATTTCAGCACCACAAAGCGGAGCAGTTTTGATCTTTGAAACATTTTGAGTATGCTTACCAAATTTTGTGGGATTTTGAGATTGGAACCAGAGAGGTGTAGACAACACCCTAGATGAAGCGGCAACCTGCTTTAATACCAATTGTTGGAGTTAGACGTCTGCAGAAGCACGCGAACAACACAAGGAAGAAGAAGAAGCTTGGAGCACAACACACAATACTGAATGTATTACCACTAGAATGTACAAAGATAAGTAGCCCGTTAGGGCAATAGGCATATATAGAAGCGGGGGCAAAAGACCTCCTAAAGAGGGAAAAAAGTGCCCCGACGGTCCTAGAGTGCTCACACACATCACAACCTAAATATATCAATACATCCTTTGGCAACTAATCTTGCCTTGTACGTGCAAACTGATCCATGTGAATTTCTTGTAACTTTATATACCCATCTATAGCTAATCACCTTTTGCTTCGGCAACATTGGAACCAAATCCCAAGTGTCCATCTCCTTCAATGCATTTGTTTCTTCTTTAATAGCCTCTTCCCAATTAGGGTTTCCCTTTGACTCTTCATAGGTTGATGGTTATTCTGAAATTGAATCTTTTGCCAAGTAGATTGAATGCTTTCTAACAAATGTGGAATCATACCCATAACTTTCTGGTTGTTTCTTCTCTCTTGCTGATCTTCTAGGTGCTTGTTTGGAGCATTCTCCAACTTCTTGCATTTTTGCTTTGGCTCTTGACTTCCATAGTTTGTAATCCTTTTCTCTTTCATCTTGTTCATCGTATGTATCACTTCTTGGATCTTGGACATGTGCATCATGCTTGCTTCCTAATTGATGAGAATCAGAATCAAGATCATATGGTAGAGTTACCTTTTGTTTGTCTTCATCATACCAAGACCTATGTTCTTCAAACAGAACATCTTTACTTGTAGTGAATTGCTTGGTTGAAGGATTATAGAACCTGTAACCCATCTAAGTTGATTCATACCCAATAAACAATGCCTTTGTTGCCCTTTCATCTAGCTTACCTCTTATTTGTGATGGTACATGAATATAAGCTAAACAACCAAACACCTTGAAATGTCCAAGGCTAGTTTTTCTTCCATACCTTGCTTCATAAGGAGTCATACCTTGAAGTGATTTGGATGGTATTCTATTGACAAGGTACACAACAATTGAAATAGCTTCTACGCAAGATAATGTGGCAATTTCTTCTCTTCAAGCATTGTTTTGGCTGATCCAACCAATGTCTTGTTTCTCCTCTCTGCAATACCATTCAGTTGAGGAGAGGACCTCGTAGTCACTTCCCTTTTTATACCTTTATCCTGCAAGAACTCATCAAAATATTTGGAGAAGTATTCTCTCCCTCCATTAGATCTGAGCTTCTCGAGTGATCTACTTGTATGATTCTCCACATGTGCTAGATACTTTTTGAAGCAATCAAACACTTCATTCTTACTCTTGATAAATTATAAAATAGTCCATCTACTATGATCATCAATAAATGAGACATAATACCTTGATCCTATCAAAGAAGGTTCTTGACTTAGTCCCCATTCATCTTTATGTACTAAGTCTAATAAGTTCTTGTGGATGTAGCCTTTGTGGTGGAATGGTTGTCTTTGTGCCTTCCCAATCTGAGATGCATCACACATGTTGATCATGTGTTGCTTTGATATGTTTGGCAGTTCTAGAACACTTTGATCCTTGCATATATCCTTCAAGGTTCTTTCATTCACATGAGCAAGTATCTTATGCCACACTTCAAGTTCACCTAAGGCTTGAGACCCAAAAGTGAATAGAGCTATGTTCTTGGTTTCTCCTACTTCAAAAGTAAAAAGCCTACCATGCTTCTCACCTCTAGCTATCTTGTTGAAGCCTTGACATGGATCTTCCACAAAAGCTCCATGTTGGTGGAACCTAACTTGCAAGCCTTTTTAAACTATTTGGCCTATACTTATTGGGTTTTTAGCGATAGTGGGTGCATAGAGAACCTTACATACAATGTTTGTCCTTCCATTGCAAGCTTTGACATTACCAATCTTCTCCACATTGTGCTTTGTGTCATCCCCTGTTTGAACTTCATGTCTATGCTTTGGGCTTTCCAAATCAGATAGAGAGCAATGTTGCCTACAACATGATTTGAACATCCAAAATCTATGTAGAACAAATGATCATCTTCTTTACCTTCTTTGTGGCTTAGACTCATAAGAAGCAATGTGTTCATGTGGTTGATCTTTTGAATAATTGTTGAAGTCCCTTCTATTACAGCCTCTATTGTTATTGTTGAAGTTGTGTCCACCTCTACCTCTATTGCTGCCATATCCACCTCTTCCACTTCCTTTCTGGGTCTTCCCATTGAAACAACAATTGTGAGTAGTGTGGTTGGTCTTATCACAGATGGTACAAGGTTGAACATTCTGACCTTTGACTTTGTCATGCTTTGGTCCTTTCTTCTTCCCTTTCCACTTGCTCTTACTTGTGAAGGTGGCTTGCGAAGTCTCTTCTTCATCTTCTTCCTACTTCTTGCCTTTCAACTTCTTATCCTTCTTATCTGCATATAGAGCACTAGTTGAATTACCATAATAGGAGTTACCTTCCTTTATGCTATTTTTGGCCTCTTGACTGAAGAGTTGTTCAAGAAATATTTTGAAGTCTCAAGTTTGCACATACATGATGAGATATAAGCTGTGTTGAAGGATTGCCATTGCTTATCACTTCGAATCCCATTGAGAATTTGCCTCATAATAGCCTCTTCTTCAATCAACATTCCAATGGATGCTAATTGATCTGTGACCTCCTTGACCTTGGTAACAAACTGAGTGATGGTTTGTTTAGGTGCCTTCCTCATTTGGTTGAACTCGTTCCAAAGATTATTCTTTCTTTCTTTGGTACTAGTAGAAAAGAAAGTCTTGAGGGCATCCCAAATCTCTTGAAATGTCTTGCATCCTCTAATATGTGGTAATAGAAAGTCAGAGATAGAGTTTAGTATGTATGACCTTGCTTGAGCATCCCTTGCACACCAAAGTGTGTGCTTATCTATCTCCTCTTGTGTAGGTCCTCCTTTGGATCTTGGAATAGGCATAGCTTCATCACCTACTACAATTCCATAAAGGTTTCTACCTTGTAAACAGGCCTCCATTCTAATTTGCCAAGCCACATAGTTGTGTTGTTCAAGCTTCTCCATCATTGAGGGAAAGCCATCACCCATCTTGATCTAGCTCTGATACCACTAAAAGAACTTGGAGAAGCTTGTAAGAGGTAGAAAAGTTGAGCTATGAAGCAACAAAGTTTGATCCAGCCAACCGGTACAAGACCAGCCCTTGAACTTACGGAGACTCAAATAAACCTTATAGGCATGTGATAAGTGCAATAAAATGCATTGTGTACTTTGGAGCATCAAGTAGAAGGACTCAATACAAGACAGATAGGTTCATGCATCGACTAGCTCAAAAAACTTACTATCTATGGATGAGACAATGAACTTCAAATGCTCATAGCAACCAGCATGATTATAATTATAAAAAATCATTTCATGGGAGTGACAGACATAGGGTTGATTTTATATAGTGCACAAGAGTACAAGAAATAAGCAAAATATGCTTTTGGAATGAATCAGACACTCAACAATGGTACATCCTATTTTTTAGGAATATATAGAGATTGACTTTGAGACATGAAACCTTTGATTTCTCCAAATCTACTACACCAAATGCTATGACACCTTACATAAATAATCTAGACAATACTAGCTTTTGAATGAGACATCTCGCATCCAATTTGGAGCACTGTAGGGAGAGAAGCCTCTACAAGCTTACTGTTGGCGAAGAAGAAAAAATGAAGGAGCAAGACAATGATGGTCACAAGTGTATGTATATTGCTTCCATGACATTGTACTATACAAGTGATTTGAAGTCTTTATATAGACTTTTCAAGTGTTCCACAACTTCTACAAGTGGATTTTGAATTTGCATGAAGGTGGTAAGAGTTGTTGGAGGGAATCAATTCACTTTCCTACCATCTAGGAAAAGTGAAGATCTAGTTTGATCTACTTTTAGGTGATTGCTTGATTGATTGATTGATTGAATGCAACTCAACCACCACAACTTCATGGAATTAGGGCTTTCACTTTCTACTTTTACATGTGTAAAGCTCTAGGCTTTGACAATGGTAAAAGATCCATGAAAAATCTTTTTAGAAAATACCATAAATGAGCATAACTAAAAGAATTCTCCAATGGATATTCTTTTGAAGTAATCCAAGCGATAGCTTTTTTCATAGTGTAAGCTTGATGTTTCAACAAGAGAGAAAAACAATAGGAGAGAGATATTTAGCAAGAGATTGTTGGAGCTTGTAAGCACAATGCAGGTCTAAATGTTGGAGAGCTCTTTGATCAGATGTGAGAGAGAGAGAGACAGAAAGAGAGAGAGAGAGAGAGAGATCAAAACTGAGAAGAAAAAAGAGAAAGAAAGAGACAAAGACAGATAGAAATTGAAGGAGAAAGAGGAAGAAAGAAGGAGAGAGAGAGAGAGACAGATAATAAGAGAGAGATGTAGAAGGAGATTGCTAGGGCTCGTAAGTACAGTGCAAATTTCAATGTTGGAGAGATCTTTGATCATATGCACATAAAATGATGATCGAAGAGCGATCCAATGTTTTCTTTATTTTGATCAAACACCACTATTGCATAAGTGATGTAAAAGCATCATGTATGGGATCATGCCAAGCATCGCATAAGCGACACTAGAATGTGTTGCATAACCGATGCACGTGAGCATCACATATGCGATGCGACACTCACTTAGCAATGCTTTCATGAACATTGCTATGAGCGTCGAAAACAACATCAAAAATAACGTTGAGATTAACATCATTTAGACGACGGTGTGCGCTTGATGCCTAGTCAGATGAAATGTACGATCACATAGCAACAAAAATGCGTCGAGTTAAGTGTCGCTATGCCCCCATATTCCTTGTACTGAATCCAAAGAATTATGTGTCCTCTCATTGCATTTGATGGATTATAAGAACATTGTGATACTAGTAAGTAAGAAGAGTACAAAGGATACCATGTTAAATCTAGAAGCTAGGAAAAAGCATTAACTGGAATGAAATTTATAACTCAAATGATATAATAAATGTTTTTTTGTAAGTGTATAAAAGTATACGAATCATCAATCTTTGAACATCTATAAGAGGTCCCAAACATTAGTTCAAGAAGACAACAATTTAAGCTAAGAAAAGAAATACCAAGATTGGCGTCTTTGTTTGTTTTTTCTAATTTGCAAGAAACAATCATGAAATTGAAAAAGTTATGTTTGATACCGTGTCACCTTCTCAAAAGAGGTGACTGTCTGATTGTTCTAAGAATATGATGTAGTCGTAAAGTTGATACTATCAACCCCCTCACTAAAGTGGGTAGGGGAGAAAATTGTATTTAGATATGATCACCCTTCACTATCACTCAAAAGATATCAAATTTATGTCCAATTTGTCAACCAAGTGGTATAACGGTCAAACTATAATATATAGGTAAATCAAAAAGACCTAAAAAAGTAACAAAATACAAAGAAAAAAACTCGTAGGAATGAAACTTTTTTTACATTAAGATTAAGATTATACTAGATGTTCTAAAGCCAACCATGTAGAGATAAGTTAGAGATAGAGTTCTATTAACATCAATACATTAGGGGAAAAAATGAACCCTGCATGGGCCTTTTAGATTAAGGAGTGATTAGTGATGGACCAATCAGAAGAGGGTGGTGGCCACAGTCTATGCCCTATAAAATAATAGGCTGAAGGGGGGAGAGGGGACATATTTCTCCCTTATTTAATGAGCTACCTCTAGAGAGAGAAGGAATCTCATAACTTAGTTGGGCCCAAAAATTCAAAATTTCTAAAAAGTTAAAAAATACATCATAACACCTGAGAATGGACCCCCCATAACTTTTTAGGGTCAAAAGTACTCTTTTTGACCCCAAATTCAAAATTCGTGCATGTTTTGAGCTGAAAAATGGCTTTTTTCAAAAATGCTCAAAAAAGAGTTATTTACCTCCTTAACCTCACATTTTCATACTCAGGACCCAAAAAGTCATCTTTTCCCACTACTTTCACTCTGTAGCACACCATGAAGCTCTTGTTTCTACACTCCAACCTACCTGCATCTCCTATCTCAAATTACTGTTGTAGCTTGAAGACCTTTAGCTTCAATGGCAACATCTAAAGCTTCTAGGCGACTGAAAGATGAAATCCTCACATTAAGATGTCACAACATCAAAGCCATAGATGGACAATGGGTATCACATGAGTAGTGCAAAGGTGCACGGGTGTACATGCAACCCTCTAGAGTTGGGCCTCATCGAGTTAGAGATCGTGGAAACTTGGATCTTCACTGGAAGGGAAAGTTATTTGCCTTCAAGAAGCAGAGAGACAATGGGATGGTTGCTACTGTATAACATGTTTTTACAATGACAACTATGAAACTTGAAAACTCTAATAGAATGAAATATCTTGTGAATTATAAGTATTACTCGACAATATTATATGTTTTCTATTTTGAATATATTTCTGAACTATTCAGATATGTTTTTGTTTGTTTGAGATATATTTCCTTCTACTTTGGTGGAAGAGCAACCATTTCATAGTCTTACAGGTACTTTCCAGGCATTGCATGCAGATGTTGGTGCACTAGTCTTTCCAAAAATATCCCCTCTTCAATTTTTCCATGATAGAGTTTTCTTTTACACACATAGATATGTTGTACCCTCTACAATGAATGGTTTTGGAAGGTTAGAGAGAATTGAAGTACATTATCTTCTTAGCTTGGAATGGCCAAAACCTAATATATGGTATGTATCATCTTTGAAGCACAAGATGGTAATGGATATACATAACTCTTTGAAAGTCACAAAAGTGCCTAGGTCTGTAGGTTTGCACTGGTCTTTTCCCATCCATTGTTTTGTATATTTATTCCAAGAATTCTCATTCCAAGAGACTTCCATCATGTTCATGTGTAAAGATATCAAATATGAGCAAGTCGAAAGTCTTCTTGGTGAAAATTGGGGTTTGATAGAAGGAATTGCAAAAGGTGATAAATATCTTTGTAAAATAGGTGGAACAGGTATATGATTTTGATATGTGAAACAATGTACTTCATTATACATTAGATTCTACTATGATTGTTGGATGTGTAAACTTGGCAAATGGATACCATTTCAAAGTTCAGAGGGATCTTTACATTCATTTGAAGTAAAGCTTAGATTTCCCAACAATGAAACAGAAACTATTTTACTGAATAATCATTGGACCTTGGCTAATCTGAGAGAACACTTGGTGATTATGGGGTGTGAAGGACTAACTCAATCCAAATTCAAAATACAAGGACATAAGGTGAGAAAAGTTTTGTGCTTTTGTTAAAGTAATCTTTTCATTATTGCCTGTCGTAATTGAACAGATGTCCTTCCAAAGCTCCCATTTCCCATTATCTTCACTATTCTCATCTCTTTTAAAGAAACGTCTTGCCTTCTTCCCAATCATTGAAACTTGTTGTAAAATCTCTTGAGACTCACCATACTTCTTAACAACTAAAGATACATGGCCACCATGACAACCAATAGAATTTAAAAGATCTTCTATTTTTTGGATTGCTATTGTAGACCTCTCTAGTGGTTTCATTGCAAATGCATATTCAACATGGAGCTTCAAAAGCCTATCAAAGATCCTCATGAATGCATGCAAAGTACAAAAGTGAATATTTACTAATGGAAATGGAATAATGGGGTTCCAATCATTGCCTATTTTATCACAAGTTGGTTCTTGTAACATTGGACACCTCAAAAGTGATACCTCACATTCCTTGCGATTCCATGAGTATGTTTCATCAATTTCCTCAGAGTCATCAACTCTCATCAATGCCCTTGCACGTTTAGACTGTCTCTTAGATCCTTTGTAACCTTGTGTACAATATGGGCAAGGATGGAGAGAAGATGCTCCTTGTTTACAACCTAACATGCATTTTATACTCTTAAGGTTTCCACCCAAATGCCATTCTACCTAAAATTCACCTATATCATCTAGAGAAAGCTTTTGCCTGTGTATTTGAGAAGAGATTACTTCTGTAATCCATGGAGTCCTATTAAAAATCCATGAAATAACATTGTTTATTTCTTTGGGAACTTCTATAGCACCTAACCACCAGATATCTCTCTCTGATTGCACACTCTAAGTAAAATGGGAACTGCATCCTTAAGTTTCATCACTCATTGCATGGTCCATAACTTCATTCATTAGCATCACACTCAACCTTTCCAGTCATCGACCCTTTATGATTTGGCACTCATCAAGCTTTATTATGAACTTTAACTTAATATTACAGTCTACACAAAAGAGAAAACATTATCTTAATATGATACTTGAATGCAATAAAACTTCAACAGCAAATAAAATGTAGTAGGGGTACCTTTGATTGTTGAACTATAAAAGTGAACCATTGCTTGCTGAAGCTTCTAAAGATCCACAAATATATTGTTGAATTTAGTGTAAGTAAATCCTTGTGTAGATAGGATCTTTGATTGCTTGTTGGGAATATTTGGATGATAAACAAAGGTAGGCATAGTGTCTTCTATGAATAAATATTGTCCAATGGTATGAGTCACATCCTCATTTGAAGTTTTTTTTATAGACACTTTGTATGGGCATGGAAATATACTTTGAGAAATACCTTGTGCTTGTAAGGCTTGCCTCAAAAGGGTGTACATTGGAGTATACCCATTTCTACTAATGCCCATTTCGTCACATATTGCTTGCACATCTTGCACTTTGATAAGGTATTTTTAATTTCTCTGAAAACTCAGCTTCAACAACTACTTTAATACTGTCCTATGGGTGTGTCTATAGCAAAAGTGATTTCTTTGCTCTTTATATAGCTATTCATCAGCTTGAATTTGTCTTGTGTTGTTGATGAAGTAGTTATGTCTTGAATAAATGACCTACACAATGAAAGATTCCATTACAAATCTTCATTAAAACATATAAAAGTAAAACAAACACTCACCTTGTTGCATATATACGTCGTTTGCGTGCTCCGCCACCTACTAAAAGAGCTTCAAAGGATGACAATGCTCTTTTCCTATATCTCATACCAAGTGGAGTCTCCTCCAGTAGCTGGAGATTGGCATTTAACTTTGAAATTGTGCTTTCTTTTGCTTCCATATCTTGTTCAAAATCTACAAGTTGTTTTTTTAAATATATGATTGTGCATTCTAAAGTAACCACCCTCATATGATGGAGTTGATATTGTTGGAACCAATACTGAGCAGTAGCATGTGAATGTGTAGATAATCGCTTGCAGTAACCTAATAGTCCAGCTTCACCTGCACCAATGAACTAAAGTAAAGTTGAGAGGTTATGGAATGTTGGATGGTAAGAAGATATTGGATCAAGAGGATATAGTGAACCATGAGTCCAAAGATCAATAATTTTTTCTCTAGCTGCACGACATTCATTTTGAGAATTGACATCATTGTTGCATTGTGTATTTGGAGAAAACTCTCTAGGCACATGAACATGGATACTTGTTGATGCAAGAGCATGAGGACGTTCTACTGTGAAGTTTGTGATACATGTCAACACCATCTTTGCTAATGACCAACAATATAAAAAACAAAGATGGGAAACTGGTTGGAATGGACTCTAAAGCATATGTTTTGCTTAGAAAATGTGTTTTATTATATATGTATGTGTGTATTTTTCCATTGTGTATGCCTGAAACGATGAAATTTCAAAAAAGTCATTTTTGGGGAGACCATAGTCACGGATTTGATGATGTGGCCCTTAGTTTTGGAGGGATTTTGAAAATTATACGTTTTCTAAATGAAACTTTAAAAAATGGTCCCAAAAAAGTGACTTCTAACATATATATTAAAAAATAGGCCCTTTTGAGTTAATATACACTAAAAATCAGACTTAAAAAAGAAATCATTTTTTATTCAAATACATGCACGATTTTGATGATGTGGAAAGTAGATTCTTAGCTCTCTCTCTCTCTCTCTAGGAGAAGAAAGAGAGAGGCCTAGTAAAGCCTGAAAAGAAGCCTACTCTTGCCTACTAAAAAGTGCCCTATTAAATGCACTTTGTCCCCTTAAACAAGAATAGAATTAAGCTTAATCCCTAAAAATTAGGGATCCTTACAAGGCTCATGCAGGGTCATTTTTTCCCCTAATGAGAATTCACTAGAGGTCCCTTATAGTAACCAAAGACTAATTTTGATCTAGTTCAATACATGATATAAAGTAAGACCTTTGATAATTTTAGACTAAACTATAGTTTAGACAATATTCCAAATATATGTGATATTCCATTAGGCAATAACTTACCATACTTGCCATTATAAGGAAAGAAGATTGAATTAATCAATTTATCATGGTGCAATTACAGACTAATACAAGGCAAGTTTTTTACCTTTCAAGGGATCCTTTAAGGTTAAAAAAAATCATAATAACTTATCATTTTCTCTTTTTGCTTCTCTATTATCATAATTCAGATAAAAAACCGATTTATTTTATGTTACTATGACTAATGGAAACATTACATATCATTCAGATTATTAATGTGATAGTAAACACTGAGTCACAACAAAGGAGAACAAAGACATGTTCTCTATTCCTTTTTACATAAAGACCATGATATCAAGCAATAAAGTGGGCATTTCACAATATCTAGAAAGCATCACTTGTTATTGCTTGTAAATATTGACTAGAAGCTTGATCCCATATCCCAAGTAGTCAAGATAGATATGTTTAAATACTTGGTGCCTTGAAAACTAGTTGTTCAGCACGATCAAGAATCCCACATCATGATCTTTGACATAAGAGATTAGAGTTGAAGGTACAAGTAAGAATTGGGGAAACTCCTTCATTACATCTAGAACCTCAACAAGCACAGATTATAGCTGATTAAAAGCTACTCGAAAATCGCAGTACATGTGTTGCAAAAGTCGGAACATTTTAACAAGGCAATTAAGATCATCCCCTTTGTATAGTTAAGATCCACATTGAATGTTGGGCCATATTCATATGAAATAAATATCACAAAAACATTCCCAAGAGAAGATTATAATCAACAAAATTATACTAAGAAACATTCACACATTCATTAGAGAAATGCTCAAGATAAGTCTAGCTTAACACAAAGTGGAAGCAAAACTCGGCATTATATTTCTAATAAAATGATGTTTTACAATTCATGTGTTTTACAAGAATAATATGAATCTACAATAGAAGCTGATCATAGCTTTCCTCAGGCTCAAGCATAATGGGATCCTCTAGAACATTAGAACACATCTCCTGCCTCTCTTGCTCCAAGATTGGCTCTTCAAGGTCAGCCATGTCCCCCGGTTCATCTGCAAGTGGGGGAACAGGCTCCCTTGAAGCCGGTTGGAATCTCTCCGTGTCTGCAATGTGCTTCCTTCCAACCTCTTGGTCTTCATCTGGGCATTCATTCAGCCCATTGATTCTCATTCTAATGAAGCTCAATTGAGCACCATCCTTCTTCACAGCTATGCAGTGCCTAAACATCTTTAAGGAGCAAGCCAGAGTCATTCCTGAAATAGAAGAAAACCACTTAGAGGCCAATCAACATCATGGCTAATGAGAAATGTTACAATTGAAATTATCTATGCTCGAAAAAAGGTCTAGGACCTAGTCATCATCATTGGAGAATAGTTGAATCAACCTTATTATGAGCTTTTGTGGCTTCTGATAGGGCTTAAACAATGTCCTGTCCCCAGCTACATGACGAAGTTTCTTGGTAATGACTGGGAACATGAGCACATTTGAGATCCCATTCTCATTGCAATGCTCCCTGACTCTCCTTTTGCTTACTTCATCATAATAGCTAGCTGTAATGCATTCAATGGAGCTCACAAACCTATGCAAAGGAGTGTGATTGACGTTTGTCTTCACCCTGACAACAAGAACTATAAGTGATAGAGAGCATCATTGAAACCACGGAGATAGAAAGAAGATTACTTACCACGTGAGGCACTCCACAACATGACGTCTTGACTTCAGAGCAGTTGAAACAGAGAAAGACTGGTCTCTGCTATGGAAAATTACTATCCTCCAAAGAGGAGACATAGTCAACTCTGCAAAATCAGGGACCATCTTCCGAATCTGAGGGTGTTTGAAGGGCTCGTCGTCATTAACTAATCCCAACATCCTAAATCCATAGGGTATGTCTGCTATAAGAAGGGAGAAATGCTTTCTAGGCACAACAGTACAAATATTATTTACATCATTATAGAATACATTGTAATATACAGGCCTAAGGGGGTCTAGGGGATTGGAGAAACATTTCAGATCAAGTTCACATCAAAATCAATCTCCTTGGCTTTCAGTCTGGATTTCTCATGCCTTGCTCTTTGAATGTGAGCCAGGAATGCAGGGGGGCAATCATCTACTACCTCTGCAGACTTACTTTTCTTTGGTTTCTACAGAATAAAGTGGAAAGACAATTAAATGAGCTCTTTAATATACCAAAGGAAACATAAGGAATCGATGCATGGCATCGATTTTGTGTCTGGGTTGATGCTAGGCATCGACTTGCTACTAAAACTCGATGCCTGGCATCGATATCTCGCATAACTCGATGCCTGGCATCGACTTATGCCACCAAGTCGATGCCAGGCATCGACTTATGCCCCGAGGTCGATGCCAGGCATCGACTTATGCCACCAGGTCAATGCTAGGCATCGATTTATGCCACCAGGTCGATGTCAGGCATCGACTTATGCCACCAGGTTGATGCCAGGCATCGACATTCACTAGTAAGTCGATGCCAGACATCGTGTTGCTTCTAAAAGCCTGGCATCGAATTGGTTAGGTGAATCAAGGCATCTGTTCTAATACCAAACCAGGCATGCTCTCTGAAAAAGAACCTACCCAATCACGAAACAGGATAAAATATTTTGATAAAGCTTTGTATGATGATGTGGTTGGATAGTCTGCTTGGACCTCTGTCCAAGAAAAGCAACCCAGCCTCTTCATCATCACCTCTTGAATCTTCATGTATACTTTATGACTACAGTCACAGAAATGAAAAAGAGACTAGGTTAGACCAGAAGCATGGGAGGAAGGTAAAAGGATCTGAGAATAACATACATACTTATTTAGCTCAGTCACCATTTCCTCCAGGCTTAACTCCTTGGAGATTACCCTTGACAAAGTTGATATAATCAATGTATCATCTTTGATTCCTTGAAGGGTTGTCCATGGTGTCAGCTTCATGTCCTCAGGAGCCTCTTCAATTGAAAGGTGAACTTTCCTTCCCTTTCCCTCCAGATCAACCTGTGGGTCTGGCCTCGACTTCCGTTGCTTCTGGCCCTTGACCTCCTTGTTCTCCCACATTGTGAAAATCTTATCCTGTAGATCCCAGATCTCACCTTTTCTGAATGCAAGTTGAAACCATGGATCATATTTTCTCAAAGCATCAGACTTTCTATTTTCATCTAGTGCAATTCCAACCTCAATAAGGCATTGCTTTCGTAGATTGGGATGTATTCTTCCAGCCTCCTTCACGAGACAATCTTCCTATTCATGGTGGAAGAACCAAATTCTCTCTATGGAGGACATTTTTTACCTGTAGTCATTGTCATTGTTGTGATCCCAAGCAAGAAGCTTTGCTTCCTCAGTTGTAAGACCAACATATATTTTGCACTCTGCATACCTAAAGAAGAATGTGGTGGGGTGCTCCTTCACTAGCTGTCTGCGGGCCTCTGTAGAGTGTGAACCACCAATCACATAATATGTATAATCCTCAAACAGACCCTCATTGAACTCCTCCACAGAGCTGCACTCATTCAAATCCACCATGACAAGGAAAGGCACAACAGTAGCATAAGGATTTATCTTCATTTTCTTCTTAAGATTCTGCACGTGCAAATTGTGTGGCTCCCTTATCTCAAGGGGCACCCTTCTCCCTGTGGCTGGATCCATTGGTGGCCTATGGATGATATTGATTGGCAGGTGGAACAACTGCCCCTTCTTCACAACTTTTCTTCTAGCTATCTCCTCCCTCATCTTGTTCTGCTCAGTACCAAGAATACCCAAAGCAAGCTCCCCACCAGGTGCAACTATAATATCCTCAAAGCTAGAGCTTGAGTCAGAAGACTCCTCATCAGCAATTCTCTTCTTTTTCTTCAATAACTTCTTCTGCATGCATTGCTTACCCCTTGCCTTTATAGGGGTTGTCATCTTCTGTTGTGTTGGCATGATGTTGCCCTGGATCCATGGCATCAAGTCCTTAATAAGATTCAATGAGTCCCTGCATATCTCTGCAAGCCTCTCTGGAACACAGCACTCTGGGCACAAGAAATCCATCTTGCATATTACATTTCTTAACCCTTTAGATGTCTCTACCAGGACAAGGAGGTTGTCAGAATCCTCATCTTCATAGTCGATTTTGAACACAAGGCCATACTGAAAAGCCTGTGTTGTCGTGATCTTGCCTCTCCCGTACGCCCCTGCAAACACAAGTAGGACTGCATTCTTTTCTTCCACATATTGAAGGCGCCACTCTAGGTTTGTCATGTCCCGGGGTGGACGATCTGTCCTTAAGACCTCTATGTCCCTCGACCTTTCCTTCCTAGTTGCATCATCCTCAGGTATTTTGATGCTACTCTGTCCACCAGAAGACATTCCAACCGGATTGCTGGCCTTCTTAGAGGATAAGGATGCAATGTTTTTCTTCGGTTTTGCTTGGTGACCAATGCCTCTGTCACATTGCTGATCCACAGAGCTCATTGTCACTTTGAGCTTCTTGAAGGGCCTCTCACTTTTTGACTCAGCATCCCTGAAATGGGCTCGGAAATATCAGATCATACATTAATGTGTTTTTCAAGCTGCAATGTCAATGCCAGGCATCGAGTTGAGGGTGTAAGTCGATGCAAAGCATCGACTTGAGGGTGCAACTTGATGCCAGGCATCGACTTTGTGTGCAAGTTGATGCCAGGCATCGACTTGACGATGTAAGTCGATGCCTGGCATCGACTTGCACCCTCAAGTCGATGCCTGACATCGACTTGGACCCTCAAGTCGATGCCTGGCATCGACTTTCACCCTCAAGTCGATGCCTGGCATCGACTTGCATGCTCAAGTCGATGCCTGGTATCGACTTGCACCCTCAAGTCGATGCCTGGCATCTACTTGCACCTAAAAGTCGATGCCTGGCATCGACTTTGCACCTAAAGTCGATACCTGGCATTGACTTTCAGGCCACATTCGATGCCAGGCATCGACCTTCCAGGTCGATGCTAGGCATCGACTTGAGGGTGTAAGTCGATGCTAGGCATCGACTTGACGGTGCAATTCGATGTCAGGCATCGACTTTAAGGTGCAAGTCGATGCCAAGCATCGACTTGAGGGTGCAAGTCGATGCCAGGCATCGAGTTGGACCCCAAAGTCGATGCTTGGCATCGACTTGCACCTAAAAGTCGATGCCTGGCATCGACTTACACCCTTAAGTCGATGCCTGGCATCGACTTGTACCCTCATTGGATCTATACTTCATGAGCTAAGAAAAATAAAAACCTAGAAAGCATACTATTTACTCAAACATACAAAAGGAATCTTTTTTTGTGGTATGATTTTGTCTACCTCTTGGTACTCTTGCCAACATTCTTCTTCTCCATGAGAGTTGCCTTGCTGGTTTGCTGAGCTCTGTGCTCCATTGCTGTCTGTGCTCTGTTGCTCTCTCTTGCTCGCGGATTTTGGAAATGAGAATGATCTCCTCCTCGCTATTTATAGACAATTGGGTTACTTGAACTAGAGTTGCTAACTAGATCTGTCAACTTATCTAACCAATAAATACCACTCACACAAATAGGCTGTTTCACCTCGAGTTTAGCGGTGCAGATAGAACCTTGCAACTATTTATATACATTTTCATGAAATTTACACTTCAATGGCAAGAGTGTGGTATGTACATGAGGAAGGCTAATCTCATGTATAAATTGTTTGTTAGAATCTACTACCTGGGCTATATCTCAAAGAGGGCACGCCGATAACGTAAACAAATGTCACGAAGAAGTTGACTTGATGATCGTTTCTTTACGTGTTTATTGCGTGAAACTTCCGATTTTCAAAATTTTCTATATTCTCAAATCCTAATTTGAAGATCAATAGCAAACACTTTAAAGAAAAACAAAAAGGAAGAAAAGTCCAACACTTTAAAGAAAAGGACACAACTATCTTTAAAGAAAAAGGAAGAAACCTCTTAAAGAGGGAAAAAATCACCCCAGTGGCCCTAGGTGTGTTCACACACATCATCACCGAAATATATCAACAATAACAAGAGGAAGTTAAGAAATTTGAGAAGAAAAACTGAAGTAGATAATAAGGAGAGACAAGGAATAAGATAAAGATTCAAAGTGTATAAGTGACCTTTTTGTTTTCTAGCATATGTCACTATAACTGACACCTTTGATGATTTATATTCTCTAAATATGAAGAATGCAATCTCTTAGTAGGAGATCGATATGAAGAGGGCATGCCGATAAACGTAAACAATAAAACCCAATCCTTGAAATCTTAGCCAAAGGTAAAATTTCTTCTTGGAAAGTCTTCAATGGCACTACTCCCAACAATTTTAATATCTAATCCAATCGGAACTCAACTTGGATATATTTTGATTCACTCATAATGCTAAAACTCAATGACTCATATCTAGTTTGAAATCAACTATGTATCTCATCTTTCAAAAGTGAATCAAATCTTTGGTTCCCTTATTAGTGTATATCTGAGTAATTAAGTACTTTAATTTTTTAGGCTTTAAGTGCTTTAATGTAATTTGATGTTTAATGCACTTTAATGTACTTTAATGAACTTTTGATTTCATATCTACTTGATGTGACATTTGATGTGACATCTTCACTTGATCTCGGACTTCTACTAATTTAAAAAGGTTATTCATCTTTAGTCTTCTTTGAACTGAGTGAAGATGAGCTCAATCTTTTCAGTGGATGCTTGAGCATCAGCTTCCTCTGCTCATATTGATACAGTTTCGGATTCATTCTTCTCAGTTGACCTTTCCTCATAAGTGATGATCCCTATGGTTTAGAACGTGGTGATAATTCTATGTTTTCTGTTGAGTCATTTAAGTTATCCAATTCACAGTGCAATGCTGCTCAACCAAATGCACCTCTTGATCTCCCATTTGATCCAACCATTGATCTCCCTTCTGACTCAAGTGCATGTGGAGCAACGGAAACGCAAAGCAAGCTCAATCTATGTTTTAAAAGAAGGCCTCATGAAGTAAGTGAAAAAAGATTTAAATTTCTTACTTCAGATAGATAGATTGCATTGGATATTGTGAAGCATTTTTGTGGTTTGAAATGTTTGTACAATTTAGGAATGAAGAAACTAAAGCACCTAAGAGAGAAATTCCTCCATTTAGATAGTGAAAGGTAGGATATATATACCTTGTTTCTCACATGTAAATGATTGAGGATAACATGTCGGTAACACGTGTTGCTTTGAATATTTCTTTAGTCAAGGGATGCGATGTTGTAGGGCTGCATTTAAAATTCCAATGGGTGTGGGAAATTTTAGAATATATAGGGTTCAACAGGGGCTTATGAATGGGGATCTCATTTTGGATACGTTCCATGTTGGGACCAAAGGATCTGTTGGACGTCATGCAATGAATTGGATGATGAACTATTTTAGCTTGCATTGTGAGGTTATGCCTACAACTGGAAGGTTGCACTTGTCAGATAACTTTACTCGTCGAGAGGTATTTCAAATATATAGAGAAGACATGGAAAACAGAAATGAGAAGTATGTGTTGTATGGTCACTTTACTCGATTATGGAAGCAAGAGTTTAACAATGTGTCTATTCCTCGTAAAGTTAGAATGGGTGAATGTTCAGTTTGCGCCACTTTCAAAAACATGGCAAAGGGGGCTACAACACCACAAGAAAAGGATAATTTTAAAAACCTTCTTAATAACCATCATGAGAGTCAAGCTTTAGAGAGAAAGAAAGCAATTCATCATCAAAGTAAAGCACTCAGAAATCCGGAGTGTTATATGTGTTTGTTGATCGATGGTATGGATTAAAAAAAAAAACTTGTTTGCCACATTTTTATCGCATCCCTAAGGACATTGGAGATGAAGTCCTTGTGCAAATGCATTTGGTTGGTGCTTTGGTGTACAATGGAACTGTAATGTCCAAGGTTTTCTTCACATATCCGAATGTGCATAATGATCGAAACCTTACAGTTACTGTCATTCATCAGGTTTTGCAATCATGGAAGGGTCTTTTGCCACCAACTCTATATTTGCAACTTGATAATACTACAAGAGAGAATAAAAATTCTACAGTCTTTGGATATTTAAGCATGCTTGTTGATAAACAGGTATTTCAGAAGGTTAAGGTAAATTTCCTTCTAGTTGGCCACACTCATGATCACATTGATCAAATGTTCAGTACTTTCTCTAAGAAGTTGGCACGTAACAATGCTTTTACTCTTCCGATTTTATCTGAGCTGATTTCATAAGCATATACTCCAAAACCAGAAGTTCAACACCTCACACAGATTTATAACTTTAAGCACTTTTGCTCAATGGGCCTTGATAACAATGCTAAGGTTTTGGCTCCATTGCACAATATTAGTTTCAACCATGTATTCTTAATGAGGAGGGTTGATGAAATAACCCTTTTATTTGCAAAGCAGTATTCATCCTCCCCCGTGTCGGAGCCTAAAGAGGGATGTAGGTTCTTATTGTAGGTGCCTAATTTGTCTGTGTATGCAGAACAATCACCATATGAAGATAAAAACAATACAGAAAGATGTGGAAATGTGGTTGATCAAAGTAAAAGCTGGATGCATGCACTCATTGAAAAGAAGAGACATATTGAGTGTGCAAAAAAATATGCTGGGGATCAAGATGTATCTTGGTGGGAGGACTTTTTCAATCATTAAGAAGAGAATATACAGTATACAATTGGAGGTCATTGGCCAGTTGATGTTCCATTCACATGGGATTTTTGTACACAAAGATCCGTGAATGTGGCCCAAGCATGTAATGCAGATGCACTTCAAAGTTTTATACATCCACCAGAAAGAAATATTTATGTAGGACCAAGGATGACAAAATAGGCAGAAGCAAGATGGCAAGGAAATTTAATAGAGATAAATGTTGGAACACTTATTGCAGTACTTGCTGATGGTGTTGAGGCTACCAGACCATTTTCGATTGCAAAGGTTTTAGAGATAACTAAAGATATTGATCAGAGAAGAATAGAGGCTTTGATGGTGCATTGTTATTACAGTAAAAGTAGTAATGCATTCACAGGTAAATATAACTTAGAAATGGTGTGTGATACTAAACGAACATGCTAAAAAAATAATAATAATATTCGAAGCACATCCACTCTTAAAATGGATGATGTAGATATTCTTGTTTATGATTTTTCCTTGATAAAAACAGGTCACTTGAGGAAAGCAACCATCAATATGATAAAACAAAAGCTTCCAGATGTATGTTGTACACGGAATCATAGGCAAACAAGAAGATTTGTGCATGATCGTGTAGAATTTGGTATGTACGTGGATGAAGATATAAGAGCTCTTGTGGATATAGAAGAAGAAGAAGAGATTTCTCAACAGTATGAGACTGAATCAAGCGCATCAGATGATGAGGGTGTAGACATAGATCGACATAGTTGTGAGTTGCATTGAAACTCTCTAACATTTTAGTGCTTATGTAAATGCCTCGAAGTAGTTTGGTTAATGAAACCATGTTTCGTAGCAATTTTGAATAACAATCAGATATCCACCCATTGAAAATATGTCTTAAATGTTATTTTTGTATAAGAATTATTCAGTTTTACATTCTTTATATAGATTTTAGACATGTCAATGTCTTATCATATAGATTTTGGACATGTCAATGTCTTAGATTTTGGACATGTCAATGTCTTATCTAGTGAAATTTTGACTACATTTTGAGCTCTCTTTTTATGAGAAAATGACAAAAAATGTCAAAAAATCACATGTTTTCACTTCATTTTTGAAATATATGTATACTGGTATAAAGAAATCTCAAACATAAGTTGCCATTTGCTTGATTTTTGAAGAGGGTGTTCTCTTTTTATGACATAGTTCTCGTTTGTTACGACTCGCTGTTAGTAGTGAAAATTCTTATTATGAGTAGTCTTAAACAGTCATGTATGTTGGTAGAAAAAATCAACCTATAAGCGATATACGTGCTATATATTTCCATGACCGACTAGAAAGAAATTATCATATTAAATAACAAAGGAATAAACTTTGCTAAAAAATATTGTTTCCTCTTTTTTTTTCAATAAAAGGAAGTTCGGCCTTGGCCTATTCTCTCGGACTCTAATTAAAATAAAGAAAAGTTACAAGTGAATGGGACTAGGGCCCATGGGACCCCCCAAATCCCACAATGCAGGGGAAGGAGAACGGAAAGCTAGAGGGCATTACAAATGAAGCAGATAAATCTATCATCTCCCTCATGTGGGACCCATTTGGGTTTCAACTTGCTATTTTCGAGGAGATAAATACAGTGATGTTTAAACGGTGGAGATCTCTTATCTCGGGAGATTCTTTTACCTAGAAGAAACAAGGATTTTTCAATCAACCATTCCTTTGGAATTTGTCCAAAACTTACAGCACATCACTCCCTCCAAATCTTCCAAAGAGTCTCGCCCCTGATGGCATTCCACAGCCTTGATGAGCAACCAACTGCCTCACCCAACGGTGCTTGTTTCCAATTTATTTGGTTCGTGAGTCTCAAAATCCGCACCACATGATGCCAGATAACGCAAGACTTGGGGCAATCGAAGAAAAGGTGAGCTAAATCTTCGATGCACCGATGGCAACGCTTGCACCATGGAGGCACACCGCAGATTTTGTTATCCCTTGCATTGGACCAGATACCCTTATACAAGATCTGCTACATGAGAACGGACTTTTTGATCTCAATTAGGGGTGCCAAATAGACATGATCTTTAGTTCCCATCGAAGTTCGACTTATACAAAGTCATGTAATTACTATTTGATCCTTTAGGTAAGTTTAAATAGCGGAATTTCAGGATCTTCCTTGCGCCATCGAGCTTTACGTTCTCCTTTGTCTGCGCGTTGCAGCAAGGCACTCTTTGAAGTGACCGAGTCTCGGAGTTGCTGCTTTCTTATGCTGTACACGCAGAGATTAACTGTCAGAACGTGGCATGTACACAAAGAGATTGCTTCTCTGAAGCAGACGCTGAGCACCGTTGGGGTCTCTCCTTATCTAGCGCCGGTCACGATCTCATCATCAACTACTTCTTCCAATGAAAATGATCTGTTGAATGATTCGTTTCTTTTAGGCGAGAGCGTTGATTCTTGAACAGCTGCGATGTCGGCGAGATCGTTGCTTCCTAAAACAGCTGCGCGATTCTGCCAATGATAGAACAAGGCCTGTTTCACTCAGCGAACAAGCTTTCGCTCTGATACTACTTGAGGGAGAAAACACAGGGAAGCTATGGAAGAGAGTGCTATTGCGCAGATAGATAGAAAGCGAAGAAGTAAGTAGATGAAGAAGATAGGTTTGGCACATGGCTTTCTTGAGAAAGTTTCTGACTAATGAAATGATAGCATTCAAATAACTCAAACATTTCATTGATAAATAATTTTACAATCTCTTAATAGATGGTTTCATGCTAGCATCCATAAGATTATTTTCTTGAGCTCCCATCCAACGTCTAGACCAATTAGACACTATGAAAAAGAAACACCCAAAGACAAAACTGGCGGATACCTTCTATCATCCAAGAGAACACACACTGAGAGTATTCTAATGGTAAGATAGGTACGCCCACTTGCTTGTGTGCCATAGGTTTTATATCTTAGTTCTTTCCTACATTTCTTTTGAGAGACTATGCTAACAAATAATGGGTCACAAGTATCCATTGAAGTAACAAATAACCATATTATGGTTATCCTAAAAGTGCTATCATGGCAGTAAATTAAGTTCCAATCAATGTAGAGTATTGCTTTAACTCCATGGGTGTAAGATGCTAACTAGCAAACAATTTATTTCAACCATTACCAATTTTCAAGAGCTCATCTTTCAGATAGACTATGTATTAGGATTGATAAATTGTTGGTCAACAAAATAAGATGTGATAGATATGGGAAAGAGGCATATTAATACCTTAATTATGGTTCTTAATCAGTTATAGCTAGAATAGAAGATTTGACACTCGCAAAATAGTTTTTGAAAAAAACTAAAGAATTGCATCTTGAGGATGGCACAGCGCTAATAGTGATGGAGATGCACGATACAGCCTGTATCTAGCTTTCAAATTTCTTGGGCTCAATCTTCTTCAACAATAACAACTTGTGTGAGAAGAAAGATATTGGAATGGTTATTGCATCTAGCTTGAGCCAATGTGATGTGTTGTTGCCCCTTGATGTCAAATATCATTGTCACAATCAATCATATCTATTCAAACCAAGTATGATATTGTTGTTCACAAGCTCGCATTGACACCGTTCAACATGGTCATAGTTTTGAAAACCAATGAGCATCATGATTGTCATTGAGCATTGTAGCACATTGTCTTCTTCATATGCAATAGATGTCTTTGACTCCGGCAAGAAAGGTCACGATGAGTACTGATGGATAGTGTACATAGATGAGAGGGTGTTGGAAAAATCCTACTCTAGAATAGCCTAGATAACTCCACAAAACCTCAATGGACATCCTAAGCTTCTAATATATACATTTATATCACCATCATACTTTGGAACATAATTATCAAAACACTACGTCAAAATAGATAGCTTATGTGTACAAAGCACTTTGAGAAAACCTTCTATTTATGGAAAAAGATACTCAATATCTTACTTAGAGATCACAACCTAGTAGGAATCAACTCGAGACCTTTTGCACACATTCAAATGTAGTGTTGAGTGAGCTATAATAAGTTATTTCATGAATTTAGGAGGAATATACTTAGAACAATCTGCATAAGAAGTCAGGGGGTAATCCCGACTTTTTCAAGAAGAAGATAATACACACACAATCATCTTGATTTACTCATAACTCAAACTCTTTGGCTCCAATGACTATGAATTTTTTTAGACATGTTTATCACATTTTAATTTTTTTCTTCAATCGATAGATTGAATAATGATTACATACACAAAGAAAAATGCTCAGAGAGCTTGACTGACTTTACTCAATGTATTGTGAGAGTGAACAAAGATACACGTGGCAATGAGAATGAAGTATAAATGTATTTTTAATTGGCATATGATACAATGAGGGAGTGGTGGACTTCTCTATCTTTAAGGCAAGGCATAGATCACTCAAAAAGAGTATGATGATCAACTCATATCAGATGCCATACCTCTAACTAAACTATATGGTGTATATATACAATTTTTGCTTCATGATTGTTTAAAGGTTCCACTCAAACGTGATCCAAACTATTAGGGAATGAATTTGAAAATTTAATTCAAAAGGAATCATGAAATTTGGCTCCCAATAAGTCCACAAGATTCTCTCCATTTATTTCATTTGAATTTGACTAAGATAAAACTAGATTTTAACCTTCGACACTCCTTAATCATATTCTATAATGATTGTATATTTATGTCTCATGTATGAAGAGAAATCCTAATGCATTGGTCAAGAACTTATCCTTGCTTCATGTACCAATAGCTCCTCCTCACACCTAACATGCTTGAGTCTTCAATCCCTCAATATTATTTGAAGTCTAATCATAGCTATTAACCTCTTTAATTTTACTCCATCCAATGCTTTGGTCATCATATCTGCACATTCTTGTTGGTAGATACATATGAAAGCTCAATCTCGTTGCTTGTGGTTTTCTCCCTAACAAAGTGATAATGGATCTCAGTGTGTTTTGTCCTTGCATGATAAATTGGTTTTGCTCCAAGGTGAAGTGATCTTATATTATCTTGAAGGATATGTAGAGCATAATAATTTACTTCCAAAATATGAGTACAAGGTCTTGATCCACATGGCTTCTTGAGTTGCTTTGGATAAACCTCTATATTTAGCTTTTGTTGATGAAAGCGAAATAGTGGTTTGCTTCTTGAATGACCCTGAAATTAGATTTGTACTTGCAAAAGTAAGATAACCTAAAGTACTTATCGCCTCATCTTTAGAACCTACCCAATCTACATCAAAGAAGAGCCGCTTATGTCTATATTAGAGGTAGATGGATAATATAGACCTAAATTTAAGGTTCACTTCAAATACTTAAGTATCTACTTAGCTGCTTCCATGTGTGGTTTCTAGGAGTATGCATAAATTGACTCAAAACACTTACATTATAGCAAATGTCTACCCTAGTCAATGTTGCATAATTCAATCTTCCCACTAAGATTTGATAGCTTCTTATTTTTTCAATTGGATCTCCTTCATGAGCACTTAACTTTGAGTTTATCTCCATGGGTGTGCCTGAAACCTTAGCATTCTCCATCTTGAACTTGGCTAGTATATCTTTGATGTATTTCCTTTGAGTGAGATACATATTTGTTTTTGTATACACAACTTCCAACCATGGGAAGTATGTGATTTTCCCTAGGTCACTGATCTTTAATTCCTTCTTCATGTGTAGCTTGCTCCTCATCATACCTTCAATATCATTTCTTGTGAGTATTATATCATCTACATATACAAAAAGCTATATGAATTCTCCATGATTCCTCTTGATGAAGAGTGAAGGATCTACTTTGCTAACCATGAAAGCCTTATCCTACAAATAGGTACAAGTCCATGATTCTGAGCTCTTAGAACTTGCTTTAGACCATATAGGGCTTTCCTTAACCAGCATACATGTTCAAGAAAAAGTGAATCTTCAAACCCAAGAGGTTGAGCCATATATACATCTTTAGATATCCATCCATTCATAAATGCATTCTTCACATCCATTTGATAGATCTTCCAATTCTTGGAAGCCTTAATGCTCATATGTACTCTGATTGTTGGCATCTTTGCCACATGTGTGAAGGTCTTCTCACAATCAACTCCTTGGGTCTAATCATACCATTTTGCCATAACTCTAGCTTTATAACTATTGATGGTTCCATCAGGATTCTCTTGTTTAATTTGTATGTCAATCTAGATCCAATTTTTGGTAATGAGTGGAGATAAATGAAAGTATCTTGTGAGTGGCACAAAACCAATAACATACTTGCAAGAATGTGGTAATAATCTTAATAGGGAAGGAGCAATCACCTTAACTCCACCAATACATGGTCGCCATATATATTTTAATAGTCAAAGATTATGCCAAAAAATATAAATTATGTTAGACAATTACACAATCACACTAATCAAAATGTCTAAGTGTAACAAGAGTGGACAATTTCTCATGTCAACCAAAATGTCACTTAGCAATGGTGTCTAATTTTGTTAAATGTGAAACCTAACATATGTTTTAATTAGCAAACACTACTTCTATCAATTATTTATAGGTTTTCAACAAGTAGCACATAATTATCTTGCCATGATAACTTCCATTTGACTATATTATCATTCATACAAATTACAAAGTAAGTCATACTATATAATCATGCATAGAAACAAAACTAGTCATGCATAGAGTATGAGAAAATATTATGTAGTAAAATGTGGAATAATATCTCATTTTCTTCATGACCATAGGAGACATATTTTAAATATGTAGCATAAACCCAAACATCAAAGTGTTGTCATACACTTGAAACATACAAGCGCATAATACAATGCTTCCATGGTTTCTAATGTGGCATTTTTTAGGTGCCTAAAAATATATGTGGAACATGAAGAGTGAAACATATACGTCTAATTATAAATTATGAAATTAAATATAAGTATTGCAATTTTCTTTAGAGTTTCCATCTAATCCTTCCATGGTACTTCACTGTCAAATCCAAGAAATTACAAAGGTAATTTGTTATTGTTTTGTACCACTTAGAAAATATTTCATGCTATGAAATCGAGATCAAACCACCTCACAATGTTCATACAATTAATGATCGCCACATATGAGTCAAAAGATGCATTCCAAAATATTTTTCAGGCAACTAACATAGCAGTATCATGCATATCCAAATGATTCATTAGACCCATAAAGCTCATGTGGACCGACACGGTTTTCCATTTTTTTGAAGCTCAAAGGTATAATGGGGAGATACATCTTCATCAACCATTAGGCTAAAAATGTTGGTATTTAATAGAAACAAGATTATAACAGAAGCAAGTAGTGCCCGGCTACATGTATGCACAAAATCATAGAATAAAAATTGAACTAAGAATGACCTAGGAGCGAATAGTGGATAACATTATTGTCAAATCTTTGTAAATGACAAAGCAATATACAACAATAGAATTAACCCCATACATATAGAACTAAATTAACCATACAAAATGTACTCATAGAGTCCCATATAAATATACAATCCATCAAAAAACATAAGTAGAGACTCGTCAAAGAGGAAAAAAAGATCTTTTATACCCAAAAATAAACACAATGTCAAATACATGCCACTAAAGAGCAGATAAGCATTCACACTACAAGACCTGATGCCCAAAACAAGCCCATAGAATAACATTGTATTCCAAGAAATAAACTATATATCAAAAAAGCCCAAAGCTAGAAGATAGGGGCTCTTTAAATAAATTCACTTACTTCTTTTCCAATCACTTTTATCTAGAAATCATATGGTGGAACTGTAAGAAAAAAGAAAATGATGAATAATGACTAAGTGGTGGGCTAGTGGTTTAACTCTAATGCCGTGTAGAGGTTACCACAACACACATATAAGATCAAGGTTAGATAGAAAGAGAGATATTGCTACTCATGGGAATAACACAAGAGATTTGGTTATAATGGAAAGTGGACTCAAGATGATATAGGAGATGAACTCAACTCAATGCAACTCAAACTCATAACTCTAATACAATGGAACACAAACACTAAACAATATATAGATGGTTCTATCCACCCATGCACTCCCTATATGGAGCTTAGATGGTGATCTAGATAGAAGCTAGGTGAAGGGCTATAGGCCAACACAATGGGTACTAAGATGGATACCCTAATGGTTCCAAACGCCACAAATGATAATCCCACATGGGGATGGGACCATATTTATAAGGTCCTCCAAGCCTAAGTCAGCCTACCCATGTTCTAGGGTTGTGGTAGCTTGATCCATACCCAAACTAATCTCCACCATTGATCTTTGGGGTAAATCCAATGGTAGAAAGGTAGGACCAACAGCCATTTGTTTGTAAGCCTTGCTCTTGCTTAATCCACACTTAGGATTAAGTCTAAATCCAATGGCCCATATCAAATAGACCCTTCCCCAAGTTAAGGATGCTAATTTTTTTTTAGCCCTTGATTTAGGTTGATCCTCGCATGGGATCAATACCAAATCCAATGGCTTAGAAGTAACCTTCCTAACTATCCACATATGGTCTACACTACACCTCATCTAGCCTCAAAGTCAGGAACCTACCAGCATAAGGGTGAGGCGTTGAGCATATCTAACACCCCCCCCCCTCAATGTCTACCCAAAGGTGAACTACCTTCTTGGCATGATGCCAAGGCTTCCATGCGAGTGGGGCATTGACCATGTCTAAAACCCCCCCTCAATCTTCACCCAAAGGTGAACTACCTTCAAGGCCCAATGCCAAGTCTTCGAGGATGTATCTATAGTAGATTCTTTGTAAGCACTTTGGTGAGGGTACCTGCTACATTCTTCTTGATTGGATAGCATGCTATTTCCACAATCCTTTTCAATTGTACCTACTTTCCAACTGTTGAATGTCCTTCACGAGGTCTATTCCCAAGCCTTCTCAAAAGTCTAACCAGCAAACTGATATCTTGTATGGTACATGTTGGGAAGATGGATGGATACCTCAAGAAATGAGTTGGTATTGCTACACCCTGCTTTGTCCCAGCCTTATTTTACTTCAGAGGTGAGTTGTCGGCCCTTTTAGCTTTCCAATGACACTAAATAAGTGCCTATGTACTTTGGAGATGATGCTTCAAACACTTTGATCAAAACAGATAAGTTTGCAACTAACTTATGACCAAAAAGTTGTTATTTTGGTCTTGATATGTGCTAAAGGTTTTGCTCAATACTCACACTATACTAGCAATTAGAAGACTTCCTTTTGAGGGTATCTAACTAGCTTAGACAGCTAATAATTCCAAGTGGAATCACTTAAAATGATAGACTATACTCTAAGAAATCACTTTAACAAGTAGAAGCTTACCCCTGACTTTTTAGGAACTCTATAGAGAATGACCAGTGACCATGTCGAGACAATTTTCTCCCAATTGGCTAAATGAAACGTCTTCAAACTTTGGCAGCTTGTAATAGACTTTGAGCTTGTTCCAATGAGCTATAGAACATTGAAAATCGTGAAGAGATCATTGAGATATGAGCAAGACATGTTCACTATTTTGAGTGACTATGATAGAGATGAATGTAGATCTAATCATCAATGTAATGTATTATGTAACAATGCCGTACATGACCATTTGGATGAATATGATGCCCAATGATGGTGATAGGAGTAGGCTATAGTGTGAGCCTCTCAATTACATCAAATGATCAACACTAAGCTCAGTAATGGGGGCACATGTGTGCCACAAGATTTCAAGCTACTTTTATAGTGACTCTCTTCACATTTGAATTGTGAAATTCAAATGAACTTCCACCTAAAAGTTCTTCCTCTAAACAAGGAGATATTCCCTCAAGGAAAATCATACCATAAAGTTCTTCTAGCTCCACGAGTTTGGTGGCATTTACAAGATTCTTCTAAGTCAAATGACTTTTACAAAAGTTAATGGTGAAAACCATAAGCAATGGTTCATGTGGTTCTTTCAACTAATTGCACATATCTTCTTCCAATGTCTAGCCAAGTGTGAAGGCTCGGAATTTGCACCAACAACTCCCCCTCAAGCCAAACATCTTGGCTTGGTCTTCTTCATCCTCTTGAATGTCCTTCAATCCAATCATAGCTTTAAACCTTCAAAGTTTAGTACCATCGAGTGCTTTGGTTAATAAGTCTACACATTGCATATTGGTTGATACATATGCAAGTTGGAACTCCTTGCTCAATAGCTTCGCTCTCATAATGATAGTGAACCTCTATATGCTTGGTTCTTGCATGATAGATAGGATTTGTTGCAAGATGTAAAGAACTAGTATTGTCACCAAAAATCATTGCTGAGTTAGAATGTAATCCCAAATCTGCATATAGCAATTTGATCCATATGGCTTCTTGAGTAGCATTAGCTAATCCTCTGTATTCAGCCTCTGTTGAAGATAAACCGATAGTAGGTTGCTTCTTGAAAGACCATGAAATGGGATTATCACCTACAAATGAAAGATAACCTGAGGTACTCCTCCTGTCATCCTTAGAACCTACCCAATCTGCATCTGAGTATATCTTGATGTCCAAATCTGAAGTATATGGAAAGTATAAGCATTGATTTTGAGTACCCTTAAGATACTTCAAAATTCTCTTGGGAGCTTCCAAGTGAGGTGCTCTAGGTTTGTGCATAAATTGACTTAAGACAATTACTCCATAAGCAATATCAATCCTTGTTAATGTAGCATAGTTTAGGCTTCCAACTACGCTTTGGTATCCTGCAATATTTTCAAGCACATCACCTTCATGAGCACTTAACTTTTGGTTTACCTCCATAGGAGTGATGGCTATCTTGGCATCCTCCAAGTGAAACTTCTTCAACATGTCTTGCACATACTTTGTTTGAGTAATATAAATTCTAGAATTAGTATAGACTAACTCAAGTCCAAGAAAATACTTTAGTGACCCTAGATCACTGATTTTGAACTCCTGCATCATTTGATTCTTGATCTGCTTGATGCCATTGGCATTACTACTTGTAAGTATGATATCATCAACATACACACATAGGTATATTGCTTCTAAATTACTTCTCTTGACAAATAGAGAGGTATCTGCTTTGCTCATGATGAATCCTTGATCTTCGAGATAGGTAGTCAACCTATGATTCCATGCCTTAGGTGCCTGCTTCAATCCATAAAGATCTTTGTTTAGTTTGCACACATATGTTACCTTGCTTGAATCTTCATAACCAGAGGTTGAGCCATGTAGACCTCCTCTGAAATCCAGCCATTAAGAAAAGCATTTTTTACATCCAATTGGTACATATTCCAATTCCTTGATGAAGCCACACTTACCAATACCCTGATGTTTGTCATTTTGGCCACAGGTGAGAAAGTCTCTTCATAATCAACTCCTTGGGTTTGTGCAAAACCCTTAGCCACAAGTATAGCTTTATACCTATTTATTGATCCATCTGAATTTCTCTTGATTTTGTAAATCCATCTAGAACCAATTACCTTCATAGATTCCTTCTTTGGCACTAGCTCCGAAGTATCATTCTCCTTGAGTGCTTCTATTTCTTCATCCATAGCTTCCTTCCATTTTGTCTTGATCTTTGCGTCTTCATATGATGAAGGCTCTTCAAGTGGTAAATCTTTAGCAAGATAAATGAAATTCTTGGTAACTAAAGAAGTGTCATACCCATATCTGATTGGCTTCTTGCTCTCCCTTTGTGATCTTCTAATTGCTTGGTTGGATGATTCAGGTATGTCCTCCAACTTCTTCATCTTGACCTTGCCTTTTGATTTCCATGCTTTGAATTCTTATAAGTTGATGATGTCCTCATCATCTGATTTGAAGTCTTCAATCTGGTTTTGCTCTTCCTTGGTGAGGCTTGGAAACTCCTCTTCCAAGTCATAAGGCAACTTTACTTTCTTGTATTCACTTTCAAACCAAGAGTCATTCTCATCAAACACAACATCTCTATTGACCATAAATCCTTTGTTGAATGGATTATAGAACCTGTATCCTTTCTGATTTAAATCATACCCTATGAAGATGCACTTCCCTACCTTAGGGTCTAGGTTTCCTCTTAGTTGAGATGGAATATGCACATATGCAACACATCCAAAAATCTTGCAATGACCAAGTGATGGCCTTCTACAATGCCACGCTTCATATGGGGTCATCACATCAAGTGACTTGTTTGGCAACCTGTTAATGAGATAAGTGGCAGTAGATACACTCTCTGCCCACAAATAATTAGGTAACTTTTTCTCATTTAGCATTGACCTAGTTGTTTCAACAATCAACCTATTTCTCCTCTCTGCCACCCCATTTTGCGCAGGGGTATACCTTGTTGTACTTTCCCTTTTGATTCCTCTATCCTGCAAGAATGCATCAAATTCATTTGAGAAGTGCTCACCTCCTCCATCTGACCTTAGTCTCTTTAGGCTTCTTCCTGTTTCACAAGTGCAAGATACTTCTTAAAGCAATTGAACACTTCATCTTTGTGATTCATAAAATATAAGATAGTCCACCTATTCAAATCATCAATGAAAGATACATAATACCTTGATCCAGAAATTCAGGATCCTTACTTGGTCCCCACACATCTATGTGGACAAGCTCCAAGTAATCCTCATGCATGTAGCCTTTCTTTGACAAGGTTCACCTATGAGATTTTCAAAACTGACATGCACCACATTTATATATCATTTGTTGCTTGGATACATTAGGTATCCCAAGCACATATTGATCTCTACATATTTGCTTTAAGGTTCTCTCACCAATATGCCCTAATCTTTTATGCCAAATCTCAAGCTCTGACAATGTTTGATCTTTGTAATTATAAAGTGCAATATTCGTTGTATCTTCAAGTTCAAATGTAAATAACCTACCTGTCTTTTCTGCCTTGGCTATTCTCTTGAATACATGTTGGAGATCCTCCACAAATGCTCCATATTTGTTGAACCTAACCTGCAAACCCTTTTCCACAATCTGTCCAACACTCATCAAATTCTTGGTGATTGTAGGTACATATAGAACCCAACTCAACACATTTCTATTCCCATCAAAGGTTTTAACATTTCTTACCTTGACCACTAAATGCTTGGGGTCATCACTTGCTTGCACTTAGTGTTTTCCCTTGGGTTCCTCAAGGTCAAAGAGAAGAGCTACATTGCCTGCCACATGGTTTGAACATCCTCAATCAATGTAGAATAGATGGTCATCATTCATACCTTGCTTTGAAGTCATGTTCATAATTAGAAGTGAATCCTCTTGATCCTCTATGTAATTGTTGTAGTCTTTCCTTGATTTGTAGCCTCCTTGGTAGTTTTTGTTGTAATTGTTGTTGTAAACTTGATGATGGTTGAACCTTCCTCTTGATTGTGTGTAGCCACCTCTTTGGAAACCTCTACCTCTCTGATTCTTCAAGTTCCTGTAACACTCATCTGTGGTGTGATTTGATAAACCACAAATATTACATGGGGAAGAGTTGAAAGGTCTCCCCATACCTGCTTACCTCCTCTGCCCCTACCTCTTGAGTTCCTACCTCTACCTGCATAATTGGCTTGAGAAGTAGTACCTTCGTCCTCACTATTTTTGCTTTTCCCTTTCTCTTTAGAGTTGCCTTTATCTGTGTATAGGGTAGAAGATTTGTTACCTCTTGATGAATATCCATTTTTGTTGAGCTTGGCTTCATGGGTAAAGAGTTGCTCCATCAGTGTGGTAAGATATGGAATCTGCATGTCCATGTATAATTCCATGGAAGTTGTGAAGCTTTCCCATTTGTCATCTGCCTTAATACCGTTGATTACTTGTCTCACAATTTGCTCCTCTTCAATCTCCTTTCCTATGCTTGCCAATTGGTCAGCTACATCCTTAACTTTGGTCACATATTCTGAAACACTTTGCTTGGGTTGCTTCCTTTGAGTGGTAAACTCAATCCACAATTGGTTTCTTCCTAGCCCTTGTCTTGGAAGAGAAATATGAAGACAATGTCTCCCAAGTTTGTTGGGATGTCTTACAGTTCCTAATGTGTGGAAGAAGGAAGTCAAAAATAGAGTTAAGTAAGTATGACCTTGCTAATGCATCTTTTGCTCACCATGAGTTGAGTCTTTCAAGCTCCTCTCTTGTAGATTGTCCTTTGTTTCTGAAAACCTCCTCAACTCCTGATATGTATCCATAGAGGCTCCTTCCTCGCAAGTCTGTCTTCATCCCCAAGGACCATGCTTGGTAGTTTTTCCTGTCCAATTTAACAATAAAAGAAGGAAAACCATCTCCCATTTTACCTCAAGTTGCTTTGACACCACTGTTGGGAAGATGGATGGACACCTCAAGAAATGAGTTGGTACTGCTAATCCCTACTTTGTACCAGCCCCATTTTACTTCAAAGTTGAGTTGTAGGTCCTTGATGTCTTCTAATTGCTTGAACTTGGTCTTGCCTCTTGACTTCCAAGCCTTGATGTCACTATGCTCTTCATCCTCTGAATTGATACCTTCTAGTAATTGTTGATCTTCTTGAGTGAGAGTTGGAAACTCATTTTCCATATCATAAGGTAGCTTGATCTAAATGCAATCATCTTCAAACCATGAACTATTTTCATCAAATACTACATCCCGACTAGCTATAAACCTTTTGATAGTGGGATTGTATAACCTATAACGCTTCTGGATTCGTTCATAGCCAATGAATATACACTTTTCAGCTTTAGGATCAAGCTTCCCTCTAATCTGTGAGGGTATATGTGCATAAGCAATGCACCCAAAGATTTTGCCATGGTCCAATGAGGATCTCCTACCATTCCATGCTTCATAGGGTGTCATTCCATCCAAGGATTTGGATGGGAGCCTATTAATCAAGTATGTGACTAAGGAAACATCATCTACCCCTAGGTAGTTGGGTAGTTTCTTCTCATTCAACATTGATCTTGCCGCCTCTATCATCAACCTATTCCTTCTCTCTGCCACTCCATTTATTTCAAGAGTATATCTTGTTGTGACCTCTCCTTTTATACCTCTATCTTGTAAGAATGAATCAAATTCATGTTAGAAATACTCACCACATCCATCACATCTGATCCTCTTCAAGATTCTACATGTCTGGTTCTCAACCAATGCCAAATATTTATTTGAACATGTAAATACTTCATCCTTATGCTTCATGAAGTAAAGAATCATCCATCTACTATAATCATCTATAAATGAAACATAGTACCTTGAACCTGACATTGATGGATCTTTGCTAGGACCCCACACATCAGTGTGTACAAGCTACAAGTAGTCTTCATACATGTACCCCTTTTTGTTGAATGGTTGCCTATGAGCTTTGCCAAATTAGCATGCTCCACACTTTTATATCATGTGTTGCTTGCATACATTTGGAATGTCAAGCACACTCTGGTCCCTGCATATTTTCTTTAGTGTTCTTTCTCCTATATGACCTAGTCTTTTGTGCCATATCTCTAATTTCGATAGAGTTTGATCGTTGTAATTGAAGAGTGCTATGTTTATGGTGTCTTCAATATCAAATGTAAAGAGGCTACCAGATTTTTCACCTTTTGCAATCCTCTTGAAGCCTTTTTGAGGGTCTTCCACATATGATCCATGCCTTGTGAATTTGACTTGTAAACCTTTCTGAACCATTTGTCCAACACTCATTAGGTTTCTTGTTATGGTTGGTACATATAAAACCTTACGTAAGAGGTTCGTGTTACCATTAGAGGCTTTGAAATTTCCAATTTTCTTAACAGAGTGTCTAGTGTCATCACCTGTCTGTACTTCATGCTTCCCTTTGGGTAACAGAGTGTTTAGTGTCATCACTTGTCTGTACTTCATGCTTCCCTTTGGGTTCTTCAAGATTAGATAGCAATGCTACATTTCTAGCCACATGATTGGAGCAACCAAAATCAATATAGAAAAGATGCTCATCATCTTTACCTTGCTTGGATGTCATCCTCATGATGAGTAGAGAATCCTCTTGGTCTTCTGTGTAGTTGTTATAATCTCTTCTACCTCTAAAACCTCCTTGATAATTGTTGTTGTTGAAGCCTTGGTTGTAGTTGTGATTGTAATTGCTTCCTCATTGGACCATCAAAAAATCTTTGGGTGCATTGCTTATGCACATATACCCTCATAGATTAGAGGGAAGCTTGATCCAAAAGCTGAAAAGTGTATATTCATTGGCTATGACCCAAACCAGAAGGGATATAGGTTATGCAACCCCACTAACAAAGGATTTACAGTTATTAGGGATGTGGTGTTTGATGAAAATAATTCATGGTTTGAAGATGATTGCAAGAAGATCAAGTTACCTTATGACTTGGAAAGTTATTTTCCAACTCTCACTAAAGAAGATCAACAAATACTAGAAGATCTCAACTCAGAAGATGAAGAGTAGATTGACTTCAAAGCTTGGAAGTCAAAAGGCAAGAACAAGTTCAAGCAATTGGATGACATTCCAGAGTCTTCTAGTCAAGCATTTAGAAGATCTCAAAGGGAGAGTAAAAAACCCATAAGGTATGGCTATGACACATCATTAGTCAACAAACATCTATGTACATGTCTAAAGACTCTATGACAGAAGAACCTTCTTCATTTGAAGAAGCCAATGAGAAGGAAGAATGGAGAAGCCATGCATGAAGAAATTGAAGCACTTGAGGAAAGCAACACTTGGGATTTGATTCCCAAGAAACCAAGCATGAAGTTAATAAGATCCAGGTGGATATATAAAATCAAGAAGAATTCAGATGGTTCTACAAACATATATAAAGCAAGGTTAGTGGCAAAGGGGTTTGCTCAAACCCATGGAGTAGATTATGAGGAGAATTTTTCACTTGTGGCTAAAATGCCAACAATCAAGGTTTTGGTAAGTTTTGGTGCTTCAAAGAATTGGAACCTATATCAGTTAGACGTTAAGAATGCATTCCTTAATGGATGAATCTCAGAAGAATTTTACATGGCTCAACCACTAGGGTATGAAGACAAGGACAAACCAAGTTATGTATGCAAGCTAAGGAAAGCACTCTATGGTCTAAAGCAACCTCCTAGAGCTTGGAACCATAGGCTTGTCACATATTTGCAGGATCAAGGATTTGTTGCTAGCAAAGCAGATTCTTCTTTATTCATAAAGAAGACTAACTCTGAAGTTATTTACTTATGTGCCTATGTGGATGGCACTATCATTACAAGGAATTATGCCAATGGCATAAAAAAAAATCAAATCTCAGATGATGGAAGAGTTTAAAATCAGTGACCTTGGTTTGTTATCATATTTTCTTGGATTTGAACTTGTGTATACAAATTCTGGTGTATTTATTACTTAGAGGAAGTACATTCATGATATGTTATTAAAATTCAAGACTGAGAACACCAAAATTGCAGGTACACCCATGGAACTCAACCACAAACTTAGTTCTCATGAGAGAGAACTTCTTGAAGATATTATAGGATACCGAAAGCTTGCTGGGAGTCTCAATTATTTAACCCTCACAAGAGTGGACATATGTTATGGAGTAAGTAAATTAAGCCAATTTATGCATACGCCAAGAAAACCTTACTTGGAAACTGCCAAGAGGATCTTAAAATATTTGAAAGGTACCATAAATGGAGGGTTGTTTTATCCATTCACTTCTGATCTAGATATCAAGATGTATTCTAATGTAGATTGGGTTGGCTCCAAGGATGACGGGAGGAGCACTTTTGGTTACTCGTCTTTTGTAGGCTCAAAGATAATATCATGGTCGTCAAAGAAGCAACCAACTATGGCATTGTCATCTACAGAGGCAGAATATAGAGGTTTAGCAAACGCAACACAAGAGGCTATGTGGCTCAAACTACTCTATACAGAGTTGGGGTTACATTCTTGTGAAAGTCACTTTACCTTTTACCTTTGTAAAAGTACCTATGTTTGTTGCACTACTCTCACGTGGATTTAGGAGGAATCAAATCTAAAGTTACCTCGTAGATGATTGATGAGAGAATAAATCCTTTAGTTTAGGACTCACTTTGTGGTCAGAATTTGAATTTGAATTCAAAGCTTGGCTCCAACTTCAACTATAAAAGAGGATAAAAAAGATTTGTGTGATATGAGCCCGACTAGGAGATCATTTGAGAGGGATACTTTGGGATTAGTGAGCTCAATCCATAGCTCCTTCACTGCCCTCACATTTTGCAATTGAACATTGCCAATGTCATTGTATTACTATGTGATCTAATACATTAGTACATTGATTACTTCTCTACTTCACTTCTCTGCTATGATCATCTAAGGATAGTGAACTTCTCAGCCTATGGTTGTACATTGTTCTCAGCCTATGGTTGCTCATTTTATGTGATTTAAAGTTCTATAGAATCAGCATACTGACTAGTTCATAGCTACAGAGTCTAATTGACTGTTCCCAATCATGAGATATCTACATATGGTTGATCTCTCATCTTCACACTGAAATGTCCCAAAAATGTTAGGCAAGTCTTCTAACTTGCTAAGCATCATTCTCAATGTATAGTCCATTTTTTTAATTTAAATAACTCATGCTTGGTAGCTATCTAAGTTAATTAGATACCACCAAAAGGAATTTGGCTAACTTCCAATAGTCCTAAGGGTCTTTCTATATGTTCGTCTGCCATCTGCAGCTTCATCCTAGTAGGTCTAAGGGCTGGTTTTCCCCAACGTTTCCACAGAGAAGTTGAGATAGATACTCCTACACTTGTGTCTAGGATGGCTTTGGTAGTGTGACCTTTGTATGCAATGGGCAAACAAGCATTACCTTCCTCTCCTTCACTCGCATCTCCCACTTTATCTAGGGGTATTTCATGCACCTGTCCTCGTGCACTTGGTCTAGAGGAATTTGTGGCTATTTCCTGGAACTAATTTGCCACATGTTTCCAAATAGCTTCTGTGTTCCTAGGAAGAACTAAGTTCTCTCCCCTTACTCGAATAGTGAGGGCTTTCACCTGGATTGAGTAGTCTTCCCACGGGCCCGTGAAGTGAGATAACTCTTGTAAAGAGTTAGATTAAAAACTAGTGTGCTCGCTTGGCCAATCTTCCACTTGATCTCCATAAATAGATGGGATGTCTGCAGGAAACTATTCTCCCGAGTCATCAATCTCGAGTATAGGCGGTTGTGATTCTTGTTCTTGCCTCCATCTTTCTTCCTGAATCTCTTTCAAGATGGCATGTGAAACCATATAGCCCATTTGGTGATTCTCTAAGTGTGACTTAGCCCTTTTGGATGGGGTGGTCTTCAAGGGTTCCCCTAGGCTAGTTTGTGTGCTAGAGCTGACTTTCTTGGGGTTAGATACTACTTGCCCTAGTCTTTCCAGTAGTCCTTGAAAGTGTAGCTAAGGCCTGGCCATAATTTCCCAATTGAGGTATTGTGATGCCACAAACATTGCCTAGGATAATTCCACCATTTTCATGCACAGCTTGGTTCTCTCAATTTCTAAGTTGGCTCTCGGGTAATTCTTGCTAGATTCTCCTACTTGTGGTCCTTCTTGTATTCTTGCTTGATAGGCTTTGAACATCATGTCAAGGTTTTTTGGGGTGGGGTCTGCTAAAACTGATCCTTGTTTAGAGGTAACTACTCGCGGCAGCCTCCTGTGATGCCATTTCTAAGATTTTAGCTCTGGTTTCCCTTAGGCTTTCCTCCAATTCATTGATCTTTTTCCCCATTTTCTCTTGTGTCGCTCTCGTGACTCTTTCCAAGTTCTCGTTTTCTTTCTTGTTGATTCTCCTACTTCGTTGGCTTCAGCTATTTTTTTGAGTTTTTGTGGTTGTATTTGCCTTTGTGCTTGGGATCTCGTTATTGCCTGAATGGTTATGTACTGGGGTATAGACCCTTCAACATGTTGCACTATGCCTATCAAATTGATGGGTGTTAGTTTTGTAGAGGTGTTCGGAGGGTTCTTAGGGCAATCTCTTATAAAGTGTTACTTTCCACATTCAGGGCAAAAGCCTTGAATATTGGAGTATTGCGATTGCACTGCAGTTGCAGCATGTGGACAATCTCGTATGAAGTGATCTCCTCCTTGGCATTTAAAACATGGTGCTTTGGGTACTTGTGGTCTTGGTTGTCTAGTCTATGGTCTAGGATTGGGGCTTGTATACATGACTTGAGCATAATCTGGTTCACATGTTTCCTCATACACAAGGTTCTCATAGTAAGAATCTAAGTTTTCTAGTGATTCTGTATAATACCCTGGTGGGCTATCCACATGGGTGGAGTCAAAACTCTTGTAGTGTTATCCAAATCTTTGTGTGCCTTAGGCAATTCTATCTCATCTCCCAAGTTATCTTCTATGTCTACAAAGATACATAAACATTGATCCAAGGTTCTTGGCTCCTTCAGGAAGAGGTATGATCTTAGCTTAGCACTCAGGAGGCCATCTATGAACAAAGCTATCAATTTGGCTTGAGTGGGTACTTCTAATGGGGGGCATCTCTCTATGTAACATCTGAATCTTCGACCAGCCATCCTCACTATCTCTTGAGGGGTTTGTTTGAATGTGTGTATCAAGGAAGACATGTTGTGTCTGATTCCACTCTTGGAAAAGTCTATAATGAAGGACTCCACCATGTGGTGGAAATCTCTTAATTGGTGTTGGTGCACTAATCGGAACCAATCCAACGCATCACCCTTTAGAGTGAGTCCAAAGTCATTAAATTGGGTAAAGATGTCTTCCACTTGTTCAGCCTGTAGCACGTGCTTGAATTATGCTAAATGCTTATAGGGGTCTCCCAATCTGTCAAAACAACTTTTCATAGCCTTCACCAACTGAGTAGGCCTCAAGGTTCTAGGGTGGTCTCTTGGTTTAGGTAGGGAAAAATCGTCCCCACCCCTGTGAGCCCTATGATCCCTTAGAGGTTCTTTTCAACTCTCTACACCTTCCTTGTTCTTCTCTTTAGATGAAACTATTCTCTGCACCTTCCTTGTTCTTCTATTTATGTCCATGGGATGTGCCAATACCCAATCTATCCTTATATACTTACGATCTTAATACTGGAAAAACTAATTCTCCTCCCCATGTATACGCATGTCGACCATGTTCTGTAAGCTTATATACTCGTTCTGCGGTGTCATCTTAGTACACTACCTTTCTTGGAACCTTTGGGTCCTTCAGTTCATAAATCGTGTTTGCTCCTGCAGCAGTAGGATGCTCTAGCCTATATCTCCGAAAGGCTTCATCAGTCTCCTTATTCCAGAATAGTTGTTATATTCCTATTGTCTTGGGGCATCCATTTAGGAGTTATCACCCTCCTTAGTACAAATTTTCCTCTTGGTCTTTTGGGTTCCTCACTCTGCTTACCGTGTCCTTCTACCTCTATGTCCGCAGTGTCTACCATCTCACCTAGTTCACTCATTGAGTCGGCCCTAATTGCGACGATGTACATGGTCCCTTCTTTGTCTATGTAAGCATCGTTTTCAAATTTTATGGCTGGATGTTCTAATCCCATAGGTTGGTCAAGATTATGTAGTTGAACTACTGACCTATGAAGGCCATCCTCATATACCCGGACACCCAATCTATTAGTACAAATATACTTCAATTGAGTCTTATAGGGTCACTCTGTCTTCTCTAGATGGGCTACATTAAAGGACACTCTCCGTCTACTCGTGTTGAAAGACATATCCGAATCACTCATATCTGAACTAACCTCGTATGGATAGGTGCCTAGCTATTGAGCCCACGATTGTGTTGTAGTTCTCACGCTAGCCTCAGAAGATCGAACACTCGATTTATCACTTTTCCCTAAGTATTTTCCAGATCTCAAGTTCATTAATCCTAATCTCACCTTATCGCATTCACCCCTTTAATTAGGTCAATCACTTATTTCTTTGTGCGTTTTCTTTTGAGGTTCTTGTCTTGTTCAAATTTGTCACAAGGAATCTTTTTAGTGTGTTTTTACTTTAATTCATTTGTGTGTTGCGTATTCAAGTCGCAAAATTCATTTAGGCTTGATCCCTTCACTTACTTACTTCTTCTCTCATTGACCACTTATCACTCAATGAGTTAGAGCGAATCTTGGCTACTCTAGGAGTCCTAAGACACTCAGTTGATCACAATATATCCTTGCTCAATGATATCATCGACAAATAAAGAAATGGAAACTCAACTTACAATGTTCTCCTCGACTTAAGAAGTGGCTGTTTAACTTTTCCTGAGAACTCAAGGTACTTGTCTGCTTCTCCCTTTGCTCTATGCCACACACACAAGGGTTCAATAGTTAATAGCCAAAAAATACCCCCAAAAATTTGAAAATATTTGAAAAATCTTAATTTTTGGCGTTTTATCTGACAGTTGCAATGGTCAAACACAGTCGCAATGACATGTCACCGTCGTGATGGTGTGATGCCCACGATGGTCAGAGGTCACGATGATCGGGCCCTACGATGATGAGTCACAGTCGTGACTGTCAAGCCATGTCGGTCAGTCAAGATTATGACGATCAAGTCACAATGGTCAAGCTACAATGATCACTAATAATTGCAATGGTCAGTTCATGATGGTCAAATGATGACTATCAAGCCACAATGGTCAAGCACAATCGTGACGAACAAGCAATGATGATCAAGCACAATTTTGATGATCAAGCCACAATGGCCAGTCAGGATCATGATTGTCAAGCACCGTCGTGTGATGGTGAGTCATCATCACGATGGTGAGACGCGATTGTGATGGTGTGAGCCAATCGCCGCGACGGTCATTGACCATCGCAATGGTTAGACGCAGTCATGATTATGTGTCATCATGGTGATGCTTAAAAAATGATGCAATTTCACAAAATGAATCATGGATCTATGCAAGCGCTTAGCTAGGCTCCCCCTTCATGCAAAAGGTCTCCCCAAATTCTTACCTTAGTCTGATAGTCGCGAAGGTCAGCTTCAATTGCAATTTCTATGAGAAAACTGGAGTTTCTACTTGTGTTTCTTGCAAATCCTTGGTGTCTAGAGGCCGCCCTGCAAAATTAGTGCACCAGAAAGCACCAATACACACTAGAAAATCTCTCTCTCTCACTCTCGTGCACACACAAATGAGGGAAAAAGAGGAGAAAGAGGGAATATGACTTATTTTTGGTGATTTTTTGGAGTTTGAGTTGCCATTCCATGCCTCATAAGGTGTCATTCCATCAAAGGATTTGGATAGGAGCCTATTAATCAAGTATCTGGTTGTGGAAACACCCTCTACCCATAGGTACTTTGGTAGTTTCTTTTCATTCAACATTGATCTTATAGCCTCTACTATCAGTCTATTCCTCCTCTCCACCACTCAACTTAGTTAAGGAGTGTATCTTGTTGTGACCTCTCTCTTTATACCTCTATCCTATAAGAATGAGTCAAATTCATGTGAGAAATACTCACCACCTCCATCAGATATGATCCTCTTCAAGCTTCTACCTGTTTGGTTCTCAACCAATGCTAAATACTTTTTGAAACAAGTAAATACTTCATCTTTGTGCTTCATGGAGTAAAGGATTGTCCATCTACTATGATCATCTATGAATGAAACATATTACCTTGATCTTGAGATTGATGGCTCTCTGCTAGGACCCCACACATCAGTGTGCACAAACTCCAAGTAGTCTTCATATATATACCTCTTTTTGTTGAATGGTTGTCTATGACATTTGCCAAATTGGCATGCTCCACATTTGTAAATCTTGTGTTGCTTGGACACATTTTGACGGCCAAGCACACTTTGATCCTTGCATATTTTCTTTAGTGTTCTTTCACCTATATGACCTAGCCTTTTATGCCATATCTCAAGTTTAGATAAGGTTTGATCTTTGTAGTTGAAGAGTGCAATGTTTCTGGCATCTTCAACTTCAAATGTAAAGAGTCTACTAGATTTCTCACCTTTTACAATCCTCTTGAATCCTTGTTGAGGGTCTTCCACATATGCTCCATGCCTTATGAATCTGACCTGTAAGCCTTTCTCAACAATCTATCCAACACTGATTAGATTTTTTGTTATGCATAACACATATAACACCTTACTCAAAAGGTTCATGTTACCATTAGAAGCCTTGAAATTTCCAATTTTCTTAACAGAATGTCTAGTGTCATCACCTATCTACACTTCATGCTTCCCTTTAGGTTCTTCAAGATCAGATAGCAATGCTACATTTCCAGCCACATGATTGGAACAACCAGAATCAATATAGAAAAGATGCTTATCATCTTTACCTTGTTTGGATGTCATGTTCATGATGAGTAGAGAATCATCTTGGTCTAATATGTAGTTGTTATAATCTCATCTACTCCTAAAGCCTCCTTGATAAGTGTTTTTGTAGCCTTGGTTGTAGTTGTGATTATAGTTTCTTCCTCCATTGTTGAACCTACCTCTGGATTGTCCATAGCCTCCTCTATGGAAGCTTCTTCCTCTGATTCCTTGTGTTCTTGAAGCATTCTTTTGTCATGTGATTGGTTAGGCCACAGATATTGCAAGGTGAAGTGTTGTAGGATCTCCCCCTATCTTGATTTCCTCCTCTACCCCTTCCTCTAGTACCTCTTCCTCTACCTATGAAGTTCACTTGAGAGGTAGTAGCCTCTTCTTCATTCTTTTTGCCTTTATCTTTATCCTTACTTTTATTTCTATCTATATAAAGGGTAGAAGATTGGTTACCTCTAAAGTTGTCTCCGTTCTTATTGAGCTTTGTCTCATGTGTGAAGAGTTTCCCCATGAAGGTGTTGAGGACATGTATCTGCATGTCCATATATAGGTCCATTGTTGTGGTGAATGACTCCCACTTATCATTTACTTTTGATGCCATTTATGATCTACCTTACTATCTACTCCTCTTCTATCTCTTCTCCAATGCTTGCAAGCTAGTCAGCCACATCCTTCATCTTGGTTACATAGTTAGCTACACTTTGCTTTGGTTGCTTTTTCAAGTTTGTAAACTCCATCCATAACTGGTTCTTCCTAGCCCTTGTATTTGATGACAAGTATGACAAAAGTACTTCCCAAGTCTCTTGGGAGGTCTTGCAATTCCTAATGTGAGGTAATAAGAAATCAGATATTAAGTATATAAGACCTGGCAAGAGCATCCTTTGCACACCATGTAGTTAGCCTTTCTTGCTCTTCCCTTGTAGGTTGGTGCTTGCTCCTGAATGTTGACATTTCTTCATCTCCTAAGATATATCCATATAAGCTCCTTCCTTGGAGGTAGGCTTGCATACTTAATGACCCTGCTGAATAGTTTCTCCTATCCAATTTATCAATGAATGATGGAAATCCATTTCCCATCTTGCTTTTTGTTGCTCCGATACCACTATTAGAGGACATGGTGGATAGATTCTAGAGATGAAGTGGTGCAAAAAAAACCTACTTCATAGCAGCTAAGAAGTTGTGTAGTGTGTAGTAGACCTCTTGAGCTTCCTAATGGTCACAAATAATCACCTATGTGCTATGGAGCATGATCCTCTAATCAATGGATCAAAACAGATAAGTAGAAAGTTGAACCAAGATCATAGACTTGCTATTTTGGTCTCTGCATATGTTTAGTAGAATGATCAGTGTTCTCAACTTGCTAGCAATTAGCCAAATTCCTTTTGGTGGTATCTAATTAACTTAGATAGCTACCAAAAATGAGTTATTTCAATAAAAAAGATGGACTATACATTGAGAATGATGCTTAGAAAGTTAGAAGACTTGCCCGATATTTTCGAGATGCTTCAGTGTGCATACCAAAGAGCAAAGATATGTAGATATTTCACAATTGGGAAAATTAATACTCATGAAAATTTGTAGCTATGGACAGTATGAAGATTCTATAGCACTTTAATTCACATGAAATGATCAACCATACAGTGAGAACAAGCTTTGAGAAGTTCACCATTTTGAGATGATCATAGGAGAGAAGTGAAGTAGAGAAGTAATCAATGTATATGTATTAGATCACATAGTAATACAATGACATTGGCAATGTTCAATTGCACAATGTGAGGGTAGTGAAGTAGCTATGGATTGAGCTCACTAATCACAAAGAATCCCTCTCAAATGATCTCCTAGTGGGGCTCATATCATGCGAACCTTTTTCATCCTCTTTTATAGTTGAAGTTGGAGCCAAGCTGCTTGAATTCAAATTCAAATTCTCACCATAAAGTGAGTCCTAAACTACAGGATTTATTCTCTCATCAATCATCTACCAGGTAACCTAAGATTTGATTCCTCCTAACTCCATGTGAGAGTAGTGCAACAAACATAGGTACTTTTACAAAGGTAAAAGGTGAAGTGACTTTTACAAGGGGATAGTCATATGTGACTATATGTGATACATGCTAGTTATGAACCGATCTGCTACACTACGTGAGGTTTCACACGCAGAGACCACTCTTACTATCACCATAATGACTACTGCAACCATGACTGCAGAAGCTACCTTTGCAACTTCTACGCTTGTTTCTGACTCTTTTACCTTCCCGATTACTAGCTTGGGCACTGAGGATATCAACACTACGTTTGATTTCGAGATCCGAGATGTATTGTCCAACGACTTTACCCATGTTGTTTCTCAAGAATTTGAATGCCATGCTTACCCCACTACGCCCTCAGAGGGAGAGAGCACTAATTCAAAAGACGAAGACGACGATCGTATGGTGACAGATGAAGGAGACGTTGACACTAAAGCTAGTGAAGAAGAAGCACAACAATCAGAAGCACATGCCGACATTCAAGGGGAAGCTAGCATGTATGAGGAAGAAACGGTAGAAGTAGCTGCTTACAGCATTGCCATTCGAGAGCTCCACAATAATATGAATAAAGTTTGGGCACGAACCAGATTGATGAAAGAACAAAGCCAAGCCATCTTGCAACATGAACTGATCAACGGTGGCTTCAAGGAAACTTTTATCTCTGCCATGCATGAATTGGATAAATTTTTAGGTGTTCCGCAAGCATTACGATATTTGCTAAGGAAGCCCCTACCCAAGTTTGATCCAATACAGGTTCGCATTCTTAAACAACCCGACACATATATTCATGTCCCACTGATCCCATCACATCAGGCGTACTTGGAGTGGTGGGACACCTGGTTATGGTTGAACTGGAGGTCGTTGGGGGGAGGTTTCGTGTGTGGGCTGAGGTGATGGCGACTCGGGAACTTGTAAGCAGGGGATTGTGCTGCACATGTGCTTGACTCTATACGTACTAGGGTTCGAGCCTTTGTATTGCTTTAATTGTGTTGCTGGGAGGGCTCTCTCTATAGCAATATCATAAGCCAAACACATGTTTTGATGCGTGTAAGGGCACAGCATCCATGAGCAACCTTTGTCTTCTCTCATCGATGTCTAGCCAATAAAATTTGATCCTGAATATAAGTAGCAATATCAATTGTTTGAGGCCCTGTAGTGGTAAGGTACAAACCAAACCATAGTCATTTGTGTGGAATCATAAATCGCTCTTGTGCAGGGAAGGAAAAATGTTGTAGGCATATTCTCAATGGAGTGGTCAATTGAGGGTTGATGGCTGAGATGGTTGGCCATTTATCAACATCACTTCGCTTCATAGGTTCTGGGATAAGATGCTCCTTCTCTGTGGGCATATGGTTGCCGTGAATCTTAAGCGTGGTCCTGATTAGGTCCAAAGATAAGGTAAACTTCTTGAAGGGGTGATCATTGACCAATGATGGTAGGACAAAGACAGGGTCCAACTCCTTGCGCTCTTGCTCTTTAATAGACACTACCAGATAGTAACATCGATAAAAGTCGGGTTTTGAGAGCTGAGCACTGAAGTAATTTGCAAATCCTACCTTCTGCCATATTGTTTTGAGGTCTCCACTATTCTAGAGGTTCTCGAACTCTTGTGAGAAGAATTGATAATGCCTCCACACATTTGCACCGTAAGTTTGGTTGGCTTTGTATATGAACTCTGCTTTGCCCAAGGGTCCTGCAAGCCCTTGGAACCAATGTGCCTTGCTACTTACTCTTTCTGTCTGTCCTTGAGGAGGGTCTTCAATGGGCATAGTTCCCATGAAACCCTGGAACTCCGGTGGGATTGTTGTTGGCAGGCTCTTGAATGGAAGAGCCGAGAAGTCAACGATGGGCCGTCTGAGCGTTGCACTGGTAGGACCTTGCGCTTACATGATTGAAAATTGGTGTTGCAAACCTAAGCTGGAGTGAACAAAAAAACATATTAGTCATGGAAAATAATTAAGATCCCAAGAAGATGAGACCTCCATTCCTTTCCACCACCAACATGGTTCCTGTGTAGTGTGTGTGATTTTAACGATGTGAGAGGTGAATTGTGAGAAGTGCGTGTGTTGACTGTGAGTGGAAGTGTGTGAATTGTGTGACTTTACAATTGACTTCGAATGAGTGTTTCCTACAAAGTTAGTGTATATTACAAGGATGGTGGTTATATGGGTTTGTCAAACTAGGTCAGAGTGTACTGGTTAATAGCTTCACTAAGTCAATGGTCAGGGTGATCTTGATCGAAAGTTGTCATGATTAATGAAGGCTTGGGGATCCATTTCGATACCACAAAGGGGTTTAGAAGAGATGAAGTGGAATTTACAAAAGAAGGTGTATAGAGTGTCCTATTTTTCTCAGAAAGGGTATCTTCAAGCTGACTAAGGTTGAAGCATAAGATACACATTTCCTAGGTACCCAGAGTTGGCGAGACTTAGACTCAGTGGTCACCAATGATTTGGGCACCCAATTTTGTTGACTCTATTGCTTCGATTGAAATTGAGAGGGATGCGGAAGATCTGGAGTGTTTGAATCACTAGGCATGGTCGCTTTGCGTATCCACCTCAGTTGTGGAGATGCTTGAGTGGATTGTCTAACGGGCCATTCTGATGTGCTGCACCATGGAGTACGTGGATGATGTTGTTGCTCGCCGAGGGGGAAATGTCATATTTACATATTGTTTCGGAAAAGAAGGGAGATCCACTACTATTGGGCCCAAAAGTGGGGACTATTCGTATCCATCCGAAGAGTGCATCTTGCACCACCATACTTGTTTGGTTCCTGTTTGCCTACCGAGTCTCCTCTCCTGGATGAGTGGTATTGCCTGCTTTTGTTTGATAGGGTTTGTTGACTCACACAAGGTTGGAGGGAGGCCACATGTAGTGGGCGGGACTTCTATCACATCCAACACCTCCCTGCACTGACCTTGGAGGGGTACTTCATGATACTGTCTGGAAAGTTCCAACTGAAGCACACTTCTATGCAGATTTAGATTCAGCAAGTACTGGTATAACCATTCTTCGCCTAGGATCATAGGTTCTATTAGGTCATCCTCATGGCAAACGAACAGTTTACTGTCAAAGACACATCATCACTAGAAATTGGTAGCTTGACCTTGCCTATGCAAGGGGTTTCTAGTCCACCTAATCTTATGAGATAGGCCTCAAGAGGCTTAATTTCATACTCTCTACAAAGAGACAATCAAATTGCGTTCATTGCTGCACCAAAGTCGATTAAAGCCTTGCAATGTGTATGCATGGGATCCTATCCTAGAGTGATGTTAATGAATGGCCTCTTATCAATAATACTCTGGATATCTCTTCCTCCAAGTTGGCACATAGCTACATAATATCATGGGGTGTCCAACGATTGAGCTTCTCTACCTAGTCCTCTCCTTCGTAGTCTCATTTGCTTAATGCATTCCAACACTTTTGCTTGGGCTTCACCTCTGATTCGTTCCTCTTCTTCCTTTCACTTCTTGGCAAGGGTTAGTTGTTTAAGCATGGCTGTCATTAAGGGTTCTTGATATAGCTTAACTTGGCATTTGCTGATGTAGTTGGGCATTACTGCACCTTCAAGAGTTGCTAGTTGAACCACACTGCTAGTTGATATCCTGTGATCATGGGTCTGTATCCTCGTTTCTCTAACTTGTGGGCATGTTGTTTCATGGTGTAAACTAGCACAAAATTTCCTATGTGCAATCCTTTATCTTTGATATGAGCATCAAAGTAAGCCTTCTGTCTCTTCTTAGCGGCATAAACTCCTGCTGCTACTCGCAGTCTTGTCTCTCCCAATCGTTCTAAGTCAAGTATTCTTGAGGAAAGTTCATGACCCATCCACTCATATTCCTAAGCTATTTTGAGTGTGGGTATCAAAAAGTCTAAAGGAATGACAACATTCTGACCAAACACCATCTCGAATGGTGTGGCATTAAGTACTGTTTTATAGGCTATGTGATAAGACCATAAGGCATGGTGTAATTGGGGATCCCAATCCGAACATTTATTGTTCAGAATCTTGGTTAGGATGTTGCACAAAATCTTGTTATTACTTTCAGCGTGTCCGTTAGCTTGGGGATGATATGGTGCTGATTTCTTGCATACTACCATGAAGTCTTGTAATAGACATTCAATAACCTCACTTAAGAAATGAGTTCCCCTGTCACTTACAAGCTCGATAGGAAGTCCATATCTTGTGAAGACATTCTCAAAAAAGAACTTAGGAGTGGTATGTGCATCGTTTTTCCTTGTGGCCTTGGCTTCTACCCATTTAGTAAGATAGTCAGTGGCAACTATGATGTACTTGGCATGGGAATTCCTTGTAGGGGGATTGATAGGTCCCACAAAATCTATTCCCCACTTTGAGAATGCGCACCCTCCCATCATGGGTCATAGGGGCATCTCATCCTTGCGTATGGGATACTGAGTCCTTTGACATACCTCACATCATTTTACGAAGGTGTGGGCATCCATATGTAGAGTGGGCCACCATAATCTTGAAAAATAGTATGGCCTTGATAATGTGATCAGGGCCAAAATGGCCTCCTGCTGCCCCCTCATGTGCAGCTTCCAAAAGACTAATATATTCACTCTCATGCATGCATATCCTCAGATAATCGTCTCATACTCGCTTATACAAATTATCACCAATGAGCTTGTAGTCTAGGGCCTCTTGTTCTAGGCTTCGTCTACATGCCACAATCATGTCCTTTGGAAAATTCTTTGTCCTTAGGTAAGTTACTAAAGGTTCGCTCCAGTCTGGAGTTAGGGTCACCTGGTATAAAGTGGCATGTTCTATGGGGGTTCTATTACAGCACTTTGGACATTCGTCACACAGTCGTCGGACATATTTTTCCATTGATGGCCAATACACATCTAAACTTTTCAAGTTCAGTAGCATTGCTTGTCTAAAATGGTGTTGCTCTAGTGCACCTACATGCTAATTGCAACCAATTGTTATATTCATGTTCTTCTACACAATAGGTAAGGATATTTTGATGGTCTTGCCTATAGATACTTCCTGCGAGAAGTTGGTATCTCTGTGCTCTCACTACCTCTTTCTCTTGGGTTCTCACTTGAGGGTTCTTAGGTCCATATGTTAGTATTGGAACTAACGATTTGGCCCATTCAAGGACAATCTCAACATTAAAGAGATAAGCATTTGGTAGCTCATCTGCTACCCTAGTAGTTGCTTCTCTGGAAGTTATCTAGAGAGGTGGTATGCCCTCAAGTGTGTCTTACCCTTCTTGACTACAACTTCAAAATCATACTCCATCAATAATAAGAACCAACATATTAACCTGCATGTGTTGCATGGTTTATTTACTAAATACAAGAGAGCCTCATGGTTAGTAAGAAATTTAAACTTATTTAAAAAAATAATGGTGGAACTTCTTCACCGCATAGACCATTCCTAGCCCCTCTCTCTTAGTAGTGATGTAGTTTCTCTTTGTAGCATTCAATTGCCTACTAGCATATGCAATTGGCAAATCTATATTTCCCTCATCTGTGGTCTAAAACTTGTCACTCATCATCTCTCATACTCTTAGTACATCTATATCAATTATATATAGATGTTTACATCTAGACTCACCATAGATATAAAGTTTCTATGAACTAATTACAAGATTAGTATACATGTATATACAAGTCTTCATCTTCTGACCATGCACTAAACTTCAAGCCTCATATGTTGATCTTTGCTTCATTCTTTGACTTCAAGATTTTTCCTAATCATCAATTGATTATTCTCTTGCACAAACAGCTCCCCCTCAATTGTGATTTTCTCCATCTTCTTTATACCTACCATGTCTTTGAACCTCTGCAACTTAGGTCCATCCAAGCTTTTGGTTAACATGTCTGCAATCTGATCTTTTGTAGAAGTATGTATGACTTCAATTTCTTTATCAATCACCTTCTCTCTCAAGAAATGATATTGGATCTCAATATTTTTAGTCCTGGCATGAAACACAGGGTTAGCAGCTAAATACAATGAACTCATATTATCTCCATGAATAGTGGGTGTACTCTGAATGATGTCAAAACTCTTCATGAGAGTCTTCAACCATATAACCTCCTTTGCAGCTTCAACCATATCTTTATACTGTGCTTCTGTGGATGACAAAGCAACTGTATGTTGCTTCTTAGAACACCAAGAGATAAACTTATCTCCCACATAACAAAGATACCCATAGGTTGACCTCCTATCATCAGGATTACCTGCCCAATCTATATCACTATATATCTTGATTTTTGTATCTGATGTGAATCCATAATACAAACCTTCTTTGAGTGTACTATTAATGTATCTCAGCACCCTTTGTCCTGCAATCCAATGTTCTTGCCTAGGAAAACGGATGAATTGACAAAACACTCCAATGACATATGACAAATCAGGCCTAGTCAATGTAGCATAGATTAGACTACCAACCAAACTTTGATACAACTTCATGTCCTTGAATTCTTCTCCTCCATATCTGCTCAATTTATGATTCACCTCGATTAGAGTAGGTGCTACCCTGCAATCTTCCATTTTAAACTTGATTAGCAAATTCTTCAAATACCTTTCTTGAGTCATATACTCCATGTTGAGTATATGAAATCTCCATTCCCAAGAAATATGACAAGTCTCCCAAGTCACTGATCTTGAACTCTTTCTCCATCTGCTTCTTAAGATTTTGTATGCCCTTCTCATCTATACCCGTAAGAATTATGTCATCAACATATATGCAAATGTAAATGAATCCATTATCACTTGCTTTAACAAGCAAGCTACTATCTGCCTTAGACACTTGGAAACCAAGCTCTTTCAAGAACTTCAGAAGTCTATAATTTCATGCCATTGGGGCCTGCTTCAAACCATACAAAGCTCTCTTGCTCTTACATACATACTCTAGATAACATTTATCCTTCAAACCTTCTGGTTGCTCCATGAAAACATCATCTGAAATATAACCATTTAGAAAAGAATTCTTCACATCTAATTGACATAGCTTCCAACCTTTACATGCAGCAATAGCTATGAGAATCCTTATAGTTGTCATCTTTGCCACAGGACTATAAGTCTCATCATAATCTACTCCATATGTCTGAGCATACCCTTTCACAACAAGTCTAGCTTTGTACCTAGACACACTTCCACCTACATACCTCTTTGTCTTGTAGACCCATTTGCATCCAATGATTTTCTGATTATTTGGTTTAGGAACCAAATCCCATTTCTCATTCTCCATCAATACATCATATTCCTCCTGCATAGCTTTCTCCCAATTTTCCTTACCTTTTGCCTCATCATATGTAGAAGGATCTTCTTCTACTTTCACCATGTAAGCATAATCTTTAGTGGTAAAAAATGAAGTATCATAATTGTACCTTATGGGTTGCTTTATCTTCCTTGTTGACCTTCTATCTTCTCCACTCTTTGAAGTTTTTGTTTCTTCATATTCTAGATCAAACCTTGGCAACTCATCATTATCAATTTGATCATCAACAATCTCTTCATCATCAGGAATTTGAATCTTTGATTTCCCCTTTCTTTGGGTCATGACTTCTTCATCACCTGCATGAATATTAATTGTACATGCATACCAAGTACCTTGCTCTTCAAATGTAACATCCTTTGACACAAGGAATTGCTTTGTGGATGGACTCCACAATCTATAACCCATCTTCTTATCATCATAACCAATGAACACATACTTTTCAGCTTTAGGTTCCAATTTATGCCTTAATTGAGATGGTACATATGCATAAGCTAGACATCCAAACACTTTGCAATGATCTAAGGTAGGTCTCTAACCCCACCATGCCTCATAAGGTGTCATACCATTCAAAGCCTTACATGGAAGTCTATTAACCAAATAAGTAGTTGTATTTATAGCCTCAGCCCACAAATAATTAGGGAAACTTTTCTCTTTCATCATTGACCTTGCAAACTCAACAAGAGTTCTATTTCTCCTTTCTGCTACACCATTTTGTTCAGGAGAGTACCTACAAGTAACTTCCCTTTTTATACTTGCATTCCATAAGTAATCAATGAACTCATTAAAGAAATACTCTCCCCCTCCTTCTGACCTTAGTCTCTTCAATTTTTGTCCTGAAACTCTTTCTGCATACACATGATAATGTCTAGAACACCTCTGATTAAACTTTGATCACATATATAGTGATCCACTTGGTAGCATGATCAACATAAATCACATAATATCTCAAACCATTAATGCCAAAGTCATTTGATGGACCCTACACATCTGTATGCACCAATTCAAGCTTCTCTGAATACATGAAACCATGGTTATTATATGATTCCTTACAAGCCTTACCTAATTGACATGCTTCACATCTATATGTCATGTTGTGACCTGCAACATTACGCAATCCAAGCACTGAACCATTGTTAATCATATCCTTAATACCTCTTTCATTGAAATGTCCAAGTCTTTTGTGCCAAAGATCTAACTCAGAGATCTTATGTCCTCCATAAGTGAACAAGGCATGACCAACATTGCTTTGAATCTTTAATGTGAAAAGCCTTCCTTCTTTCTTCCCTGAAACAATTTGTTTATGCCCATTGCTAGGGTCTTCCAAAACAACTCCATCATTAGTGAACCTTACTTCATAACCTTTCTCTAGCAATTTGCCCTTCACTTATCAGATTCTTTGGAATTGTAGGAACATACAAAATCTTACTCAAAAGAGTGCTTCCATCCTTGGCCTTTACTGATCCAATGGACTTCACATTGTGCTTTGTGTTATCACCTATTTGAACTACATGATTACTCACCTTATTCTCCAAATCAGTCAACAAAGCTATGATGCCACTCAGGTGATTGCTACACCCAAAGTCTATGTAGAAGACTCTTTCATCTTCACTTTGTCTTTCACAAGTTGCATTCATAATTAAGGTTTAATCCTATTTTTTATCTGAAGCATAATTGTAGTAGGTATTATTGTAGGATTGACTTTGAAAGCCTCTACTTGCATTTCTTCCAAAGAAACCTCTACTACCTATACCTCTGAAATTATGTCTCTGATTTCTATTACCTCTTCCTCTGAATTAATTTTTTGATTATATCCTCCATCATTTTGATTATTATGCCACCATTCATGAGCTAAATGATTAGACTACTGATGGTAGTTCTTTCACTTTGTCAGATGCTTTATTTGTGCCAGGGATCAAGAAAAATCTGTTATTAGTTTCTGAATTAGCCAAGATTGGCTTAGTTGTGAAATTTGTTGATGACAGATGTACAGTTCATGATCTATCAAATGGCGATGTGATCATTGCTTCTGGCATTTTATTTCATGGATTGTATAAGCTCATAGACTATGAAAGATACCTAAATGATTCATCATGTGCAGCACATGATTCTCACGCTATGTCAGATGCAAAGATTTGGCATGCACACTTTGGTCATCTGAATTTTGCTAGTTTGCTACACCTGCAAAAAATCTGAAATGGTGTCCTCTTTGCCCAAACTTGAGGCACCCGATAAACATGTATGTGAAGGCTGTATTTTGGGCAAAATGCAGCGTTCCACATTTCCAAAAGCTGGTTCAGTCTCGGCTACTCAGAAATTGCAGCTTGTTCATAGTGATGTCTGTAGCTCATTGATGAGTAGCACCTCCTTTAATGTCAATCCGGGAAGATGTGAGGATGGTATGAAGACCTCGAACAAGTGATGGCACAAGTGCATGCTCTATTTATAGTTTTTGACTAGCTTTTGGCCCTGTCCAGACCTAGTGTCGGCCTAGTTAAAAATTAGGTTCTACGGCCTATTTGGAGGCTCAAACGGAGTCTAAAAATCATGAAAATTGGTACGATGATACTTCCAATACTCGTCAAGATCAAGGACTCCTCAGCTTGCAGAAAATGGAGTTACAAAAAGGTGAAAAGGTATTTACAATGATTTGTAGTGATGATAATCACTGTTATGAAGATGTTGTTTTGGAAAAATTTGAATGGCCTACTTGCTAGATCTTCGTTGACTACTTAGTCTGCTTGTGCCTTCTCTCTGCTCTAGCTCCCTTCTTTGGCTTCCTTGTCTTGTGAGTCCTTCGGTGCCTTGACTGCTACCAACACCCCCCCTCTCTCGCGTCTGTCGTCTCTGACAGACCCTTGTCTAGCTGAGCATTGGACATAGTATTGAACCACATCTGAAGCAAGGTGGTGTTCTTCTAGTCGCAGCCCCCATGCTAGGTATGTTAACAATGCATCCCAATCCACTAGACCTGGGACGTCTGGATGTGGCACCCACAATTGATCTGATTGGATGGTCCTCTCCACAGCGAATAGTTGGAGGAGATGTGAGGGTTTGGGTACAAATATTTCTGAGGGATATTCCCAGAACCCCATGATGAACATCTCCTCGAAGGTCTGCTTGAAGCAAGCTGGGAGTTATTTTATTCTTGCGTGCCAGGCATATATTACCTTTATTGAGGGGGTGGTGCTCATGTCATATACCAGATCTAGGTTGCCTGCAGTGAAGCCAAATCCTAAGAAATGGGGGTCTTTGATGTTTTTGAATGTTTTGAATGTGATTAGCATTAATTCAAAGATCTTCATGCACATCTGTGCCATCACATCAGGGGTGTTCCGTAGTCGAAGGCTCCAGTGACGGATTGTAGAAATCATGTAAGCAACGGTGGGAGGTCCTTGAGGAGGTGCTAGATAGACATAATTTAACCACTTTGCACAGCCTCTGACGTTCTTGATAGCAATGGTAAACTCAGACCATGTGCTTTTTTGGAAGATTGGAACATAACAAGGGTTGTATTTGATAAATAGCGGCATGTTATTCCAGGTACGAACCATTTCAGGGTAAGTTTCTAAGAGTCGTATCCGCCAGGTAGGTTGATGAATGGATCCTTTTTTAGCACTCTCTGGGATATCATCAGGGCCGAATTGTGTGGCAAAGGTTGGAGCCTTGCCACCTCGTTGTAGAATCTCTGCGTTGTAATCTACCAAGAGTACACAATATGGCACATACTGATCATCGTTGGTGCCTATCCATCTGTGATGAGACATACTTTGGAAATATTCTGACTTTATGGTAGTGTCTTCCAATTTAGCCATTGATTGGATTTGGATTGCCACTCGATCTTCATGGGTTTTAGTTGTCTTTTCGAGTGTCTAAAGCCATTCGGGTGCTTCGACTTCCAGGGTGTCCATTCCTTTCGAGGTTTGCTGACCTCCTGGCATCGGCATAGGAACATATGGTTCCTCATACGACTCATCCACCTCAATGGGTACCAATTCATCTAGCTTTGGTTCTATAACTCGAGAGGGTTGTCTTTCATATTCCAGTAACTTCTTCTGCAATTCTGCCACCTGCTCCGTTAATGCCTTTACCTCCTCTGCAGTGGAGGTTAACTATATGACCTTCGGTTGTTCCTCTTGTTCCCTGATCTGGCGGCGCAGTGTGTCTCGTTCCTTTTCTATATCATCATGGGCTTCTAGTAGATCAGCATAGCTTTCCAGGATTGTCTTCATTGTATCTGAGGGGACTGCTTTAAATTGTTCTGGGTCGACCTCGTGGGGGGAGCCTTCCATTGTGGCTTCTAGGTTTTCTTCGTTTTGCTTCTACAGATGCTTGTTCTCTTCCAGGGTGGTAGCCATGTGTTTCCTGAGTAGGGTCAAATTACGCTGGACTCTTAGATTATCTGTTTGGTAGACTTCAAGTAAAGCTTCGAGTTGTTTGACGTCTGGCAACTATGATGGTTGGGGTGTCTCCAGGAGGGTTTGATGGGCCTGTTCGAGTGTGGTGTAGTGTTGATTGAGGTCAGCTTTTTCATCTTCTATAGTTGTAAGCCACCTCTGTAGTTGTTGTTCATTCGTAGTTAGTTGACGATGAAGGTCTTCGAGAGCCTGATACTCACTCTGTAGTTGGTGCACACATTGATGTAACGTTGAAAACATATTATTTACATTAAACAATGCAAGGAAAGGAGAGGATGCAGGGGGAATGGGGAAGGGAAAGGGAGTTGTGAATGATGTGGAGTCAAGTGGTGATGTGGGTGGAGGGGGTATGGGAGATTGAGGCTGTGTGGGGGGAGGGAGTGGTGCGGTGGCTAGTGATCTTTCCATGGTATCAAACGTGTGTGTGACCGTGTAGATGGGGATAGTGGGTGGGGTGGAGGTGATGTTTGTGAATAGTGTTGTGAAAGTGGGCATGGTAACTCCTCTGAATTGGATGTCGGGAGAGAGAGGAATTCCCATGACATATGTGGTAATGGTGGAAGTGGGGGCGGTAGTGCCATGTGGTGAAGTGAATTGTGTAGTGAAAGGTGAGGAGTGTGGTGAGAGTGGTGCCGCCTGATGTTCCTCTGTCTGTGTAATGTCTCCTGGTGCTGATACATTCATGTGAATCTACTTGCCGAAGCACATGGGATGGGTTGGGACTCATTTTCCAAAGCGATGAATGTAAGACACAACTGAATGAATGGCTTCATCCAGGCCCATCGCGTCCGCATGCAGGTTCAGGGACTCAATAAACATTTCATCCACTCCCTCTTCTCCTAACATCTATCTTATTATCATTTTTCCTGTTTCGAGTGACAATTTGTGGTGCTCTTGAACTCTCTTCATAGTTTCATACAATCTCTTTATTTGTGCCGAATAAGTTGGAGCACTTTCTAGTTTTGAAGGTTCTTCGTATTCTTGATCATGCTCCTCGTATGCTTCTTCGTCCTCAATCTCTTCTTCATCTTCCTCTACTTCCACTACTTCTGGTTGGGTCGGGGCTGAAGTTGTAGTGGTAGGTTGTGGTCCTTGGGTCTGCTCTGCTTTTGTCTCTAGGTTAGACTTATCGGGCGATTTCTTCATCTGTCAAATCGGCTAGGGTGTAGCCTTGTGGGAACTCCAAGTCCCATGGAATCGGAGGGAACACCAGATTGGGTTCTTCTGCACTTGGTCTATGTAGGCGAATAGTAAATGGTCGGACATGTCGCGTTTGTGGAGGGGTCACCTATGGTGCGGTGGTGGCTCCCCTTGCTTGGGCACACGGTAATTGAACTGCCCCTCTCATTGTCTTCGATGGAGGACCCGCCGTTGATAGCCTTTTTTGGAATTCTTGGGCCCTGGACCATACTAGTGCTCTTTGAATGGGCACGTCGTAAGCTAAGCACCTGTAAATTATTTTTGTCATAGCACAACACCCATGAAGCACGTTCTTCTGTTTCTTATTCCATCATTGATGGGCGAGGTGGATTTGATCGATGATCCAATGTGGCAGATTGATGGTGAGATTCTCTGTCTCTACCAAGCACAAGCTGAACCAGATCTTTTTTGGTGGCAGTCGTGAAGCGTTCTTGGGCGGGGAAGGCGAAGTGTTGCATGATCCTTCGTAGGTGGAGAGCAATGGTAGGTGTCATGGCCACCATATCCTTTAACTTGTTAAGATCTTTATGTTTCATTCTTCCAGGGATCATTGTTTCCTTCTCTGTAGGAATGTGCATCCCATGCATATCCAAGGCCTCCCGCACAAGGTTGAGGGTCAGTTTGAATCTTTTTAACTCATGGCCTGGGGTTAGTGAGGGTAGCACAAAAGTACTATCGCCTCCCTTGGCTCTGCTAGGGGTAATGGTACTGATCAAATAGGAACAACGCAAGAAATCAAGCTTAGGTAAGAGTGCCCTAAAATAGTTATCCAATCCCGCACTAGTCCAGACAGATCTCATTACTTCAGCATTCTGATACTTCTCAAATTCACAGGTGAAGAAATGGTATCTTCCGCATTTGCCATTAAATTCAATCTCTGATTCCCAAAAGTAAGTGCCTTCACCCAATGGCGCTGCAACATCAATGAACCAGTGTGCATGTTTGCCAACCTGTGAAGTGTGCCCTTGAGGAGGATTCTGAATGGGAAGAATATGTACTGCCCTGAGTTCTTGTGGCCTCTCGGTGAGTTGTGGTTCGAGGAGAAGGGTTTCAATGTCCACTATCTGGCCGCTGGATCCTGCTTGGGAACTAGTGCCTCCTACTTCTGCCATGTTATTGCTTGCTTGTTGGTTCTGTGAGAATATAGAATCATGTGTTAACATTGTAATGGACAAGGTAGAACAATTTTTGTCCCCGTTACAACGTTAACATGAGGTGAATGATGAGTTAGTAGGTTAGTGTGTGCTCGATGATTGTGTGTGTTGTTAGTGAACAAGTAGTCCTATGAGCTAAGTGAAAAGATGCAGTGTGAGAATGATGCAGTTAGTAGGTGGAGATGAATTTACAAATGGGATCAGGGGGTTTATTACAAGCTTTGGGCTGCTAAACATAGTGCATGACTTTCGGTTTTGGTTTTGTGGAGGCTCTGGAGGGCTTTATGAGGGTGTCTGCCTGGAAATGAGGCTTTTTAGGGGCCCATTTACAAGTGATTCCGCTCGTTCTCATGGGTAAATATGTGTTTGTGTGTATCGAATAAGAGTGGGCATCGGCTCTTCGAGTGAGTGAACCATGTTGTACATGGTGTGATCTGTGTGTAGCTATTTGAGCCCGCAAGCAAGCCTTAGGCACCCAAATTTGTCTTGATTGTGGGTCAACCTTCATCGACTTCTTGGGTACCCAGATAGACTTGACTTTTACAGAAGAATTTTTGGAGGACTTCGTATTAGTATCTGGTTGATGATCACTAATAGGAAGTTGAGCCACTTGTTGAGGTTGGACCTCAATAGAATGCTCGCCTTTTCGCACCCACACTTGTTTTGATGGTTGAGACACCGTGCTTTGTATTTTCTTTGGTCTTCGAGCATAAGTCGTATGTTTCTTCTGCATTTTATCCGCCTTTGGTTGTTGTATCCCTGTGGCTTTTGGAAAAGAAGGGAGTTTTGTCATATCCTTGACTTCTTTGTTGAGGTAATCATCCCTCTGCATCACATAGTTGTGGACAAGAATAGCATAATCATCTTCATGTGTACTCCTGGAAGGACCAGGAGTGTGTGCCTTTCCTAGTTCCTTGAGTGCTCCATTGTCTAACTCAACTATAATTCGACTCTGATTTACCCACACCTGAAGAAGTCCACTTCTTAGGTTTAGGTTGACTGCATGATCATAGATCCAGTCTTGACCCAAGACAAGAGGTTCAGTGAGATCCTCATCTTGACACACTAGTACTTATATGTGAGTAAAACATCTTGAATGTAGAGGGGAAGTTCCACCTCGCCCATGCAAGGGGTTTCCACACCTCCCAATCCTATGAGATATGCTTCCATAGGATTGACATTTAAGTTCAATTCTCGATAGTAAGAAAGTTTAACAGCGCTAGTGGCTGCACCTGAGTCAATCAAGGCTCTTACAATCCTTGCACTCGTTCCTTGTTCTATTTCTAAGGTCACAAAAGGACATCGGTCAATTATTCTAGGAGAGCTAATACCTAGAATTTCACACATAGCCATGTGATATCCCTGAGCTGCATAGGCATCTATCATTGGTTGATCTCCACCCTGCCTTCTCTACTTCATCCTTTGGATGCGTTCCAATGCTTCTGCCTGTGCCTCTTCTCGAATTTGTTGTTCTTCTTCCTTGCGTTTCTTTGCAGTATTGAGTCGATTTAACATCTCCTCTGTGAGGGGTTCCTGATATAACTTGACTCTGCATCTGCTAATGTAACTGGGGAGAACATCACCTTCTAGTGTGGATAATTGAACTGCTCCGCTAGTTGAGATCCTATTTATGATCATAGGTCCATAGCCTCTCTTCTCTAATTTTTGTGCATGTTGCTTCAGAGTGTAGACCAGTACTAGGTCTCCTGCCTTCAAGCCCTTATCGTTAACATGTGCATCGAAATGTTCTTTTTGCCTCTTCTTGGCTGCATATATTCCTGCTGCAGCTCTTAGTCTTGTTTCACCTAATCGTTCAAGGTCAAAAATTCTCGAAGAGAGTTCATGACCCATCCACTCATGCTCTTGTGCTATTCTCAATGTAGGAATCAAGAAGTCCAAAGGTAGCACCGCATTTTGGCCAAATACCATCTGAAAGGGTGTGGCTTGGAGTACCGTTTTATAGGCAACTCGGTATGCCCAAACAGCGTGGTGTAGCTGTTTGTCCCAATCAGAGCGTTTATTATTGACCAATTTTGTCAACACATTGCATAGAATTTTATTTGTGCTTTCAGCTTGCCCATTAGCTTGTGGATGATAGGGAGCACACTTCTTGTGTACAACCAAGAATTCTTGGATCATATTTTCAATAACTTCATTCAAGAAGTGAGTCCCTCTATGACTAACTAGCTCTATAGGGAGCCCGTATCTAGTGAACACATTCTCAAATAAGAACTTAGCGATCGCCTAAGCATCATTCTTTGTCGTAGCTTTTACCTCTACCCACTTGGTTAGATAGTCTATGTCCACAATGACATATTCAGCATGTGAACCCTTAGCTGGGGGATTAATCGGACCAACAAAGTCTATTCCCCACTTAGAGAATGCACGTCCACCCATCATAGGTTTCAAAGGCATCTCATCTTTGCGTATAGGATACTGAGTTCGCTGACAGACATCACACCACTTCACATAGGTATGTGCATCCCTGTGGAGGGTCGGCCACCAAATACCTTCAAATAGTATGGCCTTGATCACTCCATCTGGTCCAAAATGTCCTCCTGCTACACCTTGGTGAGCAGTTCTAAGCTTCTCTTCCTAGCCACAGTCATGTCTTGAGGGAATGTTTTCGTCCTCAGGAAGGCTACTAGAGTTTCGCTCCAATCTGGCACTATAGATACTTGGTAAAGAGTGGCATGCTCCACTGGTGGTTTAGTGCAACAAGCCGGGCATTCCTTGCATACTTGATGGACATCAGCTTCCATAGTCGGCCAATGCACTCTGAGTCTCCTTAGTGTCTGTAGGGTTCGTTGCTTTGAGTAGTGTTGCTCTAATGCACCTACATGTGCTAATTGCAACCATTTTGCGTACTCGTCCTCTTCCACACAACAAGCCAATATCCCTTGGTCTGTCTGTTTGTACATACTTCCTCCCATGATATGGTACTTCTGGGCTTTTACTACCTCTCTATCTTGAGTGTTTATGACTCGGTGGTTAGGCCCATATGTCAACACTGGAACTAATGGCTTAGCCCACTGAGGTACCACTTCCAAATTAAACAAGTAAGCATCAGGAAGGTCATCTGATACTCCTTGCGGGGCTTCTGCAGATGTGAGCCTAGAGAGATGGTCTACTCTCAAGTGAGTCTTGCCTTTCCTCACCACAACCTCAAAGTCGTATTCCATCAGCAAGAGAAACCATCTTACTAATCTACCTGTATTGCATGGCTTGTTCACTAAGTATAGCAGTGCCTAATGATCAGTAAAAAATTTAAACTTCTTTGCAAGCAAATAGTGTCTAAACTTTTTAACCGCATACACCATGCCTAATCCTTCTCGTTCAGTGGTGGTATAATTTTGTTCAGCTGCATTCAATTGTCTACTAGCGTAGGCAATTGGAAGATCCATATTACCTTCACCACTCGGTTGTGCGAGTACACATCCAATAGCATAATTGGATGCATCCACATGAACATGAAAGGGCTTACTCCAATCTGGTGTGGTCAAGATTGGTGCTGAACACAATCGTCGTTTAAGCTCATTGAAGGAGTTCTCACACTCATCCATCCACTCAAAATTAGTCAAAAGTCCGTACAGAGGCTTTGCAATGATGGCATACATGTGTATGAAACGTCGGTAATATCGACAATGCCCCATGAAAGCTTGTACTTCCTTAACATTCTTGGGTCTCGGTAGCTCTGTGATGGCTCTAACTTTTTCCTCGTCTGTAGATATGCCATTCTTTGACACTATGTGTCCTAAAATCTTGCCTTGCCTGACCATGAAAACACACTTTTCTGGGTTCAGGCAGACTTGATATTCTCTACATTTGTCAAACATTTGTCTGAGTTCAGGTATATGTGTCTGTCTAATGTTAGAATGAGCACACAGGTCATCAACATAGACTTCCAAATTCTTCCTCAAGAACTCTTTAAACACGTGGCACATCAGTCTCTGGAAGGTAGCAAGCGCATTGGTAAGTCCAAATGGCATTACCCTAAAGGCGAATATGCCCCACTTTGTGGCAAAAGCTGTCTTATGCTGATCTTCTGGAGCTATGGCTACCTGATTGTAGCCCAAAAATCCATCAAGGAAGTTGTACACTTCCTTGCCTGCTACTCTTTCTAGTAGATGCTCAGTGATAGGAAGCGGATAATTATCTCGAATGGTGGCTGCATTAACCTTCTTCAGGTTAATGCACACACGTAACTTTCCATTCTTCTTGGGCACAACTACGATAGGGGATACCCACTCAGTGTGCTCAATTTCATAGATGAATCCAGCCTCTACCAGTCTATCTATCTCCTCCTTGATCTTAGCAGCGTAGTTATCGTTATAAGTGTATGGCTTTTGCTTGGATGGTTTGGCATCTGAGGTCATGGGTATTGTGTTTGAGCATATGTCAGGGTCTACACCTTTCAGATCCTTATAGCTCCAAGCGAATACATCTCTGTACTCTCTTAGAAAAGATATCAACTCTTGCTCTCCTTCTTCCGTCAGTTCATGCCCTATGTAGGTGCATCTCTCTTCTCCTTCTTCTATGGCTACCACTATTTTCTTGGTGGTTTCTTTGTTATCATAGGCCTCTCCTGACTGTGCCTCGTGTTTAGGCATTCTTATCATGACCCTCCTGTCATCTATCTCATACTTCTTAAAATTCTCAGGGACCTCAAACAAAGATTCTTCTTCTTCTGGTGTGACTTTTCTCTTCCTCCTTTTTTTAACTTCACTCTTGGGGTCCACTTGGGAGGTTAACCTCACATCATTCGTGATTTCTCCATGTCTCTGAGGGTAATCTTCTACTTCATAGAAGTATTCTTCATCTGATGCAAAAGGTGGGTCCATAATGATTGACTCTAGATCGGAGTCACTTGCATCCTCAAATGCATCAGGGCTAGGTTCGCATTCTTTTAGAATTGAGTCTCCCATGATTGGCTCTATTGAGAAGACTGAAATGTCATAGCCATCCTCGTCACAGTGGGGTGTCCATTGTTCTTCATCGATGGCTACATCCATTGTTGCTAAAATGTCTGCCCAACCGTGAGGTTCAAACTCTTCATCAGGAAATACTACAGGTGCATAGGCTGGGTCTTGAATTGATCTATGTGTTTCCTTCGCGCCTACCTCTCTGGCTTTGTCTCTCTTCTCTTCTTCTACTACTATTTTACACATCCACAAGTGAGTGTCTTCATGCATCCATGAGGATCCTGATCCTAGGGAGTGCACAGACTCCATGTCATCCTTGGCTCTATGGATGGGATTCCATTGAATAGGCGGTACGTCTCTACGAGATTAATCCTTGAGATTGGCTTTGGTTGTAACACCTAGGTGTTGCAAATACAAAGAATTGGTTCCCCAATCCTATACCACTTGCAACTGTCGCATAAATGGTCTTCCCAAAATCATCTCGTAGGCCTGGTTCTTGCTAAAGTCAGATATAGCAAATGTGTGCTCAAACTCTACACCACAAGTAGTGAGAGTTATTCCTTCTAGCAAGACTAAGGGTCTTTCTATGTGACCATCAGCCATCTGCAATTTCATTCTCATTGGCCTAAGTGCTGGTTTGCCCCAACGCTTCCATAGGGAAGTGGTAGCAATTGCAACTCCTACGCCTGAGTCCAGAATTGCCTTGGTTGTGTATCCTTGATGGGTGATGGGAAGATAGGTGTTTCTTTCTTCTCCTTCACTCATATCTCCTATCTTGTCTAGAGGAATTTCTAGCACTGTTCTATGAGAACCTACCTGGGAACACGGTTTAGCTACCTCTAGCATTTGTTCGGCTACATGTTTCCACAGTTCTGGCTTAACTTTGAGCAGCTCTTCTAAAGTGAGGTTGCATTGAACTTTAGTGTTTTTCACTACCTCTGTGTTCCTAGGTATGACTGAATCTTCTTTTCTTACCATGACAGTGGGCACTCTCATACAAGTAGACTTAGCTTCCCATGGGCCTGTGAAGTGGGGTAATTCATGTAAAGAATTAGACTCAAAGTCTAATCTCTCTTGAGATTGTGCACTTTCCTGCTCTCCATAAATGGAAGGAATGTCTTGTGGGAATTGATCATGCACGTCATCCACAAGTTCAATAGGAGGAGGGACTTCACTTTCTTTAGCCCATTTCTCTTGTTGAATCTCTCACAAGAACTTTGGTGTGTACCGATTCATAGAAGAAGATGTGTCTGGCTCTGTGGAGTTGGGAACATAAGCTTCCTGGGTGGGAAGGCTTAGCCTTTCACTTGCCTTTCCCTTATTTGGAGGGCTGGGTTCCTTTTCTGCTTGTGCAATTAGCCTCTCCAATCTTTCTAGCAGTCCATCAAAGTGCAACTGCGTCTTAGCTGAACTAGAGATGTGAAAGAGGCGATTGGCTTCAAACATGGTTTGAGTCAATTCCACTATCTTAGCACAAATTTTGGTTCGTTCAAGCTCTAGTTCTGCTCTAGGGTAACATTTTTCATGATTAGTTACGTTTGGCCCTTCTTGGATTCTGGCTTGATATGCCTTAAGCATCATATTTAGGTCCTCAGGAGTAGGATCTGCTAATACTGATCCTACTCTAGGGGGTGGTGGGGTCGCATGAGGCGGGTTGTAAGGTGGTGGGTCGGATGGAGATGGGAATGGTGGTGGAGTAGTGTGAGAGGGAGGTTGAGATGTAAGTTCAATTATCTTGGCTCTCGTTTCTCTTAGGCTTTCCTCGAGTTCACTCATCTTCTTTGCCCATTGCCTTTTCATTCTTTCGCGGCTATCTCTCCAAGCTCTAGTCCTCTTCTTGGTCATGCTCTCAGTTTCACTAACCTCAGCATTTTTTTCCTGGCCTAAACTTTGGTTCTGCTGCAAGGCTTGAGCTCTAGTGACCACTTGCACTGGTGCAGTGGAAGTCACACTCCCTGTGGAATCTACAACCAACCCAATAACATTAATAGGAGTGATTTTTGGCATAGTATTGGGATTCTTTGGGCAATCTCGTAAGAGATGATCCTTTTCGCACTCTTGACAAAAGCCTTGAATTGTCACCGATTGGGGTTGTGTAGGGGCAGGCATTGGGCAATCACGAATGAGGTGATCTCCTTGACATCCGTAACATGGCCCTCTAGGGAATGGGGGTCTTACCGGCCTAGATTGAGGTCTAGAGTTGGGGTTTGCGTACATGACATTTGCATACTCTGGCTCCCAGCTAGGCTCACTCGGTTCTTCACTATAGTAGGACTCACCATGTTCAGGGGACTGCATGCAGTAAGCCTGGGGGCTATCAATATGTGTAGAGTCAAAGCTATGGTCACTGGGATCACTTTCTGAAAGCAATGGTGTCACTGGCACTATGGCTCTATTCAGGTTCTCTTCTGTAGCTGCATACTTTACTAGGATCACATTGGCTGGAGCAGGAGGTTCTTGGGCTAGCACTAGCTAAGGTCTCTACTGGGCTTGATATTGTGGTTGGTAGGTTTGTTGATGTCTAGAATACTATTGTGGTGGGTACTGGTTCTAGTATCTGCCCTGTTGTGGATATGGTTGAGGGTAAGTTTGCCTAACCACTTGCTTATTGTAGGGGCAATCTTGCGCAGTGTGATTTGTATATCTCCGTCTATGGTGCAGTATTGGCTACTGGGATTTACTTGGGGTTGAGCCATGATGGGACATACGTTCGCCATATGGTCACCTCCACAAGTATAGCACCGCTTAACTGGGGCAAATCTTCGGATTTGTTTGCTAGAGACACCTAGTTTTTGAGCTACTTTCTCAATGAGTTCCTCAATAGATGTGGATTGCGAGGAAGAGAGGCTAGAAGAACTATCTGAATCTTTGTAGATTTTTGAAAGCTCTAATTCCTCCCCTAGGTTATCCTCGATGTCAATGCACATGCGTACACACTCTTCTATGGTCCTCGGGTCCTTTAAGTACACGTATGATCTCAACTTTGTACTTAGCAATCCATCTAGGAATAAAGCCACTTGTTTGGCTGGTGTGGGTAACTCCGAAACAGGACATCTCTCTAGGTATTGCCTAAACCTTCTTCCTGCAAGTCTAACCGTCTCTTGAGGGGTTTGCTTGAAGCTGTGAATCGGTGAGGAAGTATTATGTCTTATGCCACTCTTAGAGAATTCAATAATGAATGCCTCTAGAAGTTGGTCTATGTTCCTGAAGTGTCTCTCATTTAGTGGTTGAAACCATGTAAGGGCTTTGTTCCTAAGGGTTAGACCAAAGGCATTGTACTGCGTGAATAGGTCCTCAACTTGTTCAGCTCTCAAGACTTGCCTAAACTCGGCCACATGATCATATGGGTCTCCAGTGCCATCGAAGGAGTTCTTCATGGACTTAACCAGCTGAGTTGGCCTCAAGGTTCTGGTGTGTTCCCTGGGCCTTGGCAAAGGAAAATCATCAGCATTTCTTAGGTTCCTTGGAGCTCTAAGTCTCTGGGTTTCTTCTCTATCCGTTTCTATTCGCGTTCGTTCCCTTCTTGTTGGGTTGGCAAAGCTTACCTCAGGTCTATCTCTATTTCTGTCTCTTTGAGCTCCATGAGCTTAGGACGTTCCAGCTCTTGGGTGGCCATAAGAGACATTTGATCTCGGTTGGGGAAAAATAAATTCACCCTTCCAAGTGTACGCATGCTTACCGTGCTCTGTGACCAGAAATATTCTTTCCGAAGTGTTGTCTAAATAGGTCACTTTGCCTGGGCTATCAGGATCTTTGAATTCATAGATCGTGATCGTTCCTATCTCATTAGGCTGAACAGGCTTATACCTCCAAAAGGCCTCATCAGTCTCTCGGTTCAAGAGCAGGTCTATGCTCTTGTTGTCCTGGGGGATCCATTCTGGTGTGAGAATTCTAGTGAGAACTCATTTGCCTCGAGGAGTCTTAGGTTCTACACCCATGTTCCCTTGCTCTAGGTCACCTAAGTCTGTTTCTAGGATCACATTTCCGAATTCATCTGTCCTGTCTGGGTGACTGGTGACTACATATATGGTTCCTTCTTTGTCCAAGTATGCTCCATTTTCAAACTTGAATACTGGACGTTCTAGTCCAATGGGTTGATCTGGGTTTTTGATATGGACCACAGATCTTCCTAGGTCGTCCTCATAGATGCTAGCACGTAATCGGTTGGTCCTAAGGTATTCCAGCTGCGTCTTATAGGGGCCTTCTACCCTATGTAAGTATGGCACACCTGAACTTCCTGTGGGTCTCTCCATACCTTGAGACATCTCTGACTCACTAGTCTCAGAGCTAGGGTAGTACGAATGATGGCTCAACTACTGGGCCCAAGACCTAGCAGTATGATTGACACTAGCCTCTGAAGACCTAAGACTCTGTGTATCTCTCCCTAGGTGTCGTCCTGATATAAGGTTCATATGCTTAGCTAAGCAATCCCAATTTTTACCCAAGGTACAGCCTCGTTGTCGATCAATTTGTATCAGTCACTTGGTTCTTTTTAGTTGATTATCATGTTTATGATCTTGTTTGATATCACGTCGTCAGGAATACTTAAGTTAATTTCCGTTGTTTCGGTTGATCGTTCCACGTTAAGTTCCTTTCCTTTAAGTTATCGATCACACAGAGATTATGTTTTAGCTTGAACTTAAGTATTTAGGTAGTCTTCAACTTGATAGATGCCTATCATCGCCCTTACTTACTTCTAGCACTATTCACACTTAGCCTAAGCTAGGAATTGACAGTGGGAGTTGAGAGTATTCCAATCTCACTTGCTGATCCTTTGATCTTTAGTGCTCAAGAACCCCATTCTCAAGCTTGCGGAATGCCCTTGCTTTAGATGCCTTCTAGTGCTCTCAGTGGACCTGTAAAAGTCCCAAAGTTAGCTCAAGACTTAGATTCAAAGGACACAAAAAATCACTTTCATTCATGTAATTCACATGTCAATTTACACCATGTCTTTAAGGCAAACAATTCTAGAGATCCCTTGGTTTTGTTCCCCCTAGATATGGTCAACTTCAAGATACTATATCTAATAATCCTGATATTAATTTTACCGTAACCAGTCAAAGTTTTGGTTCTACTCCCCACGAGCTTTTCAACAAAACAAGAATCACAACAAACGGATTTCGTATGAGGAAGTTATGATAGTTCAAGGTTCAGGGGCTAAAACAGGGTTCAAACAGGCTAACATATCATAGGACTTTTCTCAAAAATACAAGTGTAGGGACCTCACAAAGTGCTAATTATTTGACATGTATGCCCAAGATTACCCAAATTTGTTATAAAAAACCCTAGAAATATGGCCGAAAAAGCCTGTCAATCGCGATCGACAGGTCTGTCAATCACGATTGACAGAGGTGTCCGTAGTGGCTATCGGTCGTGATCGACACGTCAGTCGCGATTGACAGTGTCAATCGCGATCGATAGAGTCAGTCGTGGGTCCTGTCAATCGTGATCGATGGTGTCAATCGCGATCGATGGTTTCAATCGCAATCGACACTTTTTGCAAGAATTCCGATGAATTTTCAATCAATCGTGAGCCTATCCGTCGCGATGGACACGTGTACACACGAAATCTAGTGTCAATCGTCAAATTTCAGTCGGTTGCCATTGACGGTGTCGATCACGATTGACTGAATCCTACGTGGCAGTCCGTCGGTCGTGAGGTCTGTCGATCGCGATTGACAGAAGCTGTCGGTCGTGATTGAGAGAGGCTGTCAGTCATTGTTGTCGATCGCGATCGACAGTGTCGGTCGCGATTGACAGAGAAACACGGAATTTTTTAATTTTATGTAGTGATTTGGAATGTGCTCCTCATGTGTATCATTGTGGTGTGCTTTATTTTACCAAATGAGTGATTTTTTTGTCGATCGCGATCGAAAGAGGTCTGCGACACAGATACAGGGCCGAGCTTTTCCGTACCTGCGCAACCTGCTGGAGATGGTGGGATAGCGAGATCGTGCAAGAAAACTCAAGAAACATGCAAAAAGAGTGCACACAAATCGCTCTCTCGCTCTCTCTCACAAGTGAAATGAGGGAAATGGGAGGGGAAAGGAGATATGATAAAAAAACTGAAATTTTTGCGATGATGGAGATGGAGATCGGATATGGTGAGGATGATGATGGTGAAGTAAGAAAGAGAAAAGTAAGAAAAACTAAAGAAATTACCTACAATGCCAACGTCACAACTCTATGCCTTACCATCACACGCTTGTCCTCAAAGCTCGATCCCCGGCAACGGCGCCAAAATTTGGTGTAGCTCAGTGATGAGTAGCACCTCCTTTAATGTCAATCGGGGAAGATGTGAGGATGGTATGAAGACCTCGAACAAGTGATGGCACAAGTGCGTGAGTGAGAAGCACACTAACATGCACACACATACACACACGTGCACACACGGCAAGAACAAAGAGAGAGACAATGGAATTCTTTTAGATTACTTCAAATGTGCTCAAACAAGTTCAAATCTATTACAAGCTAACCTCAAAAATGAACTCTCTAGCTCTATTTATAGTTTTTGACTAGCTTTTGGCCCTATCCAGACCTAGTGTCTGGCCTAGTTAAAAATTAGGTTCTAGGGCCTATTTGGAGGCTCAAACGGAGTCTCAAAATCATGAAAATTGGTACGATGATACTTCCAATACTCCTCAAGCTCAAGGACTCCTCCGCTTGCACAAAATGGAGTTACAAAAAGGTGAAAAGGTATTTACAATGATTTGTAGTGATGAGAATCACTGTTATGAAGATGTTGTTTTGGGAAAATTTGAATGGCCTACTTGCCAGGTCTTCATTGACTACTTAGTATGCTTGTGCCTTCTCTCCGCTTTGGCTCCCTTCTTTGGCTTGCTTGTCTTGTGAGTCCTTCGGTGCCTTGACTGCTGCCAACAATGTCTATGGTCCTATGCAGACACCCTCTTTTGGAAATTATCTTTACTTCATGACTTTCATTGATGATTATTCCAAGCATGCATGAGTATATCCATTGAAAGAAAAGTCCGAAGTGTTCATGTGCTTCAAAGAGCTTTTGCTTTTGGCTGAAAATATGTCAGCATGTAGAATGGACACCCTCCGTTCTGATCGAGGGGGGGAATATATGTCTTCTGATTTTAATGCATTTCTAGTTGAATGTGGGATAAAAAGCTAGTGTACAATGCCATATACACCTCAACAGAATGGAATTGTTGAATGGAAGAACATGTCACTCATGGAGATGGCGAGATGTATGGTCAAGAGTCAAGCTTTACCACATAGTTTCTCGCTTGAGGCTGTTATGCGTGCAGCATATGTACTTAACAGATGTCCCACTAAAGCACTGTATTCTAGCTCCATATGAGGCTTGGTATGATTGCAAGCCATCTGTTGCTCATCTGCGTGTTTCTGGTTGTGTGGCATATGCATTAATGCCCGAACAACATCGCAAAAAATTGGATGATAAAGTCGTAACATGTATTTTTGTTGGGTACATTTCTGAAAGTAAAGGCTATCGTCTATATCATCGATAGACTAAACACATTGTGATTAGCCGTGATGTTGTTTTTGTGGAAGATGCTATTCAGCCATTGCTTTCATGTACTAAGACTTTTGTTAGCTCCAAAGACATGTATGATACTTTGCTACCTCTTTTTACAGGTGGATAGTCTAGTATTGGTCGTAATGAGGCAAGTTCTTAGCCTTTGTAGGTTTCTTGTGATGATGCAGATCATTCCATTTCTAATGCAGATTTACATGATGCACTTGTTGATGAGAGACCTGATATTGAGGAGGCAAAAACTATGCCAAAATGGCTGGTGCAGACTTTGTGTGACAGCAAATTAGATGCACCTCTATCATATCATACTCATTCAGGCTCTCGTAGTGCCTCTTTTGCATCAGATTGCTATGCTATGGCTGCATCTAGTCTCTATGATGAGAATGAGCCTGTTTCATTTGATGAAGAACAAAGTTCAGAAAATTGGATGGCTCCTATGCAATCTGAATATGATGCTATAATGAAGAATGGTACTTGGTCTTTATGTGACTTACCTCCTAGCAAGAAGGCCAGTGGCACCAAGTGGGTTTACAAGCTGAAGCATAAGCCTGATGGAAGAGTTGATAGGTATAAGGCTAGGCTTGTTGCAAAGGGTTATGTAGAGGAAAGAGGCATTGATTTTGATGAAACCTTTGCACCTACATGCCGAATGACTATTGTTTGTAGCATCAGTGCACTTGTGTCTCATCATGGTGGGAATGTACATCAGTTCGACATTAAAACAACATTTTTGAATGGTGACTTGCATGAAGAAGTGTATGTTTTTCAGCCCTATGGCTTTGTCCAGAAAGGGCATGAAAACCAAGTGTGCAGGTGAACAAAGGCTTTATATGGTTTGAAACAAGCACCACGTGCTTGGTATGAAATGATACATGCGTATCTGATTGCACATGGTTTTGAGAACAGTCCAATTGAAATCACCTTATATGTTAAGCATGCTAATGATGTACTTCTGATCATTGTGGTGTATGTTGATGACATGCTGTTCACTAGTCCTCATGAGAAGCATATTGCTGATTTCAAGGTTGATTTACATGCCTCATTTTCAGATGTCTGATTTGGGGCATTTGCATCACTATTTGGGCATTCAGTTTATGCATGTTGATGGTGGAATGGCTTTGTGTCAAACAAAATATATTGACACATTATTGCAGCATTTTGGCCTTGAAGACTGTAAACCTATTGCCACTCCTATGGAGACAGGTTTACGATTGAGTCTTCATGATGCTGGAGATGCATTTGATGTTGTTCTCTATCAACATGTTGTTGGATCTTGATTTACTTATGCATTACTCGGCCAGATATTCAGTTTGTTGTCTCATAGATGAGCAAGTTTATGCATTGCCCAGGAGTCAGGCATTGGCAGGCAGTTAAGTGCATCTTTCGCTATTTGAGTGGTACTCGCCTACTTGGGTTGTTTTATCCCAAGGGGGATTACTACTGCCAGATTTGCATGCTTTTTTTTACTTTGATTCGGCTGGTTGCTATGACACTCATGTGTCCACTAGTGGTTTTTGCTTCATGCTTGGTAGCTCATGTATATCTTGGTTGAGCAAGACGCAGCCTACTGTGATCACTTCCAGTTGTGAGGCTGAGTATAGGGCAGCTTTCACAATGACGACTGAGTGTGTCTAGCTCAGATGCCTTATGGCTGATTTGGGTGTTGGTCAATCTTCTACCACCACATCTTCACTGACAGTCAGAGTGCATTGGTAGTTGCGAGGAACCCTGTGCTCCATGCTCGCACTAAGCACATTGAGGTGCATTATCATCATGTCAGGGAGAGGTTCTCTGTTGGGGAGATCATCTTGGCATATGTGCCCACGCAGGAGAAGGTTGCGGACCAGCTTTGGGCTTACTTCCTTTTGTGGAGTGATTTCCACATAGCTTGGAACTTCATTATACATGAGTGCCAACTCCTTGTTTACCGCATCACTCCTAGGGGGGATTTGTTGATATATTTAGGTAGTGATGTGTGTGAACACACTAGGACCGCTGGGGCACTTTTTTC
>CM035411.1:141564032-141634032 GCA_020310875.1 Ceratopteris richardii | reverse complement strand
ATACATGCGTATACATGTGTATGTGTGTTTATACGTGTATGTATGTGTATGTATACATGTGCATGTGTGTGTATGCATATGTATGTATAGTGTGTGTATTTGTGTTTATATGTGTATATGTGTGTATGTTTGTGTGTATGTTTGTGTGTATGCATGTGTATGTGTGTGTCTCTATGTGTGTGTATGTATATGTGGGTGTATGTATATGTGTGTGTGTATGTATATGTGTGTGTATGTGTGTGTATGCATATGTATGTATAGTGTGTGTATGTATGTTGTGTATGCATGCATGTGCATGTATGCATGTGTGTGTATGTATGCTTTGCTCACAATGATCTTCCTAATGAGTCGGGATTACACCCCTAACTTCTTAATGTGATTTCTCATCATATACTCATCCTAAATTAGTGAAATAACTTCCTCTATCAAGCTTAGGACTCTACTTAGCTATGTCTAAAATCTCTTGGGTCAATTTCAATGAGTGAGTGAGCACTGAGTGAATTACTAAGCAGGACCAAGTCCCAAAATGGCAAGTTTTTAGGAGTCTTCAATCTTGGAAGTAGTCTGTTTTGACATACCTATTTGAGGGTGATGCTCCAATGTACATTATAGATCCAAATGCATATTTGGGAAGCTAAAGGTGTCTACTAAGGTACTTTGAAGCTACATTCTCAGGTGTAGAGCAGGATTTGTGCAGCACCAGCTCATTTCTAGAGTGTATCCAACCGTCTCCTCACACAAATTAATCTCCATTGGATTGGAGATATGCTTGCAATTTGTGATGCCAAACTTTTCAAGTACATCTAAAATGTACTTCCTTTGCATCAACATGATTTCATCATGTTTGTAAAAAGCTTCAATGCCAAGAAAATAGCTCAATTCCCTAAGATCTTGGATCTTAGATTTTTCCCTAGCTTTGAATTGATGTCTTCAATTCCCTTTATTCCATACCTATGATAATAAGATCATCAACATAGACACAAATATAGGCAGTTATTTCACCTCCTTGTTTCATGAAGCGAGAGTGGTCTCAATCACTTTGTTTTTATCCACATTTGATGAGATACTCCACCAATGTATGATTTCAGGCCCTTGATGCTTGCTTTGGGTAGTAAAGATCCTTTTTAAACCTACAAACATGTGTGGGAAACTTACCACTTAGAAAACCTTCTAGTTGATGCACATACACTTCTTCTTCAAAGTCTCCATTGAGGAATGCATTCTTGATGTCCAAATCATATAATTTCCAGCCTTTGGTGGCTACCATAGCTATTACGATTATGATGGTTCTCATTTTACCCACAAATCCACTCCATGTGTTTGTGCAAAGACTTTTGCAACAAGCCTTGCTTTTACCTAGAGGTAGTCCTATCAACTTTCCTCTTTACCTTATGGACCCACTTGCTTCCTATCACTTTCAAGCCTTCCTTCTTGGTCACAAGACTCTGATTCTTGTTTACTTCAAGAGCTTTAATCTCTTCATAGTTTCCTTCCATTCTTTATACCTCCTTACTTCTTCAAAACATATAGGTTCATGATCCTCTATAACTTTATTCATATAAGCATAATGTGTTTCCATACATTAATCATATGTGAAACCCATCTATTGGATACCTTGGCCTTAAGCACCTCCTCTCTTGACCTTTTGGAGGTATGAACCTTCTATTCCTTGGCATATGCTTTGGTACATCTGAAGATTCTCCATGATCTTCATCTCCCACTTCAACTCCATCTTCATCTAGCTACACAAGCTTTGCTTTACCTTTTTGTTAATGACTGGATGTTGAATTTCTTCTTTCTCCTCATTTCCAAGGTGATGAAATTTAATCTTCATCCTCTAAAAGTGTGCTTTGATGACCACTTAGTTCAATACTAGTTTGAATTTGATCTTCTTCATGCCTAGATCTATCATCTTCATGTTCTTGCAAATACTCTACCTTCTTGTACTATGGAACTAGCTCATCAAAAGCTACTTCTCTTGAAACTTTAAGCTCATTTATATTAGGATTCAATCACCTAAAAGTATTTTGATCATTTGCATATCCAATGTAGACACACGTTTTCGACTTAGCTTGCAACTTGTGCCTTAGCTCACTAGGAACAAGAACATAGCATGTACAACCAAATATTTTGAGGTGGGAGAGGTTTGGATACTTACCATAGCAAGCTTGATTAGGTGTTGAAGTGTGTATTCCTAATGTTGGAGCCATATTCATGAGGTATACAATTGTATTGGCTACATCACTCCAAAAATGATTGGGCATATTCATTTCATTCAACATTGCCTTAGCTATCTCCGCAATGTACCTATTCTTTCTTTTTGCAACACCATTCTGGTACGATATATACCTACATGTTACTTGTCTTTTGGTGCCTTGATCCCAAATAAAATCTAAAAATTCATTGGAGAAGTACTCTCCCCCTCCATTGGACCTTAGCTTCTTTATGTTTTTTGAACATTTTAAAGCATTGAAACACATCTCATTTTTGGTTTATGAAATATATCCAAACCATGCGAGTACAAGATATTTAAAATCCACAAAATACCTATTCCCTTCTAGGGATGGCTCCTTGTTTGGTCTCCATACATCTGTGTGAACCAATGATCAAATCAGTCGAAATGCAGCCCCTTTAGAGTTTAGAGTCAAAAATGTTTTGTCGACCTATTTTTGGATGTTGACTCATGTATCCACTCTTCTTGAAGGGAAGTCTCAAATACTTACCCGTTTGATAAGCTTCACATAAGCTCTTCATTCCTTGACCTTGAAAATGTAGTAGACCTTCTACTAGCCTCTTTTGTTGCATGTCCTTCATCCTTTAATGTTGATGTGGCCAATTCTTTTGTGCCACAAGTCCAAATCCACAATCTTCTTATTGCCAAAAGTAAAGTATACATGATGTGAAGGATTTGGGTTTACCTTTAATGTAAACAAGCTTCCTTGCTTCTTTCCCCTTGCAACTAGCTTATCCTTGTTTAAGGTTCAGCATCAAAGGCAAGATCCTCATGGGCATGAACTCCAATAAGGTAATGATTCAAAGGGAAGACTACACTCTCAAAGCATGGTTTCACTCTAAGGCTCTAAAATAGGTTAATTATCAAGCTATGGATATTCTATTCTGCTGGAAATTGTTACATTCATTGCAAAGTAAAAATGAGTAATGGTAAGTTCGAAAGAGCCAGGTGTTCCAAAAATGCCATATTCCCAAAATTGGGCACCACCTCCACCTCCTCATGGCATGGCCGAAATAGGGCACCACCTCCACCCACTTTTGGCATGATTACTTTTACCAATATGATCACTCATGTGATGCGACATGGGGTAATTTTTTCTAAACTTGTCAATAAATGGTTAAAGTATAAAATAAATGTAGGGAAGGCCACCACAAGGCTTTGGTAGTGTCAAAAGATCTAATTGGAGAACCTAAAGTTGGTTGGCTACCAATGCCAAAATTAGCCCACTCCTTTATGAGTCTTGTCAATTTGGCACGTGTGACAGTAAAGGCTTGGATTCCGCAATGTGACTCCACTTGGCCTCTAGATTCTATATAAGAAGAGGCTTGACACTCATTTTCACTCTTACGTCTCTTTATCGGATCTGTACTCTAGTTGAATTGGTTATTCTCTCCTAGTTGTATCCTCTTCCTAAGCTATCTCTGGCCTTCTACACTTTTTTGCGACTCTCCTCATTGTGTGCTAAGGACACTTTGTGGTAACTATACAAAGTTTTGGCTTCTTAGTTGTGTGGTAATTAGCATCATAGTGTGATTGGGTAGTCATGGTTAGTGTATCTCAATTGAAGTATGCCGGATTTCTCTTATAGAGAGTACTTTGTTGTTTTAGATACTTCTTGTTGTTGATTTTTATGCAGTCAAGTTCTAGTCTCTAGGATGGTTAGCACACCAATTTGTAATGCTCATTTGGATTGTTTTGACTTACTATAACCCTTTTTATTCTTAAAGAGTTGGGATTTCCTCATGTGTGTTCTTGTAAATTTATCATTACCATGCATTCCAACACACAATGCCATAGGGTAAACTTCCCTAAAGAAGAATCCCCCTCAAAGTAGAAGGGGTATTGGAATTGTGGTCCCACTGGCCTCTTCTACAGTCTACCTTGAGAGCACATGGGTGGATCATGCTATTGTCTTTGTACTTGCTATTAGTAGTGATTCTAAGGATTCTAATATAATTTTTTTCTTCTCTTATGTTGCTCTTGTGTCTATCTAGCTTGATTCACATCTTCTTCGAGATTGGAAGAGGTCGAATGCAGATGCATTATGTGTCATAGTTATGAGTACAAACTATTACGTGCTTATTTAGTAAACAACACCACTAAAGACATGAATCTTGGGGCATATTGGCTAATCAATATGAGGCAATGAATCAAACTTAGATTCTTCAGACTTCATCAAGCGAATCAAACTTAGATTCTTCAGAATTCATCAAGTGAATCAAACATTTACAATAGTAATTGATTCTTAATCATGTCCTAATAACACCTAAAGAAGTATCTCGTAGATGTGTTTGAATTATTCCTAAAAAATATGATGGATTGGTTGTTTTCCTTAACACTTACTTTAGACCCTCCCCTCTTACCGTTGAAGATTTTTTGGCAATGCCTCTACAAAAACAAATGTTCTTAAGGAATAGTCAAGGATCAAATGATGCAGCATTTTTAGCAAATGCAAAGGGCAAATGCTCTTTTGAAAAGTCAAAGAAGAAGCCAAAGAAGAAGAAGTTCATCGAAAGCAGATTCTAATACAAAAAGAAGGTTCATTCCATTAAGAATTATGTGAAGAATCAAGTTCAAGAGACAAATTGTACTCTCAAATCCACACAAAAGAATACAAAATTTATAAATAACATCAAACTTGCGCTATGGGTTTCCATAGAGGAAATATGTACATCTACCCAAACACATGTGGATGAACTTTGGATATTAGATAGTGGTACATCTCGCCACATGACCAACAAGAAGGACAAGTATAGTTCCTCAATGCCTCTAAAAAAACCCATCAATGTAGTGGTAGGAAATGGCTCCGAATGTCAAACTAAAGGAAGTAGGACCATCTCTTTTTGTTATTGCTACTTGTTTGGGAGAAAAATATCTAATGGTTTGTATGTTTGTGCACTAAAAAGAAATTTATTATGAGTCGTCATAACATATCATGGATTTGAAGTACATTTAGAAAAGAATGGTGCATAAATTATGGATGGTACAAGTACTGTTGAAGGAAAAAGAGTGCAGAAAGATAGCTTGTATGAGTTATGTGCTCTCACTCTTGTAGAAGACAAAGACACAAGTAGAATTTTGCATCATCATTTTGGGTAACTTGGATTTGTTGTTCGCAAAGAGATGCTCAAAAAAGGGATGGTAGCACATTTACATGCATTCTTAGATTTGCATGAACCATGTGAAACTTTCATGATGGGCAAGAAAAAAAGGAAGGCATTCTCTAAAGAGAGCAAGAATGGAGCTCGAGATTCTGTAAATTTGATACATGCTGATATGTGGTAAAATTATATTCCTCCTTTGGAAGGATCGCTCTACTTTTTATTGATAGTCAGTGATTATAGTAGAAAGGTATGGGTGTATTTTATTTGGAAGAATATTAATGTTTTGGATAAATTTAAAATGTTTCACAAAAATCTTGAAAATGAAATAGGTAGAAACATGGAGAAGTTTACTAATTGAGGAGAAGAATTCTTATAGACACAATTCTACAACTACTAATATGCTCATGGAATCAACAGGAAGCTCATAACCTCAATAAAATGGCATAGTTGAGAGACGAAATAGGACACTAACTCAAATGGCCTACTACATGTTAAAAGTTCAAGATTTGCATTATTCATTTTGGATAGGAGCAATTAATACATTATTTTATATTTCGAATAGATGTTACAAAAAGGCACTACACAACATTACTCCCCAAGAAGGAGTATTTTAGAAAAACCCTTGACTCATGCATTTTAGAATTTTCAAATGTTTTTGTTATGCACATATATATTAATCAACAAGAACTAAGTTAGGATCAAAAAGCCGAAAATGTGTTTTTTAGGATAAAGTGAAGAGTCTAAAGCATATAGACGTTGAGATGTGGATGCAAAGAAGATCATTGTCAGACATGATGTGGTATTTGATAAGCAATCACACCTAGTATATAGGCAAAACTACTATCTCATCAATCAAAGAAATAGTTCACCTTATGCCTTCCCATAAACATGTCAAGATGGATGATGAGGAGATATCAAATAATACCATTCCTCCACCGAAAATCCAATCCATTGTTGCCACCCAGCATAAATCACTACCAAAGTGTGCATAATAGCTCTTTGATGATCATAAGCCTCAGTTTGATATTCTAGAGCCATATTCATATGGGTTGCATAGATCAAAGAGGATTGAGGAGCAACAAAGAACCTCATAGCATAGTGTCAATATGACTCTTATGGTTGAAATTATGGGATCAATAAAGAACCCAAAACTATAGATGAAGCATTCAAAGGCCTCAAGTGGAGAGGTGCAACAAAGGCTAAGTATGAAAGAATAATAAAAGATAACACCTGGGAATTGGTTGGCCACCAAAGAAAAAGGTAACCAGAGCTAAGTGGATTTGGAAAGCAAAATACAAAGTAGATCGTACTTTATAGAAGTGCAGAGCTTGACTTGTTGCACAAGGATTCTCACAAGTGGAAGGATTTGATGTCCAAGGGAAAGTTGCACAAAGGGCTCCAATGACTATAATTCACATGGTACTTATAGCTGATGCACATAAAAGGTGGCCTATATTCAAGATGGATGTAAAATCAATGTTTCCAAATGCATACCTCAAGGAGGAGTTATATGTATCTCGAGCACTAGGCTTTGAGGTACCTCATTCAAAAAACAAGGTTTATAAAGTTAAGAAGGCATTATATGGCCTTAAGCAAGATCCAAGAACTTGATACCAAGGAATTAGTAGTTTTCTTCAAAAAATCTCATTCAAAGAAGTACTTATGATGTAGATTTTTATCTTATAAGAAAGCATAACTAGTTATAACAATTTTGTATGTAAATGATTTGATGATTATACGAGATCATGCAGATTTTTTTAACAAACTCATGCTAGCTTGAGCAATGAGTTTGAGATGAGAGATCTTGGGCTACTCCATTATTGTCTTGGCATTGAGACATGGTCAAAGGCTGGTGGGATTTTGGATTGCAAGGCTACTAGCACACTTATGAAGGTAATATTAAACTTTTGATGGAGGATGATACTCCAAACGTAGATGCTAAGAAGTATAGAAATCTTGTTGAAATTCTTATATCTTTGTGCAGCATGAGACTAGATATCCTTTATGTTTTTGGAGTATTGAGTAGGTTCTATAACAAACTAAAAGAGATCCATTGGAATGTTGAACTATAAGGTACATTATAGGAACCTTGGATGTTTGTATTCTTTATATCACAAGTGATACTCTTCAAGGGTATTGTGATTCACATTGAGCTAGAGATTGTGATCCTAGAACATTAGTTTTTGGATTTTATTTCTCACTTGGTTTAGGTATATTTTCTTGAGTACATAGGAAGCAACCAACTCTAGGACTCTCCTCCACTGAAGTAGAGTACAAAGCAGCTTGCTTTGCCTCTTGTGAGGAAGTCTGGTTAAGGAGAATTCTCATAAATCTAGGTTCTCCATCATAAATGGTGACTATACTTAAATGTGATAATCAAAGTTGCATGATCATTATTGTAATAAAGTAAGTCTATGATCTAAGGATCTAGCCGATTTAGACGGATCTAAAATCCAACACCGTTTGGTCACCCATGTGTATGACCAAAGATCTAAGTGTAGACTTACTAGGAGGTCATGTGCTCTTTTGAACAAGTGATGCACTTACCTTAGTGGTTAAGTCTTAAGGATGTGAAGGAGGAGGTCTTGGGTTCAATCCCCATGAGGTACATGGGAAGAGTATTTTACCCAAAGAGATCTAGAGTCTTCTAGAAGCATCCACTTGAGTTAACTCTAGTTAACTAGGACACTTGGTGCACATGCAGTTACATGGCTGACACATGGATGGTTAGAATCCACCTACCCAAGAAGGCAGTCCCCTGGAGAGAGCTATATATAGAGGCATTTGGTTGGGAGGAGAGTCATCTCTCTAGCACATGGTGGTTGTAATCTTGCATTGGTACCAGAGCCAAGCTCTCATGATGACCTTCTTTATAAGTTATCGTGAGATCTTGCTAATCGAACTTTTGCATATCCTTCTCTCTATCTCAATCCGCACATTTCTTCCTTATTGGTTCCTGCATAAGCATATTCATGGTGGCAACATGAATGAGGCAATGAATTGCAACTCACGGGTATTGAACCAGCAACCTAAGGAGTTGTGCAGTCCTCTGCTCTATCGACTGAACCTATGACGGATGGGTTCACCACCTCAATCAACAATCTGTTGATATTTGTAAACTCATTAATTAAATCAAGCAACATCTCGGGCAAAAATGGATAAGCTAAGTTGAGTCTCTCATCGCGAAGATGTTGGAATTGAACACGTATGAGCTCACGTATTTTCACCACTACGCTAATCATCAGGTACATCTGCACTCGTGAATATCATAAGGTTACAGAATGCTTGAAAGAAGATAATATAATCGCCTGTTGAAAGTTGGGATCTCTCTGCTATTTGGCTTCTCGACTATGCCTGATGCAAAATTATTCTTTCCTGTATTATAATACACTCATAATTTATGCCTCGGTTCTCGATCTGAGTCTACTACAAAACTGAATTTTCAATCACGAGTATTGAATTCACGACCTGTTCCAAAATTAGAACTCATCTGATCATTGCAATATGCATGGCTATTCTTCGGCATCATATTGTTCTCAGCTGGTATCCATAAAAGACCGAAGGCAAGCGCGATGTTGCTTATTGTTCTTCAGCATCATATTTTTCTTAGTTGGTATCCATAAAAGGCCGAAGGCGAGCGCGATGTTGCTTACTGAGGTCTCCTTATCATATCTTCTATGCCTAATATCTATGCAAGCAAAAAGTAGAAGCCGACATGCATTTTTAGACAGTCGAAGTTGGGATTTGAACCCAAGTAGTCATCAAGGAGAAAGTTTTCTTATACCTACCATAGCAAGAGGTGTTCGTGATGCTTTTGTGATAGTACTGCAGAAGCTTGGAAATCACAAGTAAAAAAAATGAAGCCAGTTGGGTCACACTGGATTCAAACCTCACACCTCCACCATAAGATAATCTCATCTACCCATGAGGAGATGGTAGGTTTGACGAGCAAACATTGATCAACAAAGGTCATACTTATTTATCGCCAAAATCTCCAAGATCGAACTCAGGTCGATTTCAAACCCACCTATGCTAGCCGGTTTTGAACCCAACACCTGCTTGAGCTATTACTATCCAATATTTACAAGATAGAGTGGATTCAAACTCACATGCTTACACCAACATGGATTTACTCGAGCTACGAGAGCAGTTGCCATCAATATTCTTCATGAAGATCATTGAGAACATCATTGGAATCATTGATCCTTCAACTACATGAAGAGCTAAGTTATGAGCATGAAGCATGGACCAAAGGATGGGGAATGGCTTTTTCCAAGGATCAAGGGAAGGACATAGCTTAATTAGGAGATAAGTACTTTACAAGTTGATGTTTTCATTTCAATATTTTCTTTACTCTATGCTTTCATATAGAATGCATTGCTATTAACATTGAAGTAGGGAAGGAATCTTTAATTTTGAAAGAGTTGTATGCAATTTAATGAAAGCAAAATCGGAGAGCATCAAAGTATGGAAACACTTATCAAGCATAGGCATGCATCTAAAAAAGAATGTTGTTTCATTTCTCCTTTTCAAAGAATGTTCTCATGCACAAAACATGTTTTCTTCTTGCTTGAAAAAGATAGTTATGCTCAAGTTTATGCACATAAACGGTTATATCTTTTTTTTTTAAGCTAGCAACTAGAATTTTTATGCATGGATGATTGGGAACATGCATTTTCAAGCTCAAGCATTGCTTTGATTTAAGTTTGGTGCATGAAAGGAGAAATTCAACATGTCCATGCACTCATATGCATTTGCATGCAAGAACAGGCATTCGCATATGCATAATTGTTTGTTAAGTAGCTGAATACTTATAATTTTGTTACCTCCTTTTTCTAAATTGACTTAGATCGCTAGGGAAAATAGCAAATTAGGTAGTTGCAAGGCTCCTTGCTACCATGCAACTCAAGTAGCTAGTTTGTTTTTCCCAAATGTGATACTTAGGCTTGATTAGGTAAAGTAGAACCTTCGAAAGTCAAGTGTTCAATTTTCTTGCTCATTGAAATGGCAAGAAAATTAGGCTACTTGCAAATTTCCATCATGACTCTAATTTTAGGAGAAAACTTAGAGAATCCTAACGAGAAGCCTAGATCTAGTCGTCAGCTTGGATTTAAGAAATCATGCATCCAAGTAGGATGATAAAATTTTTCTTAGATACTTTTGCACTTTTCTAATGAATGCTTTTATTTGATTTTATACCAAGACGTGATCAAAATTAAATAAAGCTAAATGGAACTTATACTAATTGAACTTTTAAAGTTCAAAAGATAGTTGTTATATTCCATAAGTGGCATCTCTAGTAGGGATGCCAAAGTGCCAAGAAGAACTATGCAATTTTTGTGAGTTCTCACTTGCTTCCATCCCAAGGAGTGATGGGAATCAAAGATTGAACCTTAGCATCAATTGAAGTTTAACATTCAATAGATGGATGCTAGGTTCCATGACTGCATCTCTAGTACAAATGCAAAGTCTTAAGAAAAGGGAAGAACTTGAAAAAACTCTTCCCTTTAGAAGGATTAGAGAGTTGTTTTTGGTTTCATAAGCTAATTGTAGCTTAATAAGAAACCTTAGTCAAAGTGATCTTTAGGAATTGGCATACTTCCTAAAGATAAGCCAACAAAGGAAATAGTTTGGTTAACTATTTCATTGGTTAAAAAGGAATATCTTTTGGACAAGCAATGAAGCTTTAAGTCTTTATCTTTTCCTTAAGTAAAGAATTTCTTTTTGAAGATCATTCCAGTAAATCAAAAGATTTTAAGATTAATCATTTGCTTAGTATTACATGATTCCTTTTCTTGAAAGAATAAACCCTCCCTAGATGTGAGAATGCAATTCTTCAAGTAAGTTTATTAGCAAGTATTTCCCAAGAAGTCCCAAACCGCAGGTATTGGTACTTAAGTCAAAATATTGATATAACCTAAAGGTGTATCAAAGATTCTTAGCTTTGGAATCTTAGAGGAACCAATGTATGCTTAGACTTAAGTTGAGGGAAAGATCTCTAAAAATTCTGCAGGTAAGCAAAGAAACTTTTGCAAGTTCAGGAGACCTTAAAGATAAAGACTAAGTCTTTATTCTAGTCGCAAGGTCAACTAGACTTGATCAAGTTTGGCCATTATTTTCAAAGAACTTGCGATTGGAACTACCTTGAGGTTTGCTCAAGTATTGGTAGTAAAATTCATTTTGGGAATTATTCACTCGGGTTCCATTTATCCAATGGAAAATTGTGAAAAGACTAAGTTTTTCCAAGTCTGAACAGAGTGAAGAAATTCCAAGAACGTAATCTAAAACCATGAAGACCGTACTTAAGTCTGTGGAAGGTAAAACATAATGTTTGCCTATTCTTAAAGGGATTTTTGATAAAAATCTAGAAAGCATGAGCGGATGCTTAGACTTACCAAGTAGAGAGATTCCTGTAAAGTCTCGGCCGAGATAGGTACCTAAAGCATGAGTCAAGAAGGAATTTAAAGACAAGAAGTCAAAAGCTCTTGTCACTACAAATTGGTCAAGAATAAACCAATTTAACTTGAATCTGTGAAAATTCAAAAACTTGGAATTTTAAATGGTTTTCATTTGAAAACCCTAACAAAGAATAATGGATAGTCTATCAAGAGGTTTTCAAGCTTTCAAGGCAAAGCACGTGATTTTAAAATGATCATGTGAAGGAATCAAAACCTAGAATATCAAGTTAGAGGTAATGCCTGAAACTTCAAAATTCTTTTAAAGAGAAAACGTGAAAAGGTACTCTATCAAGATATGTTTTAACTTTAGTCTAAGTATCACTCACACATCAATGTGAATATAAAATAGGGTGGTATGGGACACCAAATTTTATACTCAGATTGATGTAGGAAAGATGGTATGGGATATCGGATCGTGGGATGATAATTATCTTTTAGTCCTAGAATGAATATTGAAGTTAGATTTGAGCCTCAAGTGAATTAAACTTCAAAGAAGAAGTTTAAATTCAAGGAGGAGAATATAATAAAATGATCTCAAGGTACGTCAAGATCAAGAAAGAGGAAGATATGAAGTAAGTAACTTCCAAGATCTCCTTTTTCAAATGAAGCACATACTTGTTCTTATGAAACACTTCAAGATAAAGTGTAAATGATTCATAAATATTTGATAAATTTCTGAAGCAGTAGGACTTTGATTTTGAAATGATCGTCTCAACTAAGAAATAGACTGACTAAGTCAAGCAATAAGTGTAGCTTGGTAAACTCAATCTTTTGACTCAAAGAAATGCACAAGAATTACATTCCTAGTGAGGATTCATGAAGATTGAATTTGACTTGAACCTAGTCTAAAGTGAAGCGTTATTTCAGTAAAAAAGAAAAGCATCAATAGAATATTAGTGGGCCGACACACTAATATTGAATACCACACTAGTATCTTGTGGTTGGATGATGTTTTAGATTCACCCTAGATCTTTTTAAGAATCTAGTTTATTTCTCTTAAAGATAGAAAAAATGCTTCAATATCTTATGGAAATGGATCATTGCATAGCTAAAGTCTCGAAGTCATCTAGAGTTTGACTCATAGAAAGTATGTGTATCTTTGAAGTTTGAATTGGTTATCAAAAGTTTTAGTTCTCTCTTTCCGCTTTCTAAATATTTTGGATTTGACTCAGATATGGTATCTGATTCTTTCCACAAAAGTTGAGGGTTAGCCGGTTAGAACCAAGTAAGTAAATTAAACATCCCAGATACATGTTCTATAGAAGAACCTTTTCAATCTTCAAAAGCTAATAATTCTAAGTGGACTTATTTATTTGAGTTTGCTTCAAGTTATAGCATAAATGATTTCCTAGAGTCCAGGAGATTAGAGAAGTTAGGAATTGCGCATTAGATTCCCAAGAACTTTTAGCTCAAGTCTTTAAGAAAAGTGTCCTAAACTGGACAATTTTCATTTTGAATTTGAATTGTTCAAGTTATAGTATGGTTGACTCAAAAGTAAATGGCAAAATTTCTCCTGCAGTTTACATAGGATTTTTAAACTCATTTGGACAAAGTAGTCATCTAGTCGGGCAAAAAAAACAAGTAATTGTTGGATAGGAGTAAACCATTGTACAGCATCCAAGTTAGATTTTTGGGACAACCAAACTTCAAGTTCTCCGGACCAAATTCAAGTGAATCAAGAGTTCTCAAAGTCTTGTGAGGGATAAGAATCCCACCTTCGTTACTAAGTCCATGCACCGGTCATGCCCAAAAATGGACTAGTAATTTGAATCCACCCATTTCACATGTTTGTGCCCAGATTGCACCTAGTAAAACTGTGAATTGGCCAGGGATGTTTTTAGATCCATCCTTATTATTCATTCACTACTTTGTACTTTGACCAGTTTATCAAAGTGCAAAGCACGACAGTGTTTTAAATCATTTGGGCAAGGATGCCACCATAGAGATGAGACATGTACTTCCAGTCCTAGAACATGACCATGTTCTTGTAGATTTAGAACATGAAGCTTGGGGGTTGCCTATAGTAGTTATATAGCTCTATTTTCAAGGACAAAATATTTTCCAAGGGGAGAGAATGTAATAAAGTAATTCTATGATCTAAGGGTATGAGTGACTCAAACGGATCTAAAATCGGACATTGTTTGGTCACCCGTGTGTATGAACAAAGATCTTGAGTGTAGACTTACTACGAGGTCATGTGTTCTTGTGAACAAGTGATCCACTTAGCTTAGTGGTTAAGTCTCAAGGATGTGAAGGAGGAGGTCTTGGGTTCAATCCCGATGAGGTACATGGGGAGAGTATGTTGCCCAAAGAGATCTAGAGCCTTCTAGAAGCGTCCACTTGAGTTAACTCGAGTTAACTGGGACACTTGGCGCACATGCAGTTACATGGTTGACACATGGATAGTTAGTATCCACCTGCCCAAGAAGGCAGTCCCATGGAGAGAGGTATATATAGAGGCATTTGGTTGGGAGGAGAGTCATCTCTCTAGCATGTGGTGGTCGTAATCTTAATAAAGTAAGTCTATGATCTAAGGTCCGGTCGATTCAGACCGATCTGAAATCAAACACCGTTTGGTCATCTGTGTGTATGACCAAAGATCTCGAGTTGAGACTTACTAGGAGGTCATGTGCTCTTGTGAACAAGTGATCCACTTAGCTTAGTGGTTAAGTCTCAAGGATGTGAAGGACGAGGTCTTGGGTTCAATCCCCATGAGGTACATGGGGAGAGTATTTCTCCCAAAGAGATCTAGAGCCTTCTACAAGCATCCACTTGAGTTAACTCGAGTTAACTGGGACACTTGGTGCAGATGCAGTTACATGGATGACACATAGATGGTTAGTATGCACCTACTCAAGAAGGCAGTTCCCTGGAGAGAGCTATATATAGAGGCATTTGGTTGGGAGGAGAGATATCTCTCTAGCACGTGGTGGTCGTAATCTTGCAATTATAAAGAACCTAATATTTCGTGGTCATACCAAGCGTACAAAAGTACAACATCATTATGTTCATAAGCTAGTAGATGATGACATTGTAAAGATAGAGTATTGTCCAATAGAGAAAAATTGTGCATTCATATTCACTAAAGCACTTAGACAAGAGAAGCTTAATAGGCATCTTCAACAGTTGGGCATAAGACGGCCTACTTGGTTTATCATTTGATCAACATTAATGGGCAATGCTAGTATATAAACAATATCTACCCCTCATGATTGTATGTTGTATTGCCCATTTTCTAAGGCCCCTATTATGAGGGGGGGGCCAATCATGCATTACCCAGTTGATGAGAATCTCAACTTGCATGTTGAATGAAGGCGAATTTGACCATTCAAGAGCTAGTGTAAGGAAAGGAAGTTATTTTGAGGTCCACGGTAGTGGTGACCATCACTCACTAGGTGTTGCAAAGGGGCCAAGGGCACCTTTTGCGAGGGTCTAGGGACAATGCTTTCACCCGACAATAAAGGGAATATTTCATGGAATATTCCCTATCACACATACAAATCACATATATGGATTATGCAAGCGATGGTTGTGCAATGTCAAATTGAATAATCATACCTTTACCTTGTAGCCCCTTATCTAGAGTTCTCTGGATCAATGAAGATCTAACTTGAGAGCACATGAATGGATGACACTATCATCTTTGTACTTTCTCTTATAAGTGAATTTTTGAAATTCTATTATATTTGTCATCTTGCTTCTATTGCTTGTGTTTTCTGGCGTAGCTACTTTGTGACAATATCTACACTTCTTTGCATCTTGATCCAATCTCACTAACTGAAAAATAATATAAAAAAAACTTTATTCATGCAAAAAAAGGGTAACTAATGGGATAGAAGTTCCATCTTATACTATGTATTTCGTATCATCTCAATGATTACGATAGAATGAGTCATACCTTGCACTAGAGCGGACTACAATTTTGTGAATGTAAACCTTCATCAAGTACGTTCATCCGGCGGGCGTGGTTTAGCGGATGTGCCTTGTACTCCTAGGCAGATGGCCAAGGTTCAAGTCCCACCCAGGCTTGGATGCCTCAGAGTTCTCCAAGATGGGTGCCTCTACCTTACGAGGTCCGGTGTGTGTCTTTCCAAATTCATTGTACTCTCCAAAAAAAAAAAAAGGAAAAAAAGTACGTTCACTTCAACTTTTCTGCAAATCGTTCCTCTTCAATAATTCATCACTAAAATTTTGTTCATGTACGCTTGAATAAACGTGTCATTTTCTTTCGTGGAATCTTGTCAATAACTATACCCTATGATTAAGAGGGTCAATGTTGTAGGACACTGTCAAACATTCTTTGTTAACGTAAACGATCATTTGAGTTCATTTATGAGTTGGAAAGAGCATGCTTTTCTTACCACATATTGTAGAAAAATTGTTCTGACCAGCAACAAATCGATGCACTTGGTATATATATAACAGTGTGTATGAAATAAAATAATGTGCTTCATTATTTTTATTGAATATGACATGCGTCTTGTATATTCCAGAAAATGTATAATGTATGAGCCACAGGATATAAAACTAATGCCACCCAATGAAGTTACTGTAACATCAATGTTTGCTCGATCATAATCGAACATAAATGTTTTCATCTCATTTAGAAAATAATAAATTATGATTTCTGAGATAATTATGTGGCATATGACATAGAGAAAAATGACATAGCACATGTTTTTAGACCTATTAATTGACAAGGTGATTACTCTTGGAATGAAGTCGCACATGTACCATATCTTAGATGCACATTACTCGAATAAAACTATTTAATATATTGAATTCATGTAGCCTGTTAAAAACAAGAACAAAAATACCTATCCGTGCAAGTTTGGTCAGCTGGTCAGGCCCTTTCCCTCTTCAAGAGGGGCAGGTTTCGACACCTCCCAATGTCCGGATATATTTTGGGCCATAGGCCGAGTTAACCAATTAAAACCAGTCACCTTTGGGTAATCTTTCCAAGTAACACCTTCGGACATTGCCCTGTCTCTTCTAACCCTTGTGTTGCGGGCTACAAGAGTTCCCATGAGTACTATGCCAACCTTCATCTGTACTCTCAACTAATTCAAGCTTCGGAAGAGTAGATTTCAATAATCGAACTTCCTTATAAATTTAAGAATAAAAATACCATTCTTAGCTTCATAATCAAATGTGTTTGCATCCCTGAATTGTTACCTTGCACCATATATTACTACTTTAATCATAAGCATGGAAAGACATGTTCAAAAAACTTCCTCGCCAAAAACAAACAGAATTAATAATCTTCGAAAGGTTCATATCCACAATTGTTCGAACTCAATTGTTTCTTTAAAAATGGTATGCTTGAATAGGAACAGAAATGCAACACATGAGCAACTCAATAACGGTGCCAAAGAGATGTGCAAAGCCTTTTCTTACTCCCTTGTGCTTTTTATTCGCTGAGTACAAATATGTGTGTATGTATGCATGTATGTGAGTATGTGTGTATAAAATAAAATCTTTCTAAGATAATGTAATTTCTAGCTTTATTTTTTACATGAAAGATTTAAGTGAAGGAAATAATTGAACCACATTTTAATTCTCCATTTGGAACCATAAATTCTGTTAGCACGCCTTATGAGTTGTCAAGTCAAATACTAACATAAAAGAACTAATGTATACCTCTCATATAATCTTTGTTATTGGATATTAAAGTCAGTGCAGCTTATTAGGTCAATGAATGGCACATTATGCACAAATACAAGAATATGTTAGGTTTGCTGATATGTTTGCCACTCCCTCTGGTAATAACCTGATTTCATCTCCTGAAAATAGAGATATCTGATTGCAATTCTGCATGCATGCTTCTAGTTAGAGGAAGCCTTAATGCATTCCTTAAGGACCTTCATAAACAGTACATAGAAAAGTAAATGCGCATGCATATCATACACGCATATACATTCTAGCAATCAGTCAATAAAAGCATGCATATAAATGCAGACATCCACATCCTCATCTGAATCCAAGGGAAGTCCTCATGACAGAAGAAGCACTTCCTGCGCACAAGCTCTTCCTGCAAAATAGACATTAATCTTACCTAGACAGACGTATAATTATTCTAGAAAGAAACTCTTAACTCACAAAGAAGAAATCCTTTAATTGGACTACAAGCAAAGAAGCATGAACATGACACCTTAGCAACAATCTGTACTGCAACTGCCAAGTGTGCTATACTGGAGATGATAGTGTACTGCCTAACAAAGAAAACATGGATAGCAAAGGGAACACATGCTAATGGAAGGATCTGGAAACTAAAAATCAACATGACAAATAAAAAAGAACCTGCAGGCATTTATCAATAACATTCACATGTGTGAAGCCTTCTGCACAACTGAGTTGTCATCTGCGAAAAGAATAGCGAACGCAAACCACTTTCCCCACATCTGCAGGCAGAAGATGGAAAAAAACTTCTCAAATACAGTCTTCAATATCAATCTCCTCCTGAAGACTTGATCGAATAAATACAACATAAAATGCAGCTTGTCATCGAATCCTGGATATCTCTATCTTCCAAATTTTGATGAGGTACAGCTCCGGTAAACAAGCTTGGGCCTGTTGGTGATAACAAGAAACAAAAAGGTTGCATGCATCTCTTCGCAGAATTCCATACTCAGGATCTATCTTAATGAACACCACAGATCATATAGAATGACGATAGAATGAGAATCCATGAGGGCAGAAATAAAAATGCTACCAAGCAGTTACACAAACAATGAGACAGTAGCCTTGAAATTCTACCACTACGAAATCAATTTATTCATAACTATAGGGGGAATCAATGAAACGAAGACTCCTATCTTCTAATGACGTAATTCCAGTTATAACATCCGAGAGACATGCAGTATGTGTCGAAATTAATCAGGAAGATTAGTTCTCTGCTCAAAGACAGTCATTTCACAAAAATCCAACCAATGGTGGATGTATCATTCGCAAAATATATGAAAAACGCACAATTAATACAGTATGCTACTAAAACCTCTTCTCCCATTTAAGTACGCAATACTTCCTTGGAAAATCTGGCCATGCCATGTCTAAAGTACAGACACTCACTCCTTTCATACCACAGAGTCAATACAGCATCCACATTAAGATGCAGATAACAGTCCAGATACGGACTGGCTACACATTTCGATATGGGAAACACTATGAAAGCCTTTTCTAATGCACTGTGTATGTATATACATCATGTGTTTACCGTTATAAGTCTACTAACGCACATGCTTCCTTCCTAATGGAAAAAGGATCCAAGAAGTGCTGCTGCTACTGCACCGCTGACCAGGCCAATGAGAAAATTGTTAGCACTTCGCGAAGGACGTGGAGATGGTTGTACAGGGTAGGGCAAGTAGGTAGAGTGCACATATGAAGGTGCTGGATATGGGTAAGAGTACTTCTCTCCCGGATGTTCTGGGGGAATTGCTGAATTATGGATAGTCATCGTGGGCATAACAGGTATACCCGTTGCAGGAGAAGAAGTGTCGCAACCCACATCAAGATCTTCCCCCAAAAGACGCGGCAGACCCGGTAGACCCTCCCCAGAGAGCTTGAGGAAGATTCGGATGATGCCATGGGGCCGACCAGAGGGGCGAAAGAGTTGAAGTGTGAGGATATCGCCTTCCCCGTTTCCTTTGAGGGCAGCATGCCGGAGCAGATCTTGAAGTAGGAGCTGCGTAGCGCCCACGACTGGAGTGCCGATGGCGCCCTCGTTGAATACCTGTAAGGTAAGGGAAGCCACGGGATCGCTTAACAGGCGGAAAGGGATGGCGATCTGCATACTGTCATTCCAGACGGGGTCCTTGCCGCCCTTCGTAAGCACTCGCGTCGACTGCTTGGAATAGGGTTCCACAAATGCGACAGCAAAGGGCGACATTCTGGAGCGCAAAAAGCTCACGTTCTTCAGGCCCTCAGCGGCCATGATAGTGAGTTCGATCAAGGGTTGCTGCATCATCGCAGAGATCGAGTAAGGAATCTCAACCTCAAGAGCAGATGTATAAGCTAATGCTTGGTGCAGTGGGTGGGTGTGGTTCAGCCTGCGAACTTATGCAAGCATAGGCGCGACTGTGAGCGAGAGAACGGCAGGGTGGATGGGCGACTCGCGAGAGGCAGCGCTGCTTATGAGAGATCCATCGTCCTCGATTATTGAAAGGCTAGACGGGAGGCAAGCAGACAAAACATGGAAGACCAGCCCTCGTGGGTGGGTTATAACTTACACGGTAGTGAGCCTGCCTACAGATTTGGAGACGGAGATGATAAATGTCTTCATGGGGCCCTTCTCTGTCCAAGCCGCTGATGATGTTTAGCGACGTTAACACAGGAGCTTGTACACGATGATTCTCAGGTTCAATTTTGTTTTCTCCTCGGGGAGAGTTAGATATGTCCAACCTTCCTTAATCTGAGCAGTGAGGATCTTTGTCAAATCCTGCACGGTTGCGCTATTTTTTGAGTCAGACTCAATTAGTTGTCGTGATTTCCGGTGTCATTTTGTGGGTTGGTCATCGGTGAAAGATGAATTTCTCAAGTGTAGGCTGCAGGCATCGGACTAGGACAGGACTTGTTTTACAGGTTTAAGTCTGTTCTTTTCATGGAAACTTTGACATGTGCAAGCTCCGAACTATCAATGTCTTAAATGGTGTATGGCAATATTTGATGTGTGTCGTCTTCAACATTCAACTCTTGATGGAATCAAGATGAGGATTTTGCACGTTGTTTCTCAAATGGTGGTGGCAATGGTTTTTTTTTTAAATGGAGGTTCGGCCGAGGCCTACTCTCCCGGACTTTAATTTTGAAATTGTAACTGTACAAGGAAGGGCATAGTACCCATGGGACCCCCCTTATCAAATGGTGGCACTCAGCCACAACATCTTTCCAGATTACATGTCCCTTACATGTTGCTGCCAAGGATTGAACCCTCGCCCCCGCCTCAAGAGGTGAGAGGCCCAACCACTAGGCCAGCGAACTGTGACAATGGTGGCAATGGTTGGGCTGTATCTTTTTCAACCATTCAATGATCGATGGAAGATGACTTGTCAAATGGAAGAATCTTTGGAACTTGATGAGAGAAAAGAGATCTAATAGGAAGACTGCACCCCAAAGGATTATTTTTGAAGGGAACTCCAATCGATGAGTTTCTTTAGCTTATAGAGAAGTGAACTTTCATGCAAAACCCAATAGGAAATAGTGCATAAGTTCGTCAAGAATCTGATGGGAAGTGAAGTTCCATAGCACATGGAATCCTATATTTAAAGCCAAGAAATCGTCCTCTTATGGAAAATTACTCACTAAGGAATATGACCAATGTTACAGCTTTGTAATTTAACAATGGCCCTTTTTGGTGTAAGCATGCTTTGTACCTTAACATTGTCCCTCTTGGGTGTAAGCCTCCTTCAAGTAAAAGCAAGATTAGGCCACCTTTTCCTTTCTTGTCCCAAAAGCATCTAAATCTAGAGTAGATCACATAGAATCTTGCATCTTTGACAAATAATTAACTAGGAACAAGCCCTGTTTGAGGAAATGATCGGTTGTTTGGCATCCGTATGGAATGCAATCAGAGGAGAAGCCCTCTAGAAGAGATGGCAAAATAAGAATGCTATTAACTTTGGCGGTAATCATGTTGAGCCTTCCCTAAATAATTCTCTAGCCCTATTGGGCACAGGAATGATACAAACGATGAGAGGTTTATTAGTCTCCTTTGTGTTGCTCACTGATCATTCTTCTACGTCTTCTTTTGCTAGTATAGTAGTTGTTTGCACAAAAAAAAAAAAGGTGTACTCCTTACGTGTTTTTGAAGACATTTGATTGTTTCTGTGTGGGTTTTTAGCCATCTCTACCTTGCAAAGACCTCTGAACTGATTGTCGAGCCGTCTCTAAAGGCCTTGGAACCATCTACAGCTTGCAAGGAGTTTACAGATGGTTTCTCAAATGATAATGGCTATCTTTGCAGTGTGTCTTCTTCAAGAATTCCACCTTTGATGGAGATTTTAGACCTTTGGATTGCCGCTCAATGGATTTTCGAGCACCTCTACTTTATCAGTTGGCTTCCGATATTGAGTATGCTAGTCTTGTGTTATACAGGACCTTCGCTTTGTACTATCTCCAAGTGATTCTCATGCGAGGTGTTCTTTCAAATTGATTCAAATCCAAGGACAATGAGCTGCAAAGTAGAACTCTAAAAAAAATAGCTACATATATAGTGCAGTCCCAAAATGATCATTATCTTGACTTTTGGGCGATCACTATACTGCTCAAAGCTTGAAGGACAAGCACACATTATTATACTGACGAAGATCTACATGTTAGACACACACCAAATGTGTCTTCTCTGCAGCTCTGCCATCGCACAGATTGCACTTAATTGGTCCCTCTTGTCGCTCACTCCTTTGAAGGTTGAACATTAATAAAGAAAGCTGCAGAAGTGATGCAGTTCCACATGATCCGTGTCTTGACTTTTGGGCCAACAGTATGCCCTTTGAAGTTTGCAAGACAAGCGCTCATAACTAGACAGATATGGTTCTACATATGAGAGATACACATTATGTGTGTGCTCTCTGCAACACTGCCATTGCACAGACTACATTGAATTGATCCCTCTTGTCATTTACTTCATTGAAAGTACAACTCTGAAATCATAATGCACCATAGCCGGGAGTGAATGAGCTGTCCATGTTTAGTCAAAAACTGCAATGCGATAATAGAAGATGCGCTATGCAGAGGCTTAAATAGCGACTCCAGTGCTCCATCAGTAAAGAAGGGAATATGTGCGGAAAGATCATCATGGAGATGTTGTAAGACATTACTTGCAGGCTTTGTACCTTCCCCATGTCAAGCAAAGACACTTTGATTCTCTTTTTTCTGTCGAATTGGGCGGTTTCTCAAGCTCCAACTTAAAAGAAAGACCTTTGGCAAAGTTCACATGCCATAGGTGAATGTTGGGCTTTCACCTTTTGAGGCGGAGGTCGTGGGTTCAACCCTCCTTTGAGACATTCTATGGGCCATAGGCTAGCCGAATCTCAGGTGTACTACTTTCACTAAAACCAGATGCATTCAAGCAATCCTTTCCCAGTGTTGCTTTCGCCTGTACAATTGTTCTTTCAATCTAATTCAAGCAAGGGAGATTAGGCTTCGATCGAACTTCCTCTTATTGAAAGAGAGAGAGATAGATAGAGAGAGAGAGAGACTATAGGAAGAATAAGCTTAATTAATATGCCTTCAACTACAATGAAGCATGTCAAGATCAATTATGTAGCACTCAATGCTGCTTTCACCTATACAGTTGTTCTTTCAATCTAATTTAAGCAATCGAGATTAGGCTTCGATCAAACTTCCTCTAATTGAAAGAGAGAGAGAGAGAGAGTATAGGAAGAATAAGCTTAGTTAATATGTGTCTTCAACTAGAGTGAGGCGTGTCAAGATCAATTATGTAGCACTCAAAAGAATCTCTATTGTTCATTTATACATTTTGTTCCATTCAATTTAAAGACTTGGGTTTATTCACCTGTTTTGTATCTCTCTCTCCACACATGTTTTATTTCATTGAAATCAAGGTCTTTCATTCAACTTACAAATCCTCTTGATTCATGTATAAGTTTCCTTCCCTTCAATTTCAAGAATTTTCTTAAAAGCGATTGTGTGGTCCTTTTACTTTATTTGTTTAGTACCATTTAGCTTTTTAATAAGACCAAGAAGAAAAAGTGTAAGGTAGTAGTGCATTCGTTATAGAGGCATCTGCTTTAACTAACTCAAAAGCATCAGAACTTAATATTGCTTGTTCTTGATGCAAAAGGTGCTGAAGCTGAAAGGAAGACTTGAGTCTCTTAGTGTTAGCCTAATTGTGTCGCTCTATCAGCACGTATTCTCAAAGTAAGGTGGAAGGCCTATTGAAGCTCAAGATTCTACAAATTTGATTGTTTCAATAGCTGATTTGTTACAAGTAGTTCGAAGAGGTATCAATCAATCCTTCAAAGGAAAAAGAGTTTCTTCTTAAAGGGAGCTTGAATGTTCCTTGAAAAGGAGAGTCACAAGAGTATTTTCTTCTTGAGGGAGCTCCCATGTTCCTTGCAATGATGGATTCACAAGATTGAGAAAGTTTAAAGTGGGAAAGCAAAAGATCTCCTTTTTAAGGAGCGGACTATGGGCTCAAACGTGGCCAAATTGGGCTCACATCTTGGACCTACAATGTGGAGTCAACTCTAGTGAGAAACACAACTATTATGCAGCATATATATGGTCTTGATGGAGTGGGTGTGGGCCTCTGCCATGGCAAAGCACCTTGTCCTCTCTCTTTTCTTTTAGAGCCAATCAATAAAGAGTGGTTCTGATCAAATTTTCTTTCGATTACCACCATGCAAAACTCATCAAAGTTTTGAGGACACTTCCAATAAAAAGTTAATAACACCTTGAAGGGCATACCCGACATGAGTTCATTTCAAAGTAGGTCACGCATTGGTAGAAAGAAGACTATCATTATGAATCTATGACAATGCAAAGTTCTATTCAAGGAGTACATATGTGACACTGAGCAGCAAATGAATGTTCTAATAAAAAGATTATATTTTCATCATCAATGAATGTTCTAATAAAAAGATTATATTTTCATCATCAGTGTTAAATGTACTACAATAACCATATTTTAATTTGATTAGGCTATCCGAAAAATTTCCGTTCCCATCCTTAGGAAGTTTGTAGTCATTAAAAGGAGGTGAATTGCTTGTTCTAGTAGGAATGCCTACTTCATTAAGAAGTGCCTTACCTCCCCAATCCGCCCTACAAAAAAGACTCTAGTTTGATCATGTCAAGAAGGATTATTGGTAGTGTTTGGCTGATAATGTTTATTTTGTAGAAAAACTTCCCTCATATGGTGGTTGGGTATCCTACTTATCAAACTTGATGTCATTTCGACAAAAACACCCCCCATTAAGGCTCTATGGGGAAATCATGTGATGCTAGAAGCCCTTTATTTTAACCTTGAATTGCAACCCACAGGGACAAAAGTTTACACCCTACCCAACCTCATGGCTAGGCTCACAAAGATATTCTATCACCATCAATTGTCAAAGATAGACTCCATCTAACTTGGAAGTTAGGGCTCCACAAGTGTTTGTGCTCTCACAATGGCTTCTCCTCATAATGGGGGCTTTACAATGTAGAACACCATGGATTATTTGTGATTACTTGCAGAGATGTTTTCTCTGAGCTTGGTGCATCATTTTCAGTGATTTAACTTGGTAAAGTTAGCTATATAACTCTACTATATGCTCACAAATTTTCATGTCATTTGGATGTTGCAATCTTCAGTTATGTTTATTTGAAGTCAACAGGGTCTGTTCATCTTCACTTCTCTGTCAGGTACCCGACTTTTTTACTCATCTTGTCAGAGCCATTTCTCAGTGGTTACTTATCCAGATTCAGTGATTTAAAGCCTGTTGGATTCAGCTTACTGTCTAGTATAACCATACAAATTTTCATAATCATTGGATTTCTACATTTTGAGTTATGTTGATTTTTCTACTCACTGGTCTATTTCTATAGCAGCGCGTGAAAATCGGGATGATGTCATCACTTGTTAAAACTCATTCTCAGTGTGTGGTTCATTATTTTTGATGAGATTACTCTTGAAAGTTAGCTCTTTAAGTTGCCTAGACTTCCCCAAGAGGAATTGAGCTAATTGCTGCTGTGCTCAGAGAATTATGTAAAACACTGGACATGTGTATGAACCAAGAATAGCAAGTTTTCACCTCTGAGCTAACTCCAACTTATCTGTTTTGATCTATCTTTTTGAGAGTGATCTTCCAAGGTACATAGGGTATCTAATACATCCATTGGCAAGCTAAAAGGGCCCACCATATACTCCTGGAGTTCATTTGGCTGGTGTAGATCAAGGATTTTGCAACACCTCTTCATCTTCAAGCACATACCTATCCATCTCTTCACAGTGGTATCAGAGCAAGGTTGGACAACATGGCAGATGGATTTCCTTCATCAATTGACAAATTGGATAGAGGTAATTACTCAGCTTGGTCATTAAGAATGGAAGCTTATCTCCAAGGTAGAAGTTTATATGGTTATGTGGCTGGAGATGAAGTTATGCCAAGTTTCAGGAACAAAAGTCAACCAACACAAGAAGAGCAAGAAAGATTGAGCACATGGTGCTCCAAGGATGCACTTGCAAGGTCTTATCTCCTCAACTCTATCTCAGATTTTTTGTTGCCTCACATTAGAAGTTGTAAGACATCTCAGGAAGTGTGGGATGCACTTGAAGCTTTCTTTTCTTCAAGTACCAAAGCTAGGAAGCATCAACTATGGCTGGATTTCACAACTCTCAAGAAGGCTCCCAAACAAAATGTGACTGATTTTGTCACAAAGCTCAAGGACATAGCGGATCAGTTGGGAAGCATTGGAGAGGTAATAGATGAAGAGCAAATTGTAAGGCAGGTCATCAATGGCTTGAAGGCAGATGATAAGTGGGAAGCATTCACCACAGCTATGGATTTGTACATGGACATGCATGTACCTGATTTCAACACACTCATTGGACAACTACTTACTCAAGAGGCAAAGCTTATCAAAAATGGAGAAAGCTCTAAAGGTAATCAATCTTCAGCTTTATACACTGATAAAAGCAAGTCCAAAGATAACAAAGGAAAGGCAAAGAAAGTGGATGATGAAGCAGGTACATATCAAGCTAACTATGCAGGTAGAGGAAGACATGGTAGAGGTAGAGGAAGAGGAGGTAGACAAGGCAGGGGGAGATCCCAAGACTCCAACTCATGTTCTATTTGTGGATTAACTAATCATACAACAGAAAATTGCTTTAGGAATTCCAGGAATCAAAGAGGAAGAGGATACAATAGAGGAAGTTATGGCTACTCAAGAGGAACGTTCAACAACTACCATGGCAACTACAACAACTACAATCATTCAAACTATCAAGGAGGCTACAAAGGAAGGAGAGACTACAATAACTACATAGAAGACTCAAACAAGGAGGATTCATTATTGATCATGAACATGGCTATGCCACAAGGTAAATCTGATGAGCATGTTTTCTACATAGATTCAGGTTGTTCAAATCATGTGGCAGGAAATGTGGCACTCCTATCAGATTTACAAGATCCAAGGAATAAGCATGAGGTACAAACAGGAGATGATACAAAACATCCTGTGGAGAGAATAGGCAATGTCAAAGCACCTGATGGAAACATCAACCTACTCAGTAAGGTACTCTATGTCCCTACCATTACAAAGAATTTGATAAGTGTTGGGCAGATAGTAGAGAAAGGGTTGCAAGTCAGGTTCACAAAAGCAGGAGCATTTGTTGAAGATCCAAGTCAAGGATTCAGAAGAATTGCAAAAGGTGAAAAGACAGGTAGATTGTTCACATTTGAATTACAGGACACTAGAAACATTGCTCTCTTTAATTATGGTAGTCAGACACTCACAGAATTGGAAGTATGGCACAAAAGGTTAGCACATATTGGTGAAAGGTCATTAAAGCAAATCTGCAGGGACCAAAGTGTACTTGGACTTCCTAATTTGTCAAAACAACATATGATTTATAAGTGTAGTGCATGTCAATTTGGAAAGTCTCACAGGTTACCATTCATGAAGAAAGGTTATATGCATGGAGATCTCTTGGAGTTGGTTCATACAGATGTATGGGGACCTAGCAAGGAAGCTTCAATATCTGGATCAAGGTATTATGTTTCCTTTATTGATGATTGCAGCAGATGGACTATCCTATTCTTTATGAAACACAAAGATGAAGTTTTTTCATGTTTCAAAAGATATTTGGCTCTTGTGGAGAATCAAACAGGTAAATCACTAAAAAGGCTAAGGTCAGATGGAGGGGGAGAATACTTCTCCCATGATTTTGATTCTTTTCTTCAAGAAAGAGGAATCAAAAGAGAGGTAACTACAAGGTACACTTCTGAGCAAAATGGAGTGGCAGAAAGGAGGAATAGGACAATTGTTGAAGCTGCAAGGTCTATGTTAAATGAAAAGCATTTACCTAATTACTTATGGGCTGAGGCTGTATCTACAGCCACTTACTTGATTAACAGGTTGCCTTCAAAATCCCTTGATGGGATGACTCCATATGAGGCTTGGAATGGAAGAAGACCAAGCTTAGATCATTGTAAAATTTTTGGATGTATTGCTTTTGCTCATGTTCCTTCACAGGTTAGAGGCAAGATGGATCCAAAAGCAGAAAGGTGTGTATTTATTGGATATGACAACAATCAAAAGGGCTACAGGTTATACAACCCTACCAACAAAGGATTCTTGGTAAGCAGAGATGTAGTTTTTGATGAGAACAATTCATGGTATGAAGATTCATGCAGGAAGGTCAATTTACCATATAATCTTGAAGAAGATTTTCCAAAGCTTGGTAGAGAACAACCGAAGATTGAAGAACAAGACACCTCAGAGGATGATGAAGAATCTCAGATGGAAAAGATCAAAGCATGGAAGTCTAAAGGTAAAGCAAAATTGCAAGAACTTGGACATGAGGCAGAATCATCACATCATGGCCTAAGAAGATCTATGAGGGAAAAGAAAAAACCAGAAAGGTATGGGTTTGACACCTCATTAGTAACTAAACATTCTATCTACATAGCACAGGACATAAACCAAGAGGAGCCATCATCATTTGAAGAGGCCAAAGCAAAAACAGAATGGAAGCATGCAATGAAGGAAGAGATTGAAGCACTTGAGGAAAACAACACTTGGGATTTGGTGCCCAAGACTTCATCCATGAAGGTAATATGCTCAAGATGGGTCTATAAACTCAAGAAGAATTTTGATGGTTCCATTAACAGGTATAAGGCAAGGCTTGTAGCAAAAGGCTTTGCACAAACTCAGGGAATTGATTATGAGGAGACCTTCTCTCTTGTGGCAAAGATGCCTACTATTATGGTTTTGCTTAGTATTGCCTCTTCCAAGAATTGGAAGATACTTCAACTAGATGTAAAGAATGCATTCTTGAATGGTTGGATAACAGAAGAGGTATATATGGCACAACCACCTGGTTTTGAGAATCAAGTTTATCCTGATTATCTGTGTAAACTTAACAAAGCATTGTATGGTCTCAAGCAAGCTCCAAGAGCTTGGAATTTCAGGCTTGTTTCATTCTTGCAGGACAAAGGCTTTCAACCAAGCAAGGCAGATCCTTCACTCTTTATTAAAAAGAGTAATTCCGAGGTCATCTACCTATGTGTATATGTAGATGATATTATATTGACAGGAAATGATGCAGATGGTATGAAGAAGATCAAAGATCAGATGAGAGAAGAGTTCAAGATAAGTGATTTGGGTTCACTTACCTACTTCCTAGGTTTGGAAGTTGTCTACAAAGATCATGGTTTGTTTCTCATTCAAAGAAAGTACATTAAGGACATGTTGGCAAAATTCAAGATGCAAGATTGTAAGATTGCAGGTACTCCAATGGAGGTCAATCACAAATTGAGCTCACATGAAGGTGAACTCATAGAGGACATCACATCATATCAAAGTCTAGTGGGTAGTCTCAACTATGCCACATTGACAAGAGTAGATATATGTTACAGTGTGAGTGTGCTAAGTCAATTTATGCACACACCAAGGAAACCACATATGGATGCTGCCAAAAGGATTCTCAAGTATCTCAAAGGAACCATAAATGAAGGACTTTATTATCCTTATGTATCTGATTTAGGTTTGAAGCTATTTTCTGATGCAGATTGGGCTGGCTCCAAGGAAGATAGAAGAAGCACTTCAAGTTATCTTACCTTTGTAGGTTCAAAGTTTATTTCATGGTCATCCAAGAAGCAACCCACAATTGCTCTCTCTTCTACTGAAGCTGAATATAGAGGTCTTGCCATAGCTACACAAGAAGCTATGTGGATGAAGACATTATTCAAAGATCTTGGATTGGAGTTTGGAACTCCAACTATTTTTGGTGACAATATGAGTTCTATTCACTTGGCTGCTAATCCTATTTTTCATGCAAGGACTAAACATATTGAAGTTCATTATCACTATGTACGAGAGAAGGTTCTAAGCAAAGAGATTCAAATATCATATGTGTCCACTCATCAACAATGTGCAGATATTCTAACCAAAGCATTGGATGGTACAAAGCTTTGCAAATTCAAGGCTATGATTGGTTTGCAGGTAATCTTGGAAGATTGAAGACCTCAAGCATACTTGGCTTGAGGGGGAGCTATTGGAGCAAGTCTATGACAAGCCTAAGTATTGGCTTGAGTCTCACAAAGTCTTAGAAGAAGCTTTAAAAAGAAGACTATGTAAAGTTCACTTGTGAACTACCTCTTGTAACTTTTGAAGAGTTTACTTAATGTAAAAGTAAGAGAATCTTAAGTGGTTGAGTCCACTTGATCAAGAATGGAAAGAGGAGCCATGAATTCGTGATTTGTGGTAGGTAGAGAATCAAATCAATCATTGATTGATTGGAGAGTGATTGAGGGAAGTTAGCCTCCCAAACTCAACTATAAATAGATGGCAGTTTTAGTCGTGGTTAGGGAGACCTATGTGAAGACCTTCAAGAGCTGAGCTTTATGCCATATCAAGGTGTGATTACAAGGCACACATATGTATCAGTAAGTCATTGTATTGTACAAGCAATATACTTTCATTTTCATGATTATTTGGTTTCATCTTTCCATGTTCTTGTGAAGTGTACTACTCACTGCCATTACTCTCAGTTTTCTCAGTCAGCTTGCAGAGATGTTTTCTCTGAGCTTGGTGCATCATTTTCAGTGGTTTAACTTGGTAAAGTTAGCTCTATAAGTCTACTATATGCTCACAAATTTTCATGTCATTTGGATGTTGCAATCTTCAGTTATGTTCATTTGAAGTCAACAGGGTCTGTTCATCTTCACTTCTTTGTCAGGTACCCGACTTTTTCACTCATCTTGTCAGAGCCATTTCTCAGTGGTTACTTATCCAAATTCAGTGATTTAAAGCCTGTTGGATTCAGCTTACTGTCTAGTATAACCATACAAATTTTCATAATCATTGGATGTCTACATTTTGAGTTATGTTGATTTGTCTACTCACTGGTCTATTTCTGTAGCAGCACGTGAAAATCGGGATGATGTCATCACTTGTTAAAACTCATTCTCAGTGTGTGGTTCATTATTTTTGATGAGATTACTCTTGAAAGTTAGCTCTTTAAGTTGCCTAGACTTCCCCAAGAGGAAGCATATGAAGGATAGTGTAAGAAGCATATGAATGATAGTGTAAAACTTGACTGAAGTATTTGACTTTAGTATCATCTGTTGGAGATAGTTGTCTGTGGAAGCACGCGAACAGCACAAGGAAGAAGAAGAAGCTTGGAGCACAAACACACAATACTGAATGTATTACTAGAGAATGTACAAAGATAAGTAGCCCATTAGGGCAATAGGCATATATACAAGCCGGGGGAAAAAAACCTCCTAAAGAGGGAAAAAAGTGCCCCAGCGGTCCGCACTCATGTATAAGGAAGTGCCAAGCTATGTGGAAATCACTCCACAAAAGGAAGTAAGCCCAAAGCTTTGCGGAAAGCTTCAAACTTCTCCCTAGGCAGAGCCTTCGTGAAAAGGTCTGCAATGTTCTCCTGCGTGGGCACATATGCCAAGCTGATCTCCCCAGCAGAGAACCTCTCCCTGACATAGTGATAATGCACCTCAATGTGCTTAGTGCGAGCATGGAACATAGGGTTCCTCGCAACTGCCAATGCGCTCTGACTGTCAGTGAAGATGGTGGTGGCAGAAGATTGGCCAACACCCAAATCAGCCATAAGGCGTTTGAGCCACACACACTCAACAGTCGCTGTGAAAGCTGCCCTATACTCAGCCTCACAACTGGAAGTGGCCATAGTAGGCTACTTCTTGCTCAACCAAGATATACATGAGCTACCAAGCATGAAGCAAAAACCACTGGTGGACACACGAGTGTCATAGCAATCAGCCCAATTTGAGTCAGAAAAAGCATGCAAATATGGCGATAGTGATCCCCCCTTGGGATAAAACAACCCAAGTAACCGAGTACCACTCAAGTAGCGAAAGATGCACTTAACCACCTTCCAATGCGTGACTCCTGGGCAATGCATAAACCTGCTCATCTGTGAGCCAGCAAACTGAATATCTGGCCGAGTAATGCATAAGTAAATCAAGCATCGAACAGCCTACTGATAGAGAACAACATCAAATGCATCTCTAGCATCATGAAGACTCAATCGTAAACTTGTCTCCATAGGAGTGGCAATAGGCTTACAGTCTTCAAGGCCAAAACGCTGCAATAATGTGTCAATATATTTCGTTTGACACAAAGCCATTCCACTATCAACTTGCATAAACTTAATGCCCAAACAGTGATGCAAATGCCCCAAATCAGACATCTCAAATGAGGCATGCAAATCAGCCTTGAAATCAGCAATATGCTTCTCAATAGGACCAGTGAGCAGCATGTCATCAACATAGACAACAATGATCAGAAGCACATCCTTAGCACGCTTAACATATAAGGTGCTTTCAGCTGGACTATTCACAAAACCATGTGCAACCAGATAGGCATGTATCTTCTCATACCAAGCACGTGGTGCTTGCTTTAAACCATATAATGCCTTCTTTAACCTGCACACCTGGTTTTCATGCCCTTTCTGCACAAATCCACGGGGCTGAAAAACATACACTTCTTCATGCAAGTCACCATTCAGAAATGTTGTTTTAATGTCCAAGTGATGTACATTCCAACCATGATGGGCTGCAAGTGCACAAATGCTCCGAACAGTAGTCATACGGCATGTAGGTGCAAAGGTCTCATCAAAATCAATGCCTCTTTCCTGCGCATAACCCTTTGCAACAAGCCTAGCCTTATACCTGTCAACTGTACCATCAGGTTTACGCTTCAGCTTGTATACCCACTTAGTGCCAATGGCCTTCTTGCCAGGAGGCAAGTCACATAAAGACCATGTACCATTCTTCATTATAGCATCATATTCAGATTGCATGGCAGCCATCCAATTTTCTGAATTCTGTGCTTCATCAAAAGAAACAGGCTCATTCTCATCACAGAGACTAGACGTAGCCATAGCATAGCAATCTGATGCAAAGGAGGCACTATGAGAGCCTGAATGAGTACGATATGACAAAGGTGCATCTAATTTGGTGTCATGCAAAGTCTGCACCAGCCATTTTGGCATAGTTTTTGCCTGCTCAATATCAGCTCTCTCATCAACAAGTGCATCATGTAAATCTGCATCAGAAATAGAATGATCTGCATCATCATATGAAACCTGCAAAGGTTGAGAAGTTGCCTCATTAGGACCAGCACTAGACTATCGACCTGTAAAAAGAGGCATCAACGTATCATACATGTCTTTGGAGCTAACAAATGTCTCCTTAGTACATGAAAGCAATGGCTGAATAGCATCTTCCACAGAGACAACATCACGACTAACCAGAATGCGTTTAGTTTGTGGATGATATAGACGATAGACTTTACTTTCAGAACTGTACCCAACAAAAATACATTTTACTGCCTTATCATCCAATTTTCTGTGATGTTGTTCAGGCACTAATGCATATGCCAAACAACCAAAAACATGCAGATGAGCAACAGATGGCTTGCGGTCATGCCAAGCCTCATATGGAGTGATAGACTGCAGCGCTTTAGTGGGACACCTGTTCAGTACATATGCTGCACACATGATAGCCTCAAGCTAGAAACTATGTGGTAAAGCCTGACTCTTGACCATGCACCTCGCCATCTCCATGAGTGACCTGTTCTTTCGTTCAGCAACTCCATTCTGTTGAGGTGTATACGGCACTTTACACTGGTGTTTCATCCCACGTTCAACCAGCCAACATACGGAATACATCACTGCTTTCAGCCATGGCCGGTGACTAAAATACCTTGATGCAAAAAATTGACTGTATCTCAAAAAGTTGAACAGAACTGCCTAGACGAGTTCTGCTAGACCTGTAGCAGACTTCGAGACGCTTAAACTGGCGAACAGAAACAGGTATATACCTTTGGCACAAAAAGACGAAATAGCCAACACAAGCACTGTGATAGTGCGTTCGAAAGCCGAAACGAGCTGAGATCGCGATTTCGGCACCACATAGCGAAGCTGTTTTGATCTCGGAAACACGTTGAGTATGCTCATGAATGCGCCTGTGAATACATGAATCAATCAGCATATAACTGCATCACAAACATAAATTTTATTGCTCATCGAATTCATCAGTTTGAATAACGATGTACATTCCCTAGTAGTAGCATCAATGAACATATCGTTCTGAGAATGACTAAGGATTGATGAGATATTCAAACAAATAATAGCGTAATGTCTGCTGAGCATAGATGAAGTTATACGAGATAGCAGATCGAATAAGTACAGTATGCATGTACTCCAACTCATAGATCATATTCTCAAACAATGATATAATTATGTGAACAACACGCAATTCAACTTCAGTAGTTCATATGTAAAATGAATACTCATGGATAGAGTTCTTAATCACATCAGTATGTGATTCGCAAGTACAAAGTAAGTTACACAGTATAAAGAACACTGTGAACTTAACAATGAAATGTAACGCAGCATGGGTATCTATGATGGCTCAAAGAGAGAGGATCAGCACATGGAGTAGACATAGAACAGACATGACTAGAATAAACGCGTCTCTCAATCTTTGCATTAGAAAAAGTATGTTTATATACATGTTCAAGGCGGCAAACAATCACCGCTGACGGGTTTCTTTCCAAAGAAAAAGTACCTACTTGATTTTGATTTCCTTAGATTAAGGAATATCACGCAAGTTGCTTATGCGTATAGATTTTACCTTTTGTTTTTGTTTTCTTTTATATACTATAAATGCTCTGTATGATATGGAACTATGCGATCTTCCATTGAGAGCCCGAACTTCATACGCAGGTGGATCAAAGTGCTGCCGAAGATGAATTGACTGACTTTAGCAATGATATGACATTGTACTTAGATAATCATTTGTATAATAAAACAATGCGCATAAATAAATTTGTGCAGGGATGATTATGCACATAGGTGTTGAGAGCTTTTGCAACACACTAAATATGAAGCATAAGAAGCATATGAATGATAGTGTAAAACTTGACTGAAGTATTTGACTTTAGTATCATAATGAATGCGCCTGTGAATACATGAATCAATCAGCATATAACTGCATCACAAACATAAATTTTATTGCTCATCAAATTCATCAGTTTGAATAACGATGTACATTCCCTAGCAGTAGCATCAATGAACATATCGTTTTGAGAATGACTAAGGATTGATGAGATATTCAAACAAATAATAGCATAATGTCTGCTGAGCATAGATGAAGTTATACGAGATAGCAAATCAAATAAATACAGTATGCATGTACTCCAACTCATAGATCATATTCTCAAACAATGATATAATTATGTGAACAACATGCAATTCAACTCGAGCAGTTCGTATGTAAAATGAATACTCATGGACAGAGTTCTTAATCACATCAGTATGTGATTCGCAAGTACAAAGTAAGTTACATAGTATGAAGAACACTGTGAACTTAACAATGAAATGTAACACAGCATGGGTATCTATGATGGCTCAAAGAGAGAGGATCAGCACATGGAGTAGACGTAGAACAGACATGACTAGAATAAACGCGTCTCTCAATCTTTGCATTAGAAAAAGTATGTTTATATACATGTTCAAGGCGGCAAACAATCACCGCTGACGGGTTTCTTTCCAGAGAAAAAGTACCTACTTGATTTTGATTTCCTTAGATTAAGGAATATCACGCAAGTTGCTTATGCGTATAGATTTTACCTTTTGTTTTTGTTTTCTTCTATATGAAAGAAAAACTATGAACTATGTCATATGAAAACTCTAAGAGGATAATTATATGCAGAAAACCGTTGACAAACTATTTCCTATGAAGATGTCAACTGAAGAGAAATTATGAGCAATGAATTTGTAGATTGTTTGTTCCAACACCTACTGTAGAGCAGATTCGCTGGGATGGCAGAGATGCCCAGGCACATGCATTGATAGCTTTGTCTGTCAAACATGCCATTATTCCTCACATTCGCTCTTGCAGAGCAGCTAAGGATGCTTGGGATACACTTACCACATTGTACCAAGCTAGGAATGAGGCTCGTGTTGCTTACCTCCAAAAACAGTTGGAGAGTGAGCACATGAATGAAGGTGATTCTATGGACAGTTTCCTAACAAAGATCAAAGACTTGAAGGAACAGTTGATTTCTACTGATGAGATTATACCAGCTAGCTCACTTGTGCAGACCGTTCTGAATGGTCTTCCTGACTCATATAAGAGTTTTGCTTCTACTCTTAGGTTGATGATGAAAGGCAATCCAAATGCCTTATCATTTGAGGAGTTAGTCTCTGTTCTGTTGTAGGAAGATCAGTCCAGGCAAAACAGGTCCATTATGCGAGTTGCAGATTAAGCTTTCCTGGCTAGTTAGAAGGGCAAAGGAAAATGGAGCTCTTCAACTAGTAAGCAGAAATCTGCTAATTCTGCATATTCGAAGAAGGAAGATAAAGATGAGAAGAAATCAGAAAAGCAGAAATTGTTTTGTAAGTACTGTAAAGGGAATGATCACATCATAAAGAACTATCCAAAATTGGGTGCGAAAGATGCAAAGAAGAAAGAGGCTGGAATGGTTGTTGCAGAGGCCTCTACACCAAAAACTGAGTCTGCAAATCTTGTGCAAGAAGAAGAATGGGCGTTTACTACTGTCTGCAGTTTTGACCCATCTTCTCATGAGCAGTGCATGTCTGCAATAGACTCAGATGTTAAGTATTTTGACAGTGGGGCGACCAAACATATTACCTCGCAGCGCGGTTTCTCCTCTTCACTCGAGTCTGCCCCTACAGGGAATACTGTTACATGCACCAACAACTCCTCTTATCATGTTATGGGAGTTGGTAAGATCATTTTGACTACTGCTGATGGTAGTTCTTTCACTTTGTCAGATGCTTTATTTGTGCCAGGGATAAAAAAGAGCTTGTTATCAGTTTCTGCATTAGCCAAGATTGGCTTGGTTGTGAAAATTGTTGATGATAGGCGTACAGTTCATGATATGTCAAATGGCGATGTGATTATTGCTTCTGGCATTTTATGTCGTGGGCTGTATAAGCTCATAGACTATGAAAGATCTGAAAATGATTTGGCATGTGCAGTAAATGATTCTCAGGCTATGTCAGATGCAAAGCTTTGGCATGCACGCTTTGGTCATCTGAATTTTGCTAGTTTGCTACGCTTGCAGAAATGTGAAATGGTGTGCTCTTTGCCCAAACTTGAGGCACCTGGAAAACATGTTTGTGAAGGTTGTATTTTGGGCAAAATGCAGCATTCCTCCTTTCCAAAAGATGGTTCAATTTGGGCTACACAGAAATTGTAGCTTGTACATAGTGATGTGTATGGTCCTATTCACACACCCTCTTTTGGAAATTACCTTTACTTCATGACTTTCATTGATGATTTTTCAAGGCATGCATGGATATATCCACTCAAAGAAAAGTCCGAAGTGTTCATGTGCTTTAAACAGTTTTTGGTTTTGGCTGAAAATCTGTCAGCATGTAAAATGGGCACCCTCCGTTCTGATCGAGGGGGGGGGGGATATATGTCTTCTGATTTTAATGCATTTCTGGCTGAACGTGGGATAAAACATTAGTGTACAGTGTCGTATACACCTCAATAGAATGGAGTAGCTGAATGGAAGAACAGGTCTCTCATGGAGATGGCGAGGTGTATGGTCAAGAGTCAGGCTTTACCTCATAGTTTCTGGCTTGAGGCTGTCATGTGTGCAGCATATGTACTGAACAGGTGTCCCGCTAAAGCACTGCAGTCTATCACGCCATATGACGCTTCGCATGACCGCAAGCCATCTGTTGCTCATCTGCGTGTTTTTGGTTGTTTGGCATATGCACTAGTGCCTGAACAACATCGCAGAAAATTGGATGATAAGGCAGTAAAATGTATTTTTGTTGGGTACAGTTCTGAAAGTAAAGGCTATCGCCTGTATCATCCACAGACTAAATGCATTCTGGTTAGCCGTGATGTTGTCTTTGTGGAAGATTCTATTTAGCCATTGCTTTCATGTACTAAGGAGACATCTGTTAGCTCTAAAGACATGTATGATACTTTGATGCCTCTTTTTACATGTGGAGAGTCTAGTGCTGGTCCTAATGAGGCAACTTCTCAACCTTTGCAGGTTTCATATGATGATGCAGATCATTCCATTTCTGATGGAGATTTGCATGATGCACTTGTTGATGAGAGAGCTGATATTGAGGAGGCAAAAACTATGCCAAAATGGCTAGTGCAGACTTTGCGTGATAGCAAATGCATCTTTGTCTTATCGTACTCGTTCAGGCTCTCATAGTGCCTCCTTTGCATCAAATTGCTATGCTATGGCTGCGTCTAGTCTCTGTGATGAGAATGAGCCTATTTCTTTTGATGAAGCACATAATTCAGAAAATTGGATGGCTGCTATGCAATCTGAATATGATGCTATAATGAAGAATGGTACATGGTCTTTATGTGACTTGCATCCTGGCAAGAAGGCCATTGGTGCTAAGTGAAGTATTTCGATGGCAATGCACCACAGTGCGCTCTCCTTCTCGAGAGCTCCACGATGGTATGCTCGGAGTAGAAACCCGAGCTCTTGAGGCTGCACACAATACTCCGCCCAAAAGTTGTAGAATATGTAGAAAACACAGTACACAGGGAGCACAAAGATAGACTTCTTAGGTCTTACAAATGCAGTCAAACTTACAGTTTGTGACTGACCAGGCCACTATATGTTTTATTAAAGAACATATACAAAGAAGTGTCCGGTGGCCATTTGGCCTTTCACATGGACACTAATGGTAACACTAAGTGGGTATACAAGCTGAAGCGTAAACCTGATGGTACAATCGGCAGGTATAAGGCTAGGCTTGTTTTTATGTGCAGGAAAGAGGCATTGATTTTGATGAGACCTTTGCACCTACATGCCGTATGACTACTGTTCGGAGCATTTGTGCACTTGCAGCCCATCATGCTTGGAATGTACATCAGTTGGACAGTAAAACAGCATTTCTGAATGGTGACTTGCATGAAGAAGTGTATGTTCTTCAGCCCCGTGGCTTTGTGCAGAAAGGGCATGAAAACCAGGTGTGCAGGTTAAAGAAGGCATTATATGGTTTAAAGCAAGCACCACGTGCTTGGTATGAGAAGATACATGCCTATCTGGTTGCACATGGTTTTGAGAACAGTCCAATTGAAAGCACCTTATATGTTAAGCGTGCTAATGATGTGCTTCTGATTATTGTTGTCTATGTTGATGACATGCTGCTCACTGGTCCTATTGAGAAGCATATTGCTGATTTCAAGGCTGATTTGCATGCCTCATTTGAGATGTCTGATTTGGGGCATTTGCATCACTATTTGGGCATTCACTTTATGCAAGTTGATGGTGGAATGGCTTTGTGTCAAACAAAATATATTGACACATTATTGCAGCGTTTTGGCTTTGAAGACTGTAAGCCTACTGCCACTCCTATGGAGACAGGTTTACGATTGAGTCTTCATGATGCTGGAGATGCATTTGATGCTGTTCTCTATCAACAGGCTGTTGGATGCTTGATTTACTTATGCATTACTCGGCTAGATATTCAGTTTGCTGTCTCAGAGATGAGCAGGTTTATGCATTGCCCAGGAGTCATGCATTGGAAGGCGGTTAAGTGCATCTTTCGCTACTTGAGTGGTACTCACCTACTTGGGTTGTTTTATCCCAAGGGGGGATCAGTACCGCCAGATTTGCATGCTTTTGCTGACTCAGATTGGGCTGGTTGCTATGACACTCGTGTGTCCACCAGTGGTTTTTGCTTCATGCTTGGTAGCTGATGTATATCTTGGTTGAGCAAGAAGCAGCCTACTGTGGCCACTTCTAGTTGTGAGGCTGAGTATAGGGAAGCTTTCACAGCGACTGTTGAGTGTGTGTGGCTCAGACGCCTTATGGCTAATTTGGGTGTTGGCCAGTCTTCTACCACCATCATCTTCATTGACAGTCAGAGCACATTGACAGTTCCGAGGAACCCTGTGTTCCATGCTCGCACTAAGCACATTGAGGTGCATTATCACTATGTCAGGGAGAGGTTCTCTGCTGGGGAGATCTTGGCATATGTGCCCACGCAGGAGAACATTGCAAACCTTTTCACGAAGGTTGTGCCTAGGGAGAAGTTTGAAGCTTTCCGCAAAGCTTTAGGCTTACTTCCTTTTGTGGAGTGATTTCTGTAAGACAATAGTTACGCAATATAACACAGGAGCAGTAGCAGAGAAGATAATAGATATAGGAGAATCTCAACAATTTTCTACTAACAGCAAGTACAAAGATGATGGCGTTGTCCACCCATGCGCTCTCAAGGTAGAGCTTAAATGGTGATCTAGACAACTCCAGATAGGGAGATACAAGGTAGAGGTATGCTGATATCTCAGGTAGTGCAGAACTCATGTATATATAGGATCATGGGTGGCCTTCCGTGGACGGCTATACATGGGCGGTAGAGCGTGAGCGGCCACCGCCCGCGTAATTGTCATACACGGCTTAGACTGGTTGAACCGACCTAACAAATATAAATGATTTCTGACTCCGACAAGGAATATTCTATGGAATATTCCCTTTACCGTCGCGCCGGGGGTGCTGCCCCTGGACCCCCACCAGGGGGCCTGCTGGCCCCTTGGGACCCCCCAGCCAGGGGGCCCGCTGGCCCCCTTGGACCCCCGAGCCGGGGCTGCTCCCCACTGCCCCGGACCCCCCAATTGGGGACCCTGGTAAGTCCCTTTCCTTACAATACCTTACATGGTCCAATATGACCTTCATCCAACATGCAAGTTGGGATTCCCATCAATTGGGTAATGCACGCTTCGCTTCTCCTCATAACGGGGGCCTTACAAAATGTGCATACAAGCATGAGGGGTAGACATTGATCATATACTAACACCCCCCCTCAATGTTTACCGATGAAAAATCAAGTAGGTTTAGGTCCTATGCCCATCTGTTGAAGATGTCTGTTGAGCTGCTCTCTTCCAAGTGCTTTAGTGAATATGTCAGCACAATTTTCCTGTGTTGGGCAATATTCTAGCTCCACAATTTCATCTTCAATTAGCTCACGAATGTAATGGTACTGTACTTCTATGTGCTTGGTGCGGGCATGAAATACTGTGTTCTTTACAATAGCCATACAACTTTGATTATCACACTTGAGTACAGTCGCCATATTTGATGGAAAGCCTAGATCTGCAAGAATTCTCCTTAACCAAACTGCCTCACAAGAAGCAAAACAAGCTGCTTTGTACTCTGCTTCAGTGGAGGAGAGTGCGAGAGTTGGTTGCTTTCTACTTACCCAAGAAAATATTCCTGAACCAAGTGAGAAACAATATCCAGAAATTGATTTTCTAGAATCACAATCTCCAGCCCAATCTGAATCACAATATCCTTGGAGTGTATCACCTGTGGTATAAAAAATACCAAAATCCAAGGTTCCTACAATGTACCTTAGAATTTGCATTCCAGCATTCCAATGACTCTCCTTAGGTTTGTTGGAAAACCTGCTTAATACTCCAACAACATAGCAAATGTCTGGTCTAGTGTTGCACAGAAAAATAAGACTTCCAACGAGCTTCCTATACTTCTTAGCATCTACATCAGGCATGTTATCATCCATAGATAGCTTATGATTTACCTCCATAGGTGTGCTAGTTGGCTTGCAGTCCATCATTCCAAATGCCTTGAGAATCTCTTTGGCATATTTTTGTTGTGAGATGAAAATGCCATCCTTCCTTTGCCATACTTTAATTCCCAAACAAAAACGGAGTAGACCTAAGTCTGTCATTTCAAACTCAGTTCCCAAGCTGATCCGAGTTTGATTGATGAGTTCTTGATGATCTCCTGTAATGATCAAATCATTACATATACAATGACAACAACTAGCTTGCTATCCCTTTTCATTACATACAAGTTAGCATCAGAAGTACTTCTTTCAAAACCCATATTTTTGAAAAAATGATCTATTCGTTGGTACCAAGCCCGTGGAGCTTGCTTAAGTCCATACAAAGCTTTCTTCAACCTGCAAACTTTATTTTCTGAATTGGGCACCTCAAAACCTGGTGGTTGAGATACATATACCTCCTCCTTGAGGTGACCATTCAAAAATGCATATTTGACATCCATCTGGAAAATAGGCCAGGCCTTTTGTGCAGCTACTACAAGTACCGTCCGAATAGTTGTCATGCGTGCTGTTGGTGCAAAAGTTTCTTGAACATCAAATCCTTCGATCTGTGAAAAACCCTGTGCAACTAATCTTGCCTTATACTTTTCTAATGTTCCATCTGCTTTATACTTAGCTTTCCAAATCCATTTAGTACCTATTACCTTCTTCTTTGGCGGCAAGTCAACTAGATCCCATGTATCATTTTTTATTATACTATCATACTCTGATTGCATTGCCGCTCTCCAACCTGGATCATCAAGGGCTTCTTCAATGGTGGTAGATTCCTTTATCGAGCCCATGATATCTGCTATTAGAGCCATGTTAACAATGTGTTCTGAGGCTCTTCTTTGCTCCTCTATTCTCTTTGATCTTCGTAATCCATCCGATGATGATTCTGGTACATCTACATGTGGATTGTGATCATCAAAGAGCTGTTGTGCCCACTTCGGTAGTGGCTTACGCTGCGCAGCTACAACTGGTTGGCTTTTTATTGAGGAAATTTCTCCATCAGATGTTTCCTCCTCCTCAACTTTAACCTGTCTTTTGATAGGCACAAGGTGAAATATTTCTCCGTTTGATGAGATAGTAGAATTACCTTTATCTTCTACTAAGTGTGGTCGTTCATCAAACACCACATCTCGGCTGACAAAAATCTTCCTTGCCTCAGGATCCCACAACCTATATGCTTTAGACTCTTCACTATATCCTAGGAAGACACACTTTTTGCTTTTTGAATCCAACTTTGATCTTGTTGAATCAGGAATATGTGCATAACAGAAACAACCAAAAATTCTGAAATGCAAAACTGAAGGCTTTTTACCAAAATATGCTTCTTGAGGAGTCATCCCCTTCAGAGCTTTTGTGTAGCTTTGATTGAGGATGTAGACTGTTGTATTGACTGCTTTTGCCCAAAATGAATCAGGCATGTCTTGAGCCTTTAACATACAACGAGCCATTTCAACTACTGTCCTGTTCCTGTGCTCAACAACGCCATTTTGTTGAGGTGTATCAGCTGTGGTAAGTTGCCTTTTCACACCATGCTCCTTACAGTAATTGTTGAATTCTGTTGACAAGAATTCACCTCCTCTATCTGTTCTAAATTTCTTCAGTTTCCTTCCTGATTCATTTTCTACATACTTATGCCACGCTTTAAATTTTTCAAAAGCATCAGTCTTCTCTCGAATGAAATAAACCCACATCTTTCTACTATAATCCTCGACTAACAGCAAGAAGTAGAAAGATCCTCCTAAAGCAGGTGTAGACATTTTACCGCAGAGATCAACATGTACCAACTCTAGAGGAGCTTGAGATCGATTGCTGGTCTCTCTTGGAAACGCCTTTCGTTGTTGCTTTCCCATCATACAAACTTCACAAGGTTCCTGCAACTCTAAAAATGCAGGCAAATGAGCAACCATCCCTATTCTTTGCATCTCCTTCAAAACTGCAAATCCGAGATGCCCAAATCGTTGATGCCATAACCTGCTTACATCTTTATCTTCTATAGCAGTTAAAGCACTTAACTCATACAAGTTATCCCGTCGTATGCCTTTACCTACAACATTACCTAATGAATCCATGATTTCCGCACCACTCTTATTGAAGTGAACTTCGAGTCCACGATGTGTTATTGCAGAAACTGACAACAAATTTCTTTTGAGTGTAGGTACATAGAGAACATCGGATAACTTTTTCTCAACACCTCAAGAAGTGATAAAAGAGATGGTTCCAGTTCCTTCGGCTAGACACTTGGAGTCATTTCCCGCCACTACATTGATGGATTCCCGCAGAGGCACTAGGGAGCTATACCAATCCTTTTTACTGGTCATATGGCGAGAAGCTCCACTATCTAAAATCCATGGTTCATCAACACGAGCTTGAGCAGATGAACATACCTCTTCAATAGCTACCCAAAGTTCTAGCTCTGTGTTGTTTGCAGACTCTTTGTTCTTCCATGATGATTTTACAGTCCCATTCCATTCATCAGCTTGCTTCTTTCTGCAATCCTTGATGGCATGGCCTTTCTTTTCACAATAGAAGCAACTTCCTGTGAACTTTTTCTTCTTTGGCTTCTTCTTTGATCCCTCATAAGAGCCTTTACCTTTTGCATTTGCTGAGAATGCAGCATCAGTTGTACTTTGCCGATTCTTCAGCCGCATCTCTTCTTCTAAAAGCATCGCACAAAACTCTTCAAATGTAAGAGGAGTTGGCCTTACCTGAGTGTTAAGGGCTGTTACTAATCCATCATACTTTGCTAGAAGAACACGTACAGATCTTCGAGCCAGCTCTTCTGGTGTTATAACAACACCAACTGCAGCCAATTGATCTTGAAGATGCTTTATCCGTTTGATAAAATCTTTAGCCTTTTCAGAATCAGAATGCTTTTCATTTGCCAACTGATTTTCTAAATTGTGTATCCTATTGTGGTTCTTGGTCTCATATTGTCGAGCCAATATGCCCCAAGCCTCATGTGCTTTAGTAGTATGTTGAACTAAAGTAAGCACAGAATCACTTACACTAGTGACAATCACACATAATGCATCAGCATTCTGCCTCTTCCAAGCTCGTAGAAGATCTGGATCTGGCTGAATCATCAATCTTGAATTTGCTGGATCTTCAACTGGTATAGGCTCTGGATCCAATCCCATCGGTCCCATGACAGTGTCAAGTAATTCATAGGAGTCCAAAATTGCAAAAATTTTGAACTTCCAGAGTGTATAGTTGGTCCCATCCAACTTCCCTTCAGTGAATGCAGGTGGACGAATTTGAATAGGTGTAGCATTAACATTAGCTGAAGCACCAAGACTAGTGTTCGACGATGAAGCCATCATGTAATCACTCGAATAGTCTACTGATATTCTAGTCTGCTAGTAGGCTAAAATAGTGATACTTCTCAAGCTATTCGAACCTTACAGCTCTGATACCATGTATGACAATATTTACGCAATATAACACAGGAGCAGTAGCATAGAAGATAATAGATATAGGAGAATCTCAACAATTTTCTACTAACAGCAAGTACAAAGATGATGGCGTTGTCCACCCATGCGCTCTCAAGGTAGAGCTTAAATGGTGATCTAGACAACTCTAGATAGGGAGATACAAGGTAGAGGTATGCTGGCTCAACGTGATATCTCAGGTAGTGCAGAACTCATGTATATATAGGATCATGGGTGGTTTTCGTGGACAGCTATACATGGGCGGTAGAGCGTGGGCGGCCACCGCCCGCGTAATTGTCATACACGGCTTAGACCGGTTGAACCGACCTAACAAATATAAATGATTTCTGACTCCGACAGGGAATATTCTATGGAATATTCCCTTTACCGTCGCGCCGGGGGCGCTGCCCCCAGACCCCCACCAGGGGGCCCATTGGCCCCCTTGGACCCCCCAGCCGGGGCTGCTCCCCGCTGCCCCAGATCCCCCAATTGGGGACCCTGGTAACTCCCTTTCCTTACAATACCTTACATGGTCCAATATGACCTTCATCCAACATGCAAGTTGGGATTCCCATCAATTGGGTACTGCACACTTGGCTTCTCCTCATAACGGGGGCCTTACAAAATGTGCATACAATCATGAGGGGTAGACATTGATCATATACTAACAATTTCCACATAGCTTGGCACTTCCTTATACATTAGTGCCAGCTCCTTGTTCACCGCATCACTCCCAGGGGGGATTTGTTAATATATTTAGGTAGTGATGTGTGTGAACAGACTAGGACCGTCGGGGCACTTTTTTCCCTCTTTAGGAGGTTTTCTTCCCCCGGCTTGTATATACGCCTATTTCCCTAATGGGCTATGTATCTTTGTACATTCTCTAGTAATACATTCAGTATTGTGTGTTTGGGCTCCAAGCTTCTTCTTCTTCCTTGTGCTGTTTGCGTGCTTCCGCAGACGTCTAACTCCAACAAAAACTATGCCAAAATGGCTGGTGTAGACTTTGCATGATAGCAAATTAGATGCACCTCTATCATATTGTACTCATTCAGGCTCTCGTAGTGCCTCTTTTGCATCAGATTGCTATGCTATGGCTGCATCTAGTCTCTGTGATGAGAATGAGCCTCTTTTGTTTGATGAAGCACAAAATTCAAAAAATTGGATGGCTGCTATGCAATGTGAATATGATGCTACAATGAAGATGTGACTTGCCTCCTAGCAAGAAGGCCATTGGCACTAAGTGGGTATACAAGTTGAAGCATAAGCGTGATAGAACAGTTGATAGGTATAAGGTTAGGCTTGTTGCATAGGGTTACACGCAGGAAAGAGGCATTGATTTTGATGAGACCTTTTCACCTACTTGCCAAATGACTACTGTTTGTAGCATCTATGCACTTGCAGCTCATCATGGTTAGAATGTACATTACTTGGACATTAAAACTCCATTTCTGAATGGTGACTTGCATGAAGAAATGTATGTTTTTCAGCCCTGTGGCTTTGTGCAGAAAGGGCATGAAAACCAGGTGTGCACGTTAAGAAATGCTTTATATGGTTTGAAACAAGCACCACATGCTTGGTATGAAAAGATACATGCCTATTTGATTGCATATGCTTTTGTGAACAGTCCAACTGAAAGCACCTTATATGTTAAGCATGCTAATGATGTACTTCTGATCATTGTGGTGTATGTTGATGACATGCTGCTTACTGGTCCTCATGAGAAGCATATTGCTGACTTTAAGGTTGATTTGCATGCCTCATTTTAGATGTCTGATTTGGGGAATTTGCATCATTATTTGGGCATTCAGTTTATGCAGGTTGATGGTGGAATCGCTTTGTGTCAAATGAAATATATTGACACATTATTGCAGCATTTTGACCTTGAAAACTATAAACCTATTGACACTCCTATGGAGACAGGTTTACGACTGAGTCTTCATGATTCTAGAGATGCATTTGATGTTGTTCTCTATCAGCATGCTATTGGATACTTAATTTACTTATGTATTACTTGACCGGATATTCAGCTTTTTGTCGCACAAATGAGCAAGTTTATGCATTGCCTAGGTGTTAAGCATTGGTAGGCGGTTAACCGCATCTTTCGCTACTTGAGTGGTACCTCTGGCTGCTTGGGTTGTTTTATCACAAGGGGGGATTCCTACTGGCAGATTTGCATGCTTTTTTTGACTCTGACGAGGTTGGTTACTATGACACTCATGTGTCCACTAGTGGTTTTTGCTTCATGCTTGGTAGCCCATGCATATCTTGGCTGAGCAAGAAGTATCCTACTGTGGCCAATTCCAGTTGTGAGGCTGAGTATAGGGCAACTTTCAGAGTGATTGTTGAGTGTGCATGGCTCAGATGCCTTATGGCAGATTTAGGTGTTGGTCAATCTTCTACCACCACCATCTTCACTCATTGGCAGTTGCGAGGAACCCTGTGTTCCATGCTCGCACTATGCACATTGAGGTGCATTATCATTATGTCAGGGAGAGGTTCTCTACTGGAGAAATCAGCTTGGCATATGTGCCCACACAGAAGAACATTGCAGACCTTTTCACAAAGGCTCTACCTCGAGAGAAGTTTGAAGCTTTCTGCAAAGCTTTGGGCTTACTTCCTTTTGTGGATTGATTCCACATAGTTTGGCACTTCCTTATACATGAGTGCCAGCTCCTTGTTCACCGCATCAATCCCAGGGGGGATTCGTTGATATATTTAGGTAGTGATGTGTGTGAAGACACTAGGACCATCGGGGAACTGTTTTCCCTGTTTAGCAAGTTCCCCCCCCCCTCCTTATATAAATGCCTATATCCCTAACAAGTTACATGTCTTTGTACATTCTAGTGGTAATACATTTAGTATTGTGTGTTGTGCTCCAAGCTTCTTCTACTTCCTTGTGTTGTTTGCATGCTTTCTTAGATTTCTAACTCCAACAATGACTTTGGAGTGATTCTTCCTAAGTAAAAGGTACGAGAACACGAGGAAGATGATCCTGATGAGGGATCCACTACCCCTAGAGGAAAATATGTCTTAACTAGAATCATTGCTACATGCAAAATACCTTAGGATAATGTGAGCATAGAGCTTTATGTGAATGATCCTATGGAAGAAGACTTTGGAGGTTTAGACCAACCAAGCCTCACAATAAGGATCCGTTTTTAGTTTATGCATTCAAGGACCCAAATGCCCAAGGAAAAGAAACCTATCTAGGTCATGACTTAGAAAGGATGTGTCTAATTTCGGATTATAATAAACAAACCCATCTTTCTAAGGATAAAAAAGTTTTTCTCTTACATCAGCCTACTTTATCTCACAAACAAATAGGTGCAATCGCATCTAATCCATTAGACACTCATAAAGAGAGATCAAAAGAAAGCCAAGAAGTGAGTTTTGTGCACAAATTAGGAAGGGATAGATCAAAGCAAGGGACTAGTAAGCTACCGAGAGAGACCAAGAGTGCATAGAGCACATAGAAGTGATGAAGGACTTGTACCTAGGCAAAGAGAACACTCCATAACATTGAGACCTTCCCATGGAGTGAAAACATGAAGAATTACTTTGATAGTGCAAGCAACTAATATGATAATGTAGCCAAATTCAAGCAAGCATTGAGAGCCAAGAAATTGAAAGACTTTTTCTTTCAATACGAGTCATTTGGGTCAACCTTGAAAGGTAAGATCCTTGTGTGGTTCCAATTGTTAAATCAAGGCAACTACCAAGAGATCTCACAATTGATGGATGTGTTCGTCACTGAGATCTCCAAAAGTGGAACTAGGCATAACATACGGTCCTTGATGCACAACCTCTAGCAAACTCTCAAAGAGTCTGTGAGGCCTCTTGAATGGAAAGCTTAGGTCATATGTGTATTGTGTTATGAAGTGTATCAACATTGAGGAAAATCTAGCAGAAGAGTTGGAAATCTCAAAGCTCCATGCGAGCTAGTTGGGAACCTAATTATGCCAATGTGATGTACAAAAATCCCAACCCTAGACCCTAGATGTAGCAAGTTAGACCACAAACCCATAGAGGACCATGCTTTATATATCAAGAAGATCATTTTTTATGTCAATTTCCTCACTCTCCTCTCTCAGTGCATCTTCAATCTATCATGATTCAAGGATTTTATTTAGATTGTGGAAAAGAGCATCCCATTTCAGATTTCCATAAAAATCCAATCGACACATTCAAAGTAAGTGTGATCAATATAGTAGGCATAGTGCAAGGTTCTTGTGGAAGCACACCAATAATATTTCCTATCCAAGAAGTTACCCAAGCACAATCTTTGTAGCATACTAAGGAAGTAGAACAAGAAAAGGAATCCGACAAGTAAGTCTGAAGACCCCAAAAATAAGAAGGCTAGCGCATAGAAAGAAACTAGAGAAATAGTGAAAAGATAGTGGTTGAAGAAATTGGTGGAACTAGAAGGTATCCTTAGGGAAACCAATGCAAACATCTTTGAACTCACATCTCAAAGTCACTCACACATCACTCCATCTCCTCATATTCCTCACCTACCCTTAAGCCAAGATGATTCTTAGTAGACCCCACTCTAGAGGGCTTAGATATGATGTTCAAAGCATACTAGGATCATTTTAAAGAAGGGCCAAATGCAGCCAAATCAGATAAGTGTTATCCCAAGGCTGATTTGGAGGTTGATACCACTAAGCTATGTCTCAAAATGGTGGAACTAGCACAAGCTATGTTGGAGCCAGCCAGCTCTTCAATCAAACCAATTGAGTTAAACCAAAGATATATTTAAAAAGATCATTAGAATGATTAGAGGAAATGGCTATCAAGCTAGAGGCTTGGGAGGATCATTCCATTGGAGCTGAGAAACGAAGTCTCCTTCAAAGAGAAGATTACCTTCTAAACTCAATAGAGTGTGGAATACCCCCTTCCATTGCCAAGTACTCTCAAGAGTTCTTAAGAGAAATCCAAGAGGAGAAGTGGGCTAACAAATGATGGAACCCACCTCTTATCCAAGAGATTGACCAATTACAAGATCAAGTTCCCCAAGACACCCCATATCTACATGGAGATATTATAGAATCATCATTAGAAGATGTATTAGATGTGGAATACAATTCTTTACGAGAATTATCTCATTTCACAGGCCCATGGGAATCAGAGTCACTTCATTTGATTGAACCTATAATATTAGTAAGAAATGATGATTTTGTCATACCTAGGAACATAGAAGCATAGAAGAATGCTAAAGTGTAGTGCCATCTCACTTTAGAAGAGCTTTTGAAAGTGAAACTAGAGTTGTGGAAACATGTAGCAAATCAAGTTTTAGAACTTGACTCCTCTCACTCAAAGGTAGGATACAAGAGGAAAGCACCTAGAATCGTGATAGATAAGATAGGAGACATGAGCCAAGCTGAAGAAGGCATGACCTATCTTCCCGTTACCTAGTAGGTCCATGAAACTAAAGCGATCCTAGAATAACATGTAGGTGTTGCCATTGCGACCACATCTATGGATGGGATTGGTCAAATCGGCCTTATGAACCACATAAAAACTTAAAATGGTTGATGAATTCCCATTGGGATTGTTACAACGAATCACTCTCACCACTTGTGGTGTAGAGTTTGAACATATGTTTGCGATATGTGAGTTTTGAAAGAATCACATGTATGAAAAAATACTAGGGATACCACTCATGCAACAACTACAGATAGTATAGGACTAGGGTACCAATTTTTTATACTTACAACACTTAGGGATAATTCAATATGAAACACCACAAATATAGGATGTCCCACCCCTACACTAGAAACCTATCCACTATATAGAAGATGATTTGTATCTGTACACTCTGTAAACACTTATGATTCATCTTGGATGCATGAAGATACTCAATTGTGGACATGTAAGGTAGTTGAGGAAGAAGAGAAACGATAGAAGGCAAAGAATCACAAACTTCTACGAACACTAGATTTATAAAAGATCCAACCTATGCACCAATGATTTATATAGATAAGGAATTCGAGCCCCATGATTGGGCATAAATATTAGCAATTGTGGGGCATAGTAGCAAATGAATACCAATGGACCCTCCATTGTGATGTGAGTACAATGATGACATATCTTTATTCCTATGTGAACCCATGAAAGAGGATGAGGATGAAGAAGGCCTAGAATCCATCATGATGGATCCTTTTTTTTATTCAAAGGAAGATTACTTGTATCTGATTGAACCAAAACAATGAGAGGCAAGTATGCCTAAGAATGAAACCAATGAGATAGGAGATGAAGAAAAGAAAAAGAAATGTAAGAAACCCCCACAATCCGAGGAAGAGGAAAAATCATTGTTTGATGTACTAGAGAACTTCATGAATTATGAAATCAAAGATAGAAAGATTTTAGTGAGGATGCAAAACAAATAAGCTCTCATGGGAGAAGCGTATCATAACAAAGAAGTGATGAAGAAAATTATAGTTAGAGCTAATGATCAAGAAGAACAGTGCATGTACATATGAGATGATCTTAGTACTGAAGAGGAAGAAGAATAAATGAATCTCTTATGAGAATATAGAGATGTACTCACTTGGACATACAAAGATTTTAAAGGTGTTGGTCCAAATTTTTTTCACATCTAATCCCTATTGATTCAAGGCTAAACCCATGAAACAGAAACCTTACACCTATAATGATATTATGGTGTTAAAATAAAAGATGAAATTGATAGATTGAAAGAAGTTTGATTCATTTATGAAATTGAACATACTGAGTGAGTATCCCCCATCATGGTCATACACAAAAATAATGATAAATTACGTGTGTTATTTACTTGAAAAAAGTTAATGCAACCACAATCAAGGGTAATTTAATCCATTTCCTACTACATAGTAGTGATTAGAACGTGTAGCAGGCAAGGAAATGTATTGTAATAAAGTAAGCCTATGATATGAGTGTCTAACTGGTTTAGATAGATCTGAAACAGGATAGTGTTTGGTCACTTGTGTGTACGTCCAAAGATCTTGAGATTCGACTTAAGTATAGGTTCATGTTTTACTCTCTAAAACAAGTAATGCACTTAGCCTAGTGGTTAAATCTCAAGGTTGGGAAGGAAGAGGTCTTGGGTTCAACCCCCCATCCAAAGCATGGGGAGACCATTTTGCCCAAATAGCTTTAGAGCCATCTAACTCAAGTCAAATCAAGCTCAAGTTATCTCTAACTCAAGTTATCTCTAACTCAAGTTATCTCTAACTCAAGTTATCTCTAACTCAAGTTATCTCTAACTCAAGTTAACATGAGTTAACTTGAGTCCTGAGATAATCAAGTTGAGAGATGAGTACACATATGACTAGTGGACTCTAGTGGAAGGTGATAAAGTATTGTTGGAGATCACACCAACCAATAGTGGACAGTATGGAACATATTAAGGGAGTGTTTGAGATCACAGATGCACTTGTGGAATTGAATTACATTTGGGGTCCTTGTTGATTTGAGTATATATATATATATATATATATATATATATATATATATATATATATATATATATATATATATATATATATATATATATATATATATATATATATATATATATATATATATATATATATATATATATATATATATATATATTCATAGGTATAAGTTTGGTAGGAGAGTCATCTCTCTAGCACATGGTTTTCCTAATAGTTAATGTAGAGAGAAGGAATAGGACAATTGTGGAGGCTGCACGGTCAATGCTCGATGAAAAGAAACTCCTCAACTACTTATGGGGAGAGGTAGTATCAATATCTACAAATATAGTTAATAGTCTTCCATCTAAGGATTTGGATGGCATGACACCATATGAGACTTGGAATGGAATAAGACCCAATCTTGATGATTACAGGATCTTTGGATGCATATCATATGCACACATACCTTGGCAAATTAGAGGGCAATCACATCCTAAGGCAGATAAACACATTTTCATTGACTATGACCTTAATCAGAAAGGTTATAGGTTGTACAATCCAAGCAAAAAAGGCTTCATTGTAAGTAGAGATGTGTTTGATGAAAGCAAGTCATGGTTTGAGGGTGATTGCAGGAAAATCAAACTTCCTTATTCTGTGGAGGATGACTTTCCAACCTTATCAAAAATAAATGAGCATACACTTGAAGCATCAAGTGATTTAGAAGATGATCAGAAGACTCCAGGAAGAGAAATAAATTCTTTGAACTCTAACGGCAAAGCCAAAGTGCAGTTGAGTTAAGAAATATGGCACAATCTCTTAAGAAACCATTAAAAGATCAACTAGAGAAAAGAGAAAAAAAGAAAGGTATCCATATGATACTTTATTGGTTACTTTTATATATATAGCACATGATTCAAAATTTGAAGAAGCCTCATCATATGAAGAAAAAAAAAACGCCTAAATGGGTGAATGCTATATAAGAAAAGATAGATGCCTTGCAAGAAAATGAAAATTGGGTTTTGCTGCCCAAGGCTCCATCTATGAAGGTCATAGGCTCAAGGTGGATATATAAGATAAAGAAAAACTCTGATGGATCTATTAATAGGTGAAAGAACTTGGAGAAGCTTGTAAGAGGTAGAAAAGTGAGTTGTGAAGTGACGATGTTCGGTCTAGCCAACCAGCGTAGGACTAGGCCTTGAGCTTATGGAGGCTCAAATATACCTTATAGGCATGTGATAAGTGCAATAAAATGCACTATGTACTTTGGAGCATCAAGGAGAAAGAGTCAATACAAAATAAATAGGTTTGCACATCGACTAGCTCAAAAAACTTACTATCTTTGGATGAGACAATCAAATTCAAATGCTCATAGAAGCCAAGGTGTTTAAAATTGGAAAAAGTCCTTTTTGAGGAGTGACACACATAGGGTTGAGTGTATAGAATGCACAAGAGTACAAGAGAAGCAAAATATGCTTTTGGAATGAACCTAACACTCATCAGTGGTGCCTCATATTTTTCAAGAATGCACAAAGATAGACCCTAAGATAGAAAAACTAAGATTTCTCCCAATCTACTGAACCAAATTCTTCAAAAATTTACATGCATAGACTAAAAAATAATACCTTTTCATTCATCCAATTTGGGACTCTATAGAGAGAGTAGCAGCCTCTGCAAGCTTACTATTGTTGAAGAAGATGATGTAGAAAAATAAGGAGCAAGACAATGATGGCCACAAGTGTATGTATATTTCTTCCATGTAATGTACAAGTGATTTGAAGTCTTTATATAGATTTGTGAAGTGCTCCACGACTTCTGCAAGTAGATTTTGAATTCAAATGAAGGGGGATTAGTTGTTGGAGGGAATCAATTCACTTTCCTATAATCTAGGAAAAGTGAAGTTTGATCTACTTTTAGGTGATTGATTGATTCATTGATTGCAGCTCAACCACCTAAAATTTGTGGAAGTTTAGCTCTCTTTTTCTACTTGTACATGTGTAAAGCTCTAGGCTTTTACAATGGTAAATGATCCATATAAAATCTAAAAAAAAAAACAATAAATGAGCATAAGTAAAAGAACTCTACAACGGACATTCTTTTGATGTAATCTAAATGATACCTTTTTTATGCAGATCAAATCAACCTCAAGCATAGTGTAAGCATGATGTTCCAATAGCTCCCCCTCAAGCTAAATTATGCTTGATTCTTCATTCTCTAATAGGTTGAATACCTGCCATTGATTTAAATCTGCAAAGCTTTATTCCATCAAGTGTCTTCGTCATCATACTTGCTACTTGTTTTTTAGTTGGAACAAAAGAAATGTCAATCTTCTTTGCCATGAGCTTATCAATGATGAAGTGAACCTCTATGTTTTCGGTTCTTGCATGGAAAATAGGGTTTGCTGCTAGATGCATGGAACTTACATTGTCTCCAAATATGTGAGGTTTGGAATTCACAAGTCCCAAATTTTTATACAATGCTTTTAACCATATTGCCTCTTGAGTTGCTATGGTCAAACCTTTGTACATCGTTGAGGATAAAGCAACTCTTGGTTGCTTCTTAGAAATCCATGACACTAGCTTTGAACTTGCAAATGCTAAGTAGCCAGGGGTACTTCTTCTATCATCCTTAGCTCCTACCCAATCTGCATCTAAATAGATTTTGATATCCAAATCTAAGGATAGAATATACCTTCATTGATTGTAAGGTACTTAAGTACTCTCTTAGCTACATCCATGTTTGGTCTTCTAGGTGAGTGCATGAATTAACATAGCATTCATACACTATATGAGATTTCTACCCTTGTATAAGTAGCATATATCAAGCTACCTACTAGGTTTTGATATCCTTTAATGTCTTCAATTTTCTCACCTTCATAAACACTAAGTTTATGATTCATCTCCAAACATGTATCTGCAAGCTTTGTGTTCTCCATTATGAACTTGAGAAGTAGATCTTGAATGTATCTTCTCTGAGTTGGATACATCCCTTCATCTATATACATCACTTGCATACCTAGGAAATATGTGAGCTCGCCTAAGTCACTGATTTTAAACTCCCTTGCATGTGTCTCTTGATCCATTGATGCCATTTAGATCATCACCTGTCACAATAATATCATCTATATATACACATAGATTGAAGGTATGTAACCAACCTATAATTCCAAGCTCTAAGAGCTTGTTTCAATCCATACAATGCTTTCTTAAGTCTGCAAACATAAGATGCATGATAAGGGTTTTCAAAACCTGGAGCTTGTGACATATATACCTCTTAACTTATGCAACCATTTAAAAATGCATTTTTTACATCAAGTTGGAGCAGTCTCCAGTTTCTTGAACTAGCTACACTTATCAATGTTCTGATTGTAGTCATCTTTGCAACTCATGAGTTTGGAAACTAATCTTGCCTTGTACCTGCAAACTGATCCTTCTGAGTTTGTTTTAACTTTATATACCCATTTGCAACCAATTACTTTTTGATAGGATGACAATGGAACCAAATCCCAAGTGTCCATCTCCTTCAATGCATCTATTTCTTCTTTCATGTCCTTTTCCTAATTAGGGTTTTACTTTGCCTCCTCATAGGTTGAGCATTCTTTTGAAATTGAGTATTTTTCCAAGTTTGAATGCTTTGTAAAAATGTGGAATTATATCCATACCTTTCTGGTTGTTTCTTCTCTTTTTTCCCAAGCCAACTTTGCAAGAAAGAGCAAGTGGAAAGGGAAGAAGAAAGGACCAAAGCAAGGTAGAGGAAGACACAACTTCAACAATAACAACAGAGGCCATAATAGAAGGGACTTCAACAATTATTCCGAAGATGAAGCACATGAAGACTCATTTCTTCTAATGAATCTAAGCCACAAAGAAGGTACAAAAGATTATGATTTGTTCTACATATATTCAAGATGTTCAAATCATGTTGCAGGAAACATTGCTCTTCTCTCTGATTTGGAAAGGCCAAAGCATAGACATGAACTTCAAACACGGGATGACACAAAGAACAATGTGGAGAAGATTGGTAATGTCAAAACTTCCAATGGCAAGAAAAACATTCTGAGTAAGGTTCTCTAGTACCCACTATCACTAAAAACCTAATAAGTGTCTGTCAAATAGTTCAAAAAGGCTTGCAAGTTAGGTTCACCCAACAAGGAGCTTTTGTGGAAGATCCATGTCACGGCTTCAAGAAGATAGCCAGAGGTGACAAGCATGGTAGGGTCTTTAATTTTGAATTAGAAGAAACCAAGAACATAACTCTATTCACTTTTGGGTCTCAAACCCTAAGTGAACCTGAAGTGTGGCATAAGAGACTTGATCATGTGAATGAAAGAACTTTGAAAGATATATGGAGGGATCAAAGTGTTCTATGATTGCCAAAAATATCAAAGCAACACATGATCAATAGATGTGATGCATGTCAGATTGGGAAGGCACAAAGACAACCATTCAACCACAAAGGCTACATCCACATCAACTTAATATTGGACTTAGTACATACAGATGTGTGGGGACCGAGTCAAAAACCTTCATTGGCATGAACAAGGTATTATTTCTCATTTATTGATGGCCATAGTAGATGGGCTATTCTATACTTTATCAAGAGTAAGAATGAAGTATTTGATTGCTTCAAAAAGTATCTAGCACATGTGGAGAATCATACAGGTAAATCATTCAAGAAGCTCAGATCTGATGGAGGGGGAGAATACTTCTCCAAAGATTTTGGTAAGTTCTTGCAAGGTAAATGTATCAAAAGGGAAGTGACTACCATGTACTCTCCTCAATTAAATGGAATTGTACAGAGAAGAAACAAGAGATTGGTTAGATCAGCCAGAACAATGCTTGAAGAGAAGAGGTTGGCACATTATCTATGGGCAGAGGCTATTTCAACTATTGGGAACCTTTTCAATAGACTACCATCCAAATCAATTCAAGGTATGACTCCTTATGAAGCATGGCATGGGAAAAAACCTAGTCTTGGACATTGCAGGGTGTTTGGTTGTTTAGCTTATGTTCATGTACCATCACAAATAAGAGGTAAGCTAGATGAAAGGGCAATAAAGGTGGTGTTTATTGGGTATGACTCAACTCAGATGAGTTACAGGTCATATAATCCTTCAACCAAGCAACTCACTACAAGTAGAGATGTTGTGTTTGAAGAACATAGGTCTTTGTATGATGAAGACAAACAAAAGGTAACTCTACCATATGATCTTGATTTTGATTCTCATCAATTAGGAAGCAAGCATGATACACAGGTCCAGGATCCAAGGAGTGATACAAATGATGACCAAGATAAAAGGGAAAAGGATTACAAACTATGGAATTCAAGAGCCAAAGAAAAGATGTAGGAGTGTGAGAATGCTCTAAACAAGCTCCTAGAAGATCATTGTCTCCTCTTCATCGTCTTCCTTCTTCTTGCCTTTCAGCTTCTTGTCCTTCTTATCTGCATATAGAGCACTAGTTGAATTACCATGATAGGAGTTACCTTCCTTTATGCTATTGTTGGCCTCTTGATTGAAGAGTTGTCCAAGAAAGATGTTGAAGTCTGGAGTTTGCACATCCATGATGAGATCATAAGTTGTGGTGAAAGATTGCCATTGGTTATCACTTCCAATCCCATTGAGAATTTGTCTCATGATGGCCTCTTCTTCAATTAGCTCTCCAATGGATGCTAATTGATCTGCAACCTCCTTGACCTTGGTAACAAACTCTGTGATATCTTGTTTAGGTGTCTTCTTCATTTGGTTGAATTTGTTTCAAAGATGGTTCTTCTTTGCTTTTGTACGAGCAGAAAAGAAAGTCTCTAGGACATCCCAAGTCTCTTGGGATGTCTTGCATCATCAAATATGTGGTAATAGGAAGTCAAAGATAGAGTTTAGTATGTAGGATCTTGCTTGAGCATGCCTTTTGCACCAAAGTGTGAGCTGATATGTCTCCTCTTGTGTAGGTCCTCCTTTGGATGTTGGAATAGGCATAGATTCATCACCTGCTTAAATTCCATAAAGATTTCTACCTTGCAAATAGGCCTCCATTCTAATTTCGCAAGCCGCATAGTTCTGTCAATCAAGCTTCTCAATCATTGAGGGAAAGCCATCACCCATATTGATCTAGCTCTGATACCACTAAAAGAACCTGGAGAAGCTTGTAGGAAGTAGAAAAGTGAGTTGCAAAGCAACAAAGTTCGGTCTAGCCAACCAGCACAAGACCAGCCCTTGAACTTATGGAGACTCAAATAGACCTTATAGGCATGCGATAAGTGCAATAAAATGAACTATGTACTTTGGAGCATCAAGAACAAAGAGTCGATATAAAAAAGATAGGTTTGTGCATTGACTAGCTAAAAAAACTTACTATCTTTGGATGACACAATCAACTTCAAATGTTCATAGCAGCCAACATGATTACAATTGGAAAAATGCCTTTTGGACGCATAATACACAGAGGTTTGAGTGTATAGAATGCAAAAGAGTAAAAAAAATAATCAAAATATGCTTCCGGAATGAACCTGCCACTCAACAACGGTGCCTCCTATTTTTCAAGAATGCATAGAGATAGACCCCGAGATAAAAAACTTAAAATTTCTCCCAATTTACTGATCCAAATGCTTTGAAAAGTTATATACATAAACTAGACACTAATAACTAATAACTTTGCAATGAGTGCTAAGGCATCCAATTTGGAGCTATGTGAGAGCAACAACCTCTGCAAGCTTACTATTGTTGAAGAAGATGATGCAGAAAAATAAAGGAGCAAAACAATGATGGCTACAAGTGTATGTATATTGCTTCCATGTAATGTAAAAGAGATTTGAAGTCTTTATATCGACTCTTGAAGTGTTCCACAACTTCCACAAATGGATTTTGAATCCAAATGAAGGCGGGATTAGTTGTTGGAGGGAATCAGTTCACTTTCCTACAATCTAGGAAAAGTGAAGCTCTAGTTTGATTTATTTTTAGGTGATTGATTGATTCATTGATTGAAACTTAACCTTCTCAAATTCGTGGAATTTTAGCTTCCTTTTTCTACTTTTACATGTGTAAATCTCTAGGCTTTTACAATGGTAGTGATCCATAAAAAATCTAAAAAGAAAAAATAAATGATCATAAGTAAAAGAAGTCTCCAACGGATATTCTTTTGACGTAATCCAAATCATAACTTTTTGATGTAGATAAAATCCACCTCAAGCATAGTGTAAGCTTGATGTTCCAATAATAGGTACAAAGCAAGGCCAGTGGCCAAAGGGTATGCACAACCACAATTATGAAGAAACATTCTCACCTGTTGCAAAAATGCTATCATTAGGGTACTTATGAGTGTTGCATCTTCTAAGAATTGGAGGACTTATCAAATGGATGTAAAAAATGCTTTTTTGAATGAACGTATATCTAGGGAGGTATACAGGGCTCAACCTCCTAGTTTTGAACATTCATTAAGTCCAAAATATGTATGCAAGTTAAGAAAATCTTTGTAAGGTTTGAAGCAAACCCCTAGGGCTTGGAATCATAGGCTAGTTACCTACTTATAGGGTACGAGATTCAATGTGAGCAAAGCATATCCTTCCCTCTTAATTAAGAGGAACCAATTAGAATTCATATACCAATCTCTATATGTTGATGATATTATAATCACAAGTAATGATGCTAAAGGAATTAGGAAGATCAAGTTTCAGATGAAAGAGGAGTTTAAAATCAGTGATCTAGGTCTACTCACATACTTCCTAGGATAGGAAGTGGTATATATGGAGAGAGAGGTATGTACCTTACTCAGAGGAAGTACATGAAAGACATGCCTTTCAAATTCAAAATGGAGGACTCCACGATTGCAAGTACTCCTATGGAGATGAAATTGAAGTTAAATGCTCATGAAGGTGAACAAATTGAGGATGTAACTAGCTATCGGTGTCTAGTTGGTAGATTGAATTATGCTACATTAACTAGGGTAGACATTTGCTATGGAGTAAGTGTCTTGAATCAATTCATTCATACTCCACGAAAACCTCACATGGAAGCAACCAAAAGAATCCTCAAATACCTAAAGGAAACCATCAATGAAAGTCATTATCCTTATACCTTTGATATAGACATCAAGCTATTTTTTGATGTAGATTGGGTAGGCTCTAAAGATGACAAAAGAAGCACATATCGATACATCACCTTTGCACATAAAAAGTTGATATGTTGGTCTTCAAAGAAGAAACTGACTATTGCACTCCCTTCAACTAAGACTGAATATAGAGGACTTGCAAATGTTGCTCAAGCAGCAATGTGGATTAAGACCCTATACTCTAGTTTATGTCTTAAGTTATCTACTCCTCATATCTTTATGAATAATATTAGCTCATTGCATCTAGCTGCTAACTCAATCTATCATGCCAAGACTTAACACATATAAGTGCATTATCATTATGTAAGGTAAAAGATTACAAATAAGCAGATTCAATTATCATATGTATCAACTCATCAACGATGTTCATATATGATGACAAAGGCATTGGATGGAATCAAGTTAAAGAGGTTCAAATCAATGATTGGATTACGTCAAATTTGAAGGATTGAAGACTCAAGCTTCTTAGGCTAGAGGGGAGTTGTTGGTTTAATTAGCAAGCTTAAGAACTTTGCTAAACTTCTTGGATTACTCTCACCTCTCATCACATAACACATGACAATTATGCTTGTAAAAGTTAAAAGGTTAATCCTTGGACTTATCTCAATTAATTGTAAAAGGCCTAAAGGAGATGGAATCTCGTGATGGGAGGAAGCTAAATCCATGAATCTTGTTAGTGGGAATCAAAGTTAAATCATCCCAAACATCTAGGATCGTTTTGAGGTGAAGAATCAATCTCATTCAAATTCAAATTTATGTATAAATACATTTTCTTTAAGTTGCGGGATATATCCAGCTATTCTCACAACTTTGGACTTAGATTTTGAGCCTCCATTGTACTTACTACAAGTGAGAGAAATCCTCCATATCTCCCATGTATCATATGCTCAATATCGTACACATTTTGATTCATTTAACTTGAGTAGTCATTCTTTGTATGCTGCTACAGTGCCTTGAGGTACACAATGAAATTCTCTGATTAATTTCTCTGTGTGTGAGTACTCAATTAATATATTTTCACTTGGATCAATTAGATACATGTATTTTGTAGCTACGTAGCGATTCACATTATCATTGGGTCATTAGATCTCAAGATATGAATGTTTGAAGTTGACTCATTTTGCACTTCATCTTGCTCTTGAAAAGTCAGGTTGACCCCAGAGAATTGTTAGATTCATTTCTCTCTGTATGGTTCATCTAAATTCATCAAATAAATTTCTTTATTTAGATATAAACTTTAGTTAGATGTGTTCAAAATATCTCTAGACAATTCATACCAGTTTATGAGCTCTAAGCATTTTTCTATGACTTTCACTTCCGAAAATAGAAGGCTTCTTCAACTCTTGTGAAGTGGAACTCAATTGTTTTGTTGCAATCATTTGGGAATGATGTTTCAAAGGATTTGGTGGATTTTTATGCATAATTGGGAAGCTAAGGAAGTACTTATGCATCCCTGAAGTCACATTGGCATGCTTTAGAGGAGCCTTGTTGCAACATCCACATCACCTCTTCACATCTGTTTGATTAGCTATTGTGTGCAATCAAGTAAGTCATCTTGTAGGCATTCTTTGTCTAAGTGTAGGCATTGATTTAGAGTGAAACTTGTTTCTTTTTTGGAAAGCTACTTGTGTCTACTACATATTTACAAAATTATTGGAGTTTTCTACATATGCTTTGAGAAAAAGAAATTTTGGTGTGCACAGTTGCAAAGAAGTGTACTTATGGAGGTCATTCACACTGTGTCATTGCGTAGGGGTTGAGATACTTCCCCCAACAAAGGTCTCCTCTTCAAACGTCTCATTGAATGTTATTTTAAAAGCTATATGATCAAGAATATAATTATCAATAGAAATGCCCCAAAGATCCCCCTATGAGTTTTAAGGCATTTATGAAGCCTTCCACGAATCTTGGATGGTTCCTATGAATAAACCTACCATATGGAACTTGGGGGGAATTTCCATGAATCCGATTAGAGTGTATTGTCTCTGCAATCTACTAGTAAGAGTCCAAAGATGATTGAAGATACATGGATGGTATCCGAACCCTATGGATATCTAATTTTTTTATCTCATTTAGTACCTAGTCTTGGCATTTGTGACCATATGTGATTATGTGATATGAACATCAAGCCTTTATCATTAGTACACCTATGGTAGTAGGCTTCTATCATTATATAAAGTCTTCTTCAAGAAAGGTTGTTGATGAATGTTTTCATGGAAAACCTCAATAGAGTGCCTCCAACCGTTCAGGTATCACATCATTCTTCATGAAGAGGAAAAATGATGTCATGCTCACATGCATACATACTACTTTTCTTTTCTCGTAAGAGGAAGTTAGGCCGAGGCCTATATGCATGCATTCTACTTCACACCCATTCATATCGATTATTAAAAGAACGTGGTTGTCTTTCTCTTGACCAATGTTGAAGTTTGAAATGGGTAGACTTGACTTCCTTTTTCTACATTGTTGTCGAAGAGTGAACTTAACTAATTCTGTGTACCATCATCATCAACATCATTTCAAGAACAATACTGGATTTCAAAAGTGGCAATAAATGAATCATAAAACTCCGGAAGTCTCTCTCTGTGTCGACTCTCTCCCTCTCTCTCTATCTCTCTCACACACGTACACACTCATTCACTCAGTCTCTCTCACACACATGTAATACTTAAGCTGCTGTGAAAGAAAGAAAAAGAATACAGTCGGCAACCGATTATCAATATTATTGGGGGTAATTTATGTGTGAATAGCCAAAGTTGATACTTATCAACCCTCTCTCCAAGAATTGGTAGTCCATTTCTCCTCAAGTGTGACTTGGAACAAGTCCTTTTTGGATGACTACAGCCTTTTTATCACATGGATTTTCTGAACGGATTCCCTACAAATATGACTTGGTGCAAGTCTTTTTAGATGTGGACAACCGTATATAGCATGAGCTTGAGCTCTCTTCATAGACTGAACAAAAGAATCAAGTTTGTTTTACGCATGCTCCTCCTTTGCCCCTTCTGAGGGAATCGATGACATATGTGGGAAAAATCCAAAACCTTGAAATTCCCCATGAAGGAAAATAGCATTCCTTCAAGGAGTGCACCCATTAACCTTTGGACACTCCCTATCCATTCACTTTATACAAGGACGTGCATGCGTTGTGTAAGGAGGTACCTTCATGCCGTAAGATGTAAAATCATGTACAGCACACCCGTTTATCCTCTAATGCAACAATAAATCCCATAGACAAGAGACATTTCCCATGCCTAAACGAAACCAGGTTGAAGCCCATTGAGATGTACCCAAGTCAAAAGACTAGCCCTTCTAGGTTCCCCCAAGGACTTCTTTGGAAAGGAAGTATCCAAAAAATAAAGTTCATACCGATGTTGAAGTGCCATATTCTATTGTTTTCCACTTCAAACCCCAATTAAATTATCTTTATTTATTTACTTATTTTTTTCCTTGTATCTTTCTCGTTCAATGCGTGCTTGTGTTGCACGGCTTGTAGAAGAACTAGGTGCCCTCCAAGACACATTGTACAATACGATTGAGCATAGAGCACATCACAATCATTTTCCAAGTCCTTTTCTGTGAAACTTTTACACATCAAACTTATGATACGTAAAGATGCTGAATTCTAGGGCTTCAATCGCTTGTAGAGCATACAAAGCAGACCTCTTAGATAGAGCTTGAGAGTACTAGATAAACTTGTGGAGAGAGAGCTTTTTATTTCTTAGATGGCAACAACACCATACCTGAGGTCTCCGAAGCATCCAAAGAACTAGGCCCATTCTAAGGCACTCAGCAATAACCATTTATTTAAATGAAAAAGGTTGACGATGTACACTTTTGCAAACTAGAGACAACACGATCATCAAATTATTAATAGCTTTTCATTGCACGAAGATATTTAATATCTTTAGCGACTAACAATATGCTCAAAGTCATTCATATATATATATATATATATATATATATATATATATATATATATATATATATATATATATATATATATATATATATATATATATATATATATATATATATATGAAATTACAATTGAAAGTCGACATAGTATCCATGGGACCTCCCATATCCCACAAAGTAGGGGGTAATACTTGGTAGAGACTCAATAGACTTGCCCAAAGGCAGTACAAGGTTCATTGCACCAACACATAGAGAGACTGGTTTAATTTGGCTTATGCCCCATTGACCATCTAGTACCCATTGGCTGCAAGGGTCAAGCCCCCCGCCCTCGCTTCAAGAGGCGAACGATTCAGCCAATTGAACCAACATTGTCTTTCTCAACCTTTAATGCTCTTTGAGCACTCCAAATACCATGACCAAGAATCTTTCAAATGAGAACATTGTGCTTGATCTCTTTAGGAATGTGCCAAATGTTACAAATCAAATATGTACTTGCATTGTCTCCAACTCTAATGAGCACGTCAAAGTCTGTTGAGATTCTTTTTCACTTGATCACAATCACATAATTAGGCTTGCGGCTTTTATATATGAACTGGAAAACCTTCTCAAGATCCAAATAATGTTTTTTTTTAACAACGCTAGTATAATTCTCCATTTTCAAAGCCCTATGTAATAAATGTGGAGACAGCCATGATTGATACTAAAATGATGAAACATCTCAAGAGGACTCATGAATGAGTCACCAAGAATAAGATCCTTCCAAACTTTTATGCCTTCTTTAAAACTCTTGTGAGCTCACGAATTGGTTTCCATAGAGCACAAATCATGCCATGGGGAATCGTACAAAATAAAAGAACAATTACAATAAAATTAATGGGGAAAAATATTCTCCTTAATATTCATCCTACAATGCGTTTCGGACCATGGGAACAAATTGGGAAGGTGCGGGGACAAGATCCGACAAGTTGTGAATTCTCCATTGATGATTATCTTTAAGGCGGATAGATTTTACCATCCTTTAAAGAAATAGGCCCAATCATCATCACTATTTATTATTTCCTTTTTTAAATTTTCAGACATTGGTCCATAGAGATCATATTGGTCCATAGGGATCATTCCATGTGTGTGGGACAAGGTCCAGCCATAGCCAAGGTCCCAATCTTGGGGGATATCCTAAGGTATTTAGTAGTAATGGGAATGAGTGTTGCATGATGTACACATGGAAGCACTAGACAATTCTAGAGCATTGCTATTTTTTGAATACAAGAGGGTATATATGTATGGGAGGAGATTTACACATACATCATTCAAGCCCACCCATATATACCCTCTTATATTCAAAAAAATAGCAATGATATGGAATGGTCTAGTGCTACCATGTGTACATCATGCAATACTCATTCCCATTTCGATTGAATACCTTAGGATATCCCCCCAGCTTGGGACCCATTGGCTGCAACGGTCAAGCTCCCACACTCGCTTCATTGCACCAAGACACAGAGACTGGTTTAATTTGACTTATGGCCCATTGAGCATCTAGCACCCATTGGCTGCAAGGGTCAAGCCCCCACCCTCGCTTCAAGATGCGAATGATTCAGCCAATTGGACCAACATGCATGGACAAAAGCCTTTATGTTTCTCAGCCTTTAATGCTCTTTGAGAACTCCAAATACCATGACCAAGAATCTTCCACATGAGCACATTGTGCTTGATCTCTTTAGGAATGTGCCAAATGTAATCAAACATGTACTTGCATTGTCTCCAACTCCAATTAACACGTCAGATTCTGTTGAGATTCTTTTCCACTTGACCACAATCACATAACTAGCCTTGTGTCTTTTATATATGAACTCGAAAACCTTCTCAAGATCCAAATAATGTTTTTTTTTCCTGAACAACTCTAGTATAATCCTCCATCTTCAAAGCCCTATGTAATAGATGTGGAGATAGCCATTATTGATACTAAAGTGCTGAAACATCTCAAGGGGACTCATGAATGAGTCACCAAGAATAAGATCCTTCCAAAGTTTTATGCCTTCTTTAAAACTCTTATGAGCTCTCAAATTGGTTTCCATAGAGCATAGATCATGCCATGGGGAATCGTACAAAATAAAAGAACAATTACAATAAAATTAATGGGTAAAAATATTCTTCTTAATATTCATTTAAGAGATTCAAAATCCTACGAGTTTCGGACCATGGGAACAAGTTTCGAAGGTGCAAAGACAAGATCCAACAAGTTGTGAATTTTCCATTGTTGATTAGCTTTAAGGTGGATAGATTATACCGTTTTTTAAAGAAATAGGCCCAATCATCGTCACTATTTATTATTTCCTTTTCAAAATTGTCAGACATTGGTCCAAACGGATCACATTGGTCCATAGGGATTATTCCATGTATGTGTGGGACAAGGGCAAGCCATAACCAAGGTTCTAATCTTGGGGGATATCCTAAGGTATTTAGTAGTAATGGGAACGACTGTTGCATTCCAGATCATTGCTATTTTTAGAATACAAGAGGGTAAATATGGATGGGAGAGATTAACACACACATCATTCAAGCCCACCCATATATATCCTCTTGTATTCTAAAAACAACAATGATCTAAAATGTTCTAGTGCTGCCATGTGTACATCATGCAACACTCATTCCTATTTCTACTGAATACCTTATGATATCCCCGGAGCTTGGGACCTTGGCTATGGCTGGCCCTTGTCCCACACACACATGGAATGATCCCTATGGACCAATGTATGACACAAATGATTTAAGGGCTTTTGGTCCAAGGGATGATAAGCCAACCAAAGTCCCAATTTGGTTTTTCTTACTACAATTGCTTATTGAACATTTGCCTTCGCCTAGACAAATTGGATTTTGGGGTAGAACTGAAGAGATAAGCCCCGTATGCTTATAGAAGTAAATGTAGCCAAAGAAATAAAATAGTAAGTTCATATTAAATACCACAATGTTAATGTTTTCCACACAGTTAAAATCTTGTACAAGGATTTGCCCAACAATCATTTTAGGTGCTTAAAGGTAGCTCATGTGATCAAAGACTCTCCTGAATTAGTTAGGCATAAGGAAGTCGAAGAGGATCACAATCACGAAAATGCTTCCACCATGAACCACCTAATCCCAAAAGAATTCCTCCAATTTGAAACCGTGGAAAGAAAACCAATCATGGTATGCGATAGAGTCTCTAACTTGAGGGTGGTTGTAATTCAATACAACAAGCTTAATAGCATATGGATCCCTCACAAAGGGGATGAAAGGCTAGCTGGGCTCCTTTGTATCTCTTCTTAACTCTCTTGTACCTTTCTCATATTTAAATTAGAGGTGATTTGTTGAAAAAGAAAATACAGTGACTTTTTGCATTTTGTGGGTACTATCATTTTACTGTATTAATCAAGTAATTCCGGTCCCAAGACCAATTCATTCTGATGGTTATTCTGTACTCTATTATCGAATTAGTCCTCTGTGGTTTATGATTGATGAGGGGATCAATTATTTCGAGTAAAGCATCAATGGTCAGATTTTGATTCAATATGGCAGCCATTTGGAGTATTATAGACATCCTTGTGTTGTGTTATGTTATGTTTTCATCGATCATTTTAGCGCTAATCTAGTATGTTTCTAAAGCTTACAAATCATGGTTCACTCGTACGTTTATTTTGTGGTATTATATCTTCAGTGGTCCTCACTATTTTTAGACTACAAACCATGATTAATTCTTAAAATGCATTGAGAATACTCGATTTTTTATTATATTTCTTTTCGAACACGAAGTTTGGCCAAGGCATAATCTCCTTTTTATTAATTACTAAAAGAGTCGTGACTGCCAAAATTCGGTACTAAACCTATGTTTTAGAAAGAGTTACACATAAAATTAGATTGATGATCTTTTCTAAAATTTGGCAGTAATCTTGTGTTAGAGGGAGTTACAAATCAGATTGAATTGATAGGGAGTTACAAATAGGTTGCCTTATGAAGCATTATGGTGACTTGGGCCAAATTCATGGCCTCTCCCTCCCTCTCAATGAAGAACGGATGTTCATGAGATTGTTTGCTGATGACACTAATGCCTTTGTTCATAATGATACAACTAGCATTGATACTTTTTGGAGATGCCTTAACACATTCTGTGTGGTTTCAGGATCCAAAATAAACCACTCTAAAACCGCTTTCATGGTGGCTACAGGACAGCCACCCCAATTCCTTATTGACCAAGGTTGTCAATTGATTCCTAGTGGGCAATCTTTTGCTTGTTAAGTATTCCAATGGTATTTGAAATTTCTTTGGGCCAACGATGGAAGTGGGTTCTCTTAAAGCTTGATAACAAATTGGCCTACTCGAAAGGTATTCAGATCAACCTTGCGGGGAGGGCCATGGTGATTAACATTTTCCTGATTTCTTCAACAATTTACTTTATCTCCTGTTGGAGACCGAAAGACGAAGAGATTGTTAAATTGGAAAGGGTATGCAGAAACTTTCTATGGATAGGTGACCCCAATAGAAGGGGAATCCCCAAAATAAAATGGACTACTTGCATTAGCCAAAAAGATCAAGGTGGTTTGGGCATTCTTGACATCGAAGGTATGGCCAATACATTAGTTGCAAAATGGTTAATTAAGGCGTGGAGCAACAGTGAAGCCTCTAGGGTGAAGCTTATTTTTAGGAATAGTAGCGACCTTAAGCTTATGGGCCTCCAAGGATGGAAGGACCTCGGCCTTTCACCTTGCTCTTCTCACCTATTCTGGTTCCTCCTCGTGGCTCGGATTTAGTTTTCTCACTATGGACGAGTTGGAACAAGGTCAAACCGTTTGTTCGGATAAGTGAGGATTGGTGTTGTCAGGGAGCAGGGATTTCATCCCGACAGCGGTGGGCAGTCGGTATTAGATAGAATGTTTCAATTTGGTTCCCTATCAAGGGCATCAGAGGGGTGGAGACATGAAACCTCCATAAAGCTAAGAAACTTTGGAACAAAGGTTTCCGATTGTGGAAACATCTCTGGAACCAAGTCACATGCCAGTGGATTATATTTGAGGACATTGATATGGATGTAAGAGTGAACTATGAAGAATGGACCCTTTTTTAGAGTAGATTCATCGCTTGGGAATGCTCGATGACTCATCTCCTCATTGGACAGGACCCTCCAGGAGGGTCTTAGATGGTTTAATGGCAATAGCCTTGACAAAATTCCAAGAGTCAAGACAAATCTGGACCTTCATGTCATGCTTAATAGGAAGTGGTGTCTTAATTGGCTGAATTTGCGATGGGAGTTTAAGTTCCAATCACTTTGGCATCCATTCATCGAAATAAAAAAATCGATAATTATGTGGCAAATCCTCCACTGGGAATTTGGACCAATGCAAAGGCTAGCAAAATTTTGTGGGTTACCCCCATGGTGCAAAAGTTGCCTACATGGCAATGAGGATTTTAGGGCACCTCTTGCTCTCTTGCCCCAAGTCAAGGTCGGTTTGATGTACCCTTGATAATATCTTGCAGCTGCAGGGACAAATCCTCTGGAAGCAAGCATTCACTACAAGGA